>VZRW01005945.1:103360-127047 GCA_013398125.1 Aegotheles bennettii
CTGCCCAGGCTCAGCGCCTGGCGAGTGGGGAATGCCGGAGAGAGCCTGGGTGCTGTGTGAGCACTGCTCGGCAGTGCCACCGCGCTGGTGTGTTACCAACACCTTTCTAGCGAACAATACAAAGCACAGCACCTCGAGGGCTGCCGTGGGGAAAATTAACCCCATCCTAGACAGACCCAATATGATTTAATCCCGACCTGGCTTCCAACCTTCTTCAACAATGGGCGACCCTCGTTCTCTTACCTTGGCAGCTCTTTGGAACCAAACATCCTGTCCGGAGCCTTTTGGAAAACCAAGTAGATGACATACAATCCAAGCAAACTGCAGCATCCAGGTCTCTGTGCTCAGCAGCACCTGCCAGACATCTGAATAGATTTGTAAGAAGTTCTGCCCGGGGGAAAAAAAAAAATCATTTAATGCTGATTTGTCTGATCTGGTTCTAGTCTTTGTAATATTCCATGTGGTCTGCCCAGCAGAGAGAAGTTCAACTCAATTCTCTTGCTTAAAATTTGCTAGAACTGCTGTTCTGAGCTCCTGGTACGAAGCTTTAAGCAACAGGTAAACAGTAAACATCTTGACTTGGTTCTCATGTAACCTTCTGTCCCCAGAAGCTTGTTCTTACTGATGTGGTTGATGCATTGCTAACTTCTGCTGAGATATGCTCCATGAATAATGGTTCAAGCATGGAAATACCCATAATAAAAGGCAAATATCCGTATCGTAGTGAATGCTAATGTCAACAATAAATTTATTTTTTCTGTGGTATTTCATGAGTACTGCAGAAATGTGACACAAACTGTTATTCTCGGGAGGCAAGCAAATAGGAATCATGGCAGAGAAGCCCATTAAAGTCAGATGACCACTCTGTGCAGCTCAGTGAGACACTGATCAGCCTTCAGCCTCCAACACCAAGATTAGCTATAGAGGGAAGTGCCAATTAAAGAGGATAGGTAGCCGAAAATAAAGACCAGAGTAGGCAAATGTCCACTGTTAGACCAAAAGAATTTGTATTAAGAACCTCCTTTTCTATGCAGAGACATGCAACAATTTTCCTCTTTATTTAATGTACCAGAGTGTTCATCAGTCTTTCTTTTGGGTCTGGGTTTTTCCCCAGATTCAAACATGTTGCCTTCCAGTTTGATGTGTTCCACGTTGTGTTGGATCCTCAAACAGCATTGGTGGTACTGCCCCATTCAGGTAGAAGTTCACTGTGTGCAAGTTGTACAAAGCAAGTGGTGAGCAAAACCATTGTGGCCAGGTGATAGAAAGTAATAAACCAATACAGGTAACACAGTGGTTGACACTGTGTTTTCAAAAGGGTTAAAAGAATTTATTAAATATCATCTGCTCTTTTTTCAGTATGAGTCCCTGCAGAGTCAAATAATGTGCAGTCACAGGGTGAGAGCTGATCCTCATTAGCCTGCATGGTTACCTGGATGGGTGGGCATAGATCATCATATTTATAAACACAAAACTACAGCTTTAGTATACTCTGAAAATGGCAGAGGTAATGTAATTAGGAAATACTGATGAGGGGTGTACAAGTTTGAGACTAAAATGGGATCCCTTGAGCAACTATATGGAAAATAAAAGGTTAAGCAGTAATGCCAACAGGATAAGTGTTAAAGATGAACTAGGAATAATCAAATAACCTCATAACTGCCTAAGCCATTATTTTTATACAAAGCCTGCATCTTTGCTTGTGTGGACTATGTTTTCAATGAATGCAGCATCTATTCATACAGAGTACAGAAGCTAACTGGGTGTGTTCAGATGATTACTAACAATATTGGTATTTATGTAGTCAGGTGCTTCAAAATTTACTGTCAAAAAGGTCTAGTTCATACTTAAGACTTCTTTTTTCCATGTGTTTGTTACAGACCAACAGTGACTTGGTCCACATTTGAAAATCCACCTTTGCAATTGGAAAGTCTAGAAAAAAAATTCCCACCAAAATGGAAAGCTCAATTTCTTCAGTGAATAAACATCAAAAATCCATTGAAAAAATAGGAAATCTGAAAATGGCCAGATGTTCCTTTAGGCTTTCAACAGTTGCATATGGAATCTAGTTGCTGAACACTTAATTTCACCATCTATTCAGAACACATTTGGAAAAGGTGAGAAATATCTGCTGTTCCTAGATTTTGGATTTGTTGATAGTTCAAAGAGAGGGAGGAAAAAAAAAAGGAAAGTGATCACAGTATATAGTAAGGGATCAAATTCAGCTAAGACAGCTTAACTAAATATTTTTGAACAATTTCACACATTTGGAACCAGCAAGTTATAACATTTCCTAAAGCATTTACAGTTACCTCTTTAGTAGTAATCTATTCTATAGAAGATTACTTAGCATATTATGTTATAGAGAAGTGACTGCATCCAACAATTCATGAATGTATAGTTAAATGTGCAGTGCTTTTAATGAAATAGGTTTGCAGACTGAAGTTTGTCTATTTCTGTCTGTATCCTGGATGTGACCGAGTGCTTTTAAAAGGTCTGCTTAAGGTCAGGCCCAGATGAGAGCAAGGTGCATCACAGTAACAATTACAGAAAATCTGTGATTCATGTATCCCTGGTTATGTGACTATAGTCTCCATTTGTCTTGGCATGTACGGCAGCTGGTGCTGTCCCAAGTCAGCTTTGACTCCTCATTCAGTGCCCTAGTGAGGCATTTTGTATTGTATGCTGAGCTCTGGTCTAATTAGATTCCAAGTACTTCCACTTCATAAAACCCAAGGTAGGCTTAATGGCTTAATGTGAAGAGCTACTACATGCTGTTTGCTCTTCTTTCCAAGAGCTCCCATGCTAGCTTAGAAATAAGATGCCATCAGAAGAATTCTATCATCTACTGAGAAGCTTTGAATTCTTTGCAGAAGACAACAATTTCTCTTCAAGGGCTCTTGAAATCTCTCAAACATACTTTTACTACTCCACCAATAAATCAAATCAGGAGCACAGAGATCAACTTATTTGAAGTTTATGGCTGTAGATAGGAAACCAACTCCAAGTTTTGTGTTAGGCACATACTTGTTTTCAATGTCCTCTGGTCTCACAAGATTGTACACTGTGGACCTCTTGTCTGACACATTTGCTAGACATAGATTTAACATCCTTTTACTGAAGCAGAAACTTCATCCTGGTGACATCCTTAAGGTTTTCTAGTTAGTGATCTCAGCAGCACATTTTGTAGTACCGTTATATATGGTTGTGTGTTTATGTACTGCATGCTTACATGGTACCATAACAGAGTTTTAGAACAATATAATTTAAAACAAGAGGAATAGCAATTACTCATTTTCAAGATAATACTGAGAAAAAGAGGACATTTAGTTATGTCAGAAGATAGAAAAAAAATGTCACTTCTTTGTAGATGTGAATTTCTCCTCTTTTTGCAACCTGTGTTAGCACATGCCCAGTTTTGCTAGCTTGGGAAACTCCTCAGTGAAAGCTACTGCAGAAATGCATGAAGACATAGGAACACCAACATGCTTGTGTGTCAATTGAAAAAAAAAAAACAAACCCTTGTAAGATCTTACAACAAACTGCAAGATCTTGCTGTGTGTTGCAAGTTTTTTTTTAATCACTTCCTTTACACATTGCCTCCATTGCCTCTGCTGCCACTGTGTGTCCCTGTGGAGACAGACCCTCCAAGGACAATTCCTGTGGGGACAGAATCCAATGTCCCCCACTCCCTCTGTTCCCTCAGACAATGCTACATCATGGAACAGTCGGTATCACAGTACCCTGTAACAGCAGCTGTCCTATCCCAATATTCCTGGCCTGCTTTGTGTGACTTGCGTAATATGAAGGATTTTTTGCTGCACCTCATAATTTCCTTGCCAATTGAAGTGAATTTTGTAATATCTCTTAATATACGATTTCTTGGAGTTGCCAGAGTATGTTTATTAATACAAACACTAATTTTTGGTCTGGGAAATTCATTACAATTTTCACATAGAGGTAATCTGTAGCAAAGCAATCGCACAATAACAAAACCAGAATGTTAGGTGAGTATAGATTTCTTAAAATAGCACATGTATAAACACAGTTAAAGAGCACAACATTAAAAAGCTAAGATTTCAAGAACAATCGTATAATCGGCAACCAGAATTCAACAGACAGGCATATTATTTCACAGACACGTCTCCTAAAGGTAGCTTAGATGTTTTCCTAGGAAGGGGTTGATCTATTGTTAAGTGCTGTAAATCCTGAATAATCTCTTGGATTGCCTTATAGATGAATCTGCAATGGATCAAGTGATAAAACCTGTGACTATGGCCGTGATGAGAGCTGTGAGGATATGTATGTGGAAATTCATCAGAATTGTAACAGTGCAAGTGTGCAAACAAGGAACTGAGAAACAAGATTTGCTGGAAGTTATGTAGTATTTTAGACAGTTCAGTTAGATGGAGCAAAATTAGCTAGAGCTCTTGGTCACAAAATAAGGCCTTCACATCTGGTACAGATGAGGCTGACAGGTAACATGATGAAGAGCCCATGTGCTAGAAAAGCTTCCCCTTTATTCATGTTTTCCATTTTCTTAGTCTAATGAAAAATATATCTTGAACATCAACCATATTGACTTCATCTTAATTCTACACTAAAGCATAACATTTGCAGTAGTAGGGAGTTACATTCTCCTGCTGAGCCCAACATCTTGGATCTGCTGGAATAGCTGTAAAACATCACTTTCCCTTTTCACAGGCAGCACAGTCATTACCTTAAAAGCTACTTCATGACTTGACTTTATATTTGTACAGTTTAGAACAGAGTATTTCAGTTGGAAGGGACCTACACCAACCATCCAGCCCAACTGCCTGACCACTACAGAGCTGGCCAAAAGTTAAAGCATGTTATTAAGAGCATTGTCCAAATGCCTCTTGAACACTGACAGGCTTGGGGCATCCACTCACCTCTCTAGGAAGCCAGTTTCTGCCACTCAATCTGTTCTCTGCACCTAAATTTCTCTCCAACTCTTCAATTATTTTTTTTACATCATCTAATATTTTACAACATACTTTAGACACTATCAACTGATGTTGATAAAAATTCCTGTCATTGAAAGTTAGAAGTCATGTAAAAGTTTTTGTAGTTCAAGTAATTTTATGAGCTACAAGATACTCGCTTATCAATGAAGCACAACATTTATATGGCAGTTAAAGATTCTATCTCTCAAAGTCACCTAGTTCTAGGTTAAGAACAGTAAGAGCCATAAAACAGCTAAGTTTCAAAAAGGAAGTGGAAAAAAGCTCATGGAAAATTAGGTAAATGCCTTACCAGCATATTTGACCAGGGTTAGTTCTAACAAGTGTTAGCTAATGACCTTGTGAAAAGCACCACTGAACTTAACAGTTCTCAGGGCCCCTTCTCTGCTGAAAAAAAAGCATGGTAAAGAAAGACTCATAGTGCTGAAATGTGGAAGTGTGGTTGGGGTGGCTGTCAGAGTTGGCAGTCAGTGATCACAGCCATTTCCTACGTTTCCATCTAGATGATCTTTAAGTACTGAAATGGTTTGACTTCTTGGTGATCTATTTTGATCTGAGCTACGTCAGAAGGACTTCCTGCAAGGATCCTGTGCATTACAGACTTTAGAAAAGCAGTCAAATGACAACTGGTGTAAAAAGTTTTATTTGCTCTGTCTTGCAACAAATCAAGTTTAATTAATCCCCAGTATTTTCTCAGTTAAGAGTGTCACAAAATATCAACAAAAGCATGGTTTTTTTTTCTGCATACACTTTGTCTCTCAAGTGCTAAGAAAAACAATTATAGCAGATTAAAAACAAGCCTACAGCATTCCTTTACTTTAGCCGGTTCTGATACAGAGGCATACTTTTTTATTTGAGAGTCGACTCCAAGAGACTTAGCTAATTGCACAGCATTTGTATCATCACTGATTAGCGTCCCAAGAGCCACCAGCAGTCTAAAAATGGCTTCAAGATCTTGAACAACTTCCATAACTGTGCTGATTACCGATAAACATTGAGCTTTGCCCTCAATGTTGTTGACTTTATGTAAACATACAGCATAGTTCAAGGTCAGTGTGGCAAGCGCAATGTGTATGTTCTTATTATTGGCCGATTTCATTTCTATTGCTTGTGTCATGATTTCATCTCTCTGTTTCATCATAAGCTTCTGGCCTGCCTGGCTAACAAAACAATTGCAAAGAGCTCTAAGTGCCAACAGCTGGTTTGCTTGCTTTCCTTTAGGGTTCAGAAATTTAAGGAGAAGGATGATAAATTGTCCATGATCCTTTTCACTGCAGAAGTTCTCATTCACAGTGGGATGCTTGACAGACAATCTAAGAATGTCTAGGGCTGGAAAGACAATATCTAAGAAACAAAACAAAAAATACTTTAGTGTTAATACTGCATTTGTTCAAATGTGCTGGTGAGTTTCAGATACAGACATTCTTAACCCCCCAGCCTTCAGAACAGACAGTAACAGCTTAATGCAAGAAAACATTCAGTTAAATCACAAGTTGTTTGAAACTCATAAGCACATCAATTAATCACAAAAAATGTGCTCATTAATTTACGATAAACAGTGCTTTGCAAAAAGTATTAAAATATTTTCTAAAAGCTCTAATTGATAATACTGAAGACAAGCACAAAATATGGTAACTAAACCAAAAAGGTCTCTGAAAGCTTCTCAGTAACTGGATACCCCTACACAGGCATCATCTCCCTTTGTCCTCATTCCATATCTTACAGTTTAGTATAGCTACAAAACTGCTTACAGAAATTAAAATGAGAAAAAAAATAGACTGCCTTCAACTCTCAGACATAATTTGCAAAGATGAAAAAAGAAAGAAGTTCTCAACTGATCAGCTGGAAATCATTGTAAGGACAAGAGTTTGTTCAGTAGTTCTGCCCCACTTTCCCAAATTTCAAATATATCTGGCGCCTTGGGTCTATTATCTGTATCCCATGCTTAGAACCAAATCAAAGCTGAACCTGCTTAGCTACTTACTGAGCAGTTTTTCCTGCAGATATGCAGAATCTTGAAAATTAACACTTCATACAATACAAAGAGTCTGAAAGGTATCAGCCATCACCAGCTCCCCATCGATGAAAAACAGTTTGATCAAGTGATGTCATATAGTGAACATGAATTTTTAATACCAAAGTATTAAATCTCCTGTTCATAAATCTCCAACTGCAGTTTCAAGAAAGTTTCAAGTTCATTCTAACTGCGTATTTATATATGCAACGTATCCTTTTTTTCCAGAATGTGTGCTAAGAACAAAATAGCCTTTCCAATCCATCAGTGCTGACAATGACTCATTACCAAATTAAGTTATACAACCTCCACTTGCATTCATTCAAATGTTGTTTCACCAGTGCAGTTCTGAGCACGTAACATAGCTTCAGTAACTTCTTCTTTTCTACCATAGTAAACAGGAGCCATAGAGATTTAAAAAAATAATTTATCTCCATTATTTCATCTCTCATTTGATAACAATTTAGGACTTCAGCCTTACACTTCTTTGCTCTATTTCTAAACAAGCCTTCCACCTCGCTCTTGAGGATGCTCCTGCTAATGAAATGCTGACGTTGATATCAAGTTTCTTCTTTATGTTTACTGTTGTGCCAACAGCAAAAACTGGCGATCACTCTTCAACTATGAATTTGCAGTTCATGCCACTGCCCCTTCTACTGATCAGTGTTATCATCATCTGTTTATCATCTTCTGGCTTCTACTTGGGTTTATAAACTCTTTTTTAGTGACAGAACTCACAAAGCCTCCCAAAGCACCAAAGGAGACATCCATCACTAACACTGGAACAAGGTAACCTTGAGACAGACTCTGTGTAACAGCCAAGATAATAAGACTTTTGGTTCATGGTGAAGTATTGATGAGATAATGGTATAAAAAGTAATTGCAAGTGTCTACCTTCTGGCCAGTTAACTGCTCTCCATAAAGTCTGAAGTTGCTGTGCTGTAGGTGTTTCTGCAGAGGTGTTGCATGTTGCAGACAATAATTTTTCCAGGATTATCAAGTCATCTTCTGTAAGCTTATGTTCTTCAGTTGCACTGCCATTAAGTTCCTTTAATTTGCCTGTAAGACCAACAGAAGAGGCATGGCTTTCTGACATCAGAACTTCATAAATCCAATCTTGAATGAAATGCTACAAAAGCACTTTACAAACAAGTTACAACTATTCTAATTGTTCTGGGAGGTTCTAGATTGTTAAACATTACTTTTCCTGGTTTAATCATCTTTCTAATTTTAAGTTTTTAATCACTGAAAAGATTGCTGCTGTTAAGACCCTCTAACACTGCAATATAAAGATTCAGAATTTATACCTTAGCCTACATGCAAGCAAAACCACAAAATAATCACAAGACTTAGTAAGTTTTTGTAACTGAAACATGAGTATTTTTTTGCTCTTTATTACTAGGTAGTAGAAACAAAGAAACTATACGTTCTTAGTGTGACCACAGTTTTTGTATTTTTACTTATTTAAGTGCCATAAGCAAAATACGATTGTTCTGTGTCCTATATTCAAATTTCAGTGTAATTAAAAAAATCAAAGTGTTGGAAAAATTATTTTAATGTACAGCATTTTGCTTATATTGATCTAGCATTAAGCACCTGCCAATCACAGTTCTTCCAGAGTTGATGAGGGCCATATCAATAAACAAACAAGCAGGCAGCATTACATTAGTAAACCCTTATGAGTTTTATAGTATGCACAAAAATCAACTCCGGGCCTCTTACGAGAAAAAACATACAGCTATTAAATCTATACCATTCCATCTATAATATTTTCAAGTGTATTTAACCATGCACTGTTACAAAACTGCAGGAAACTCAATAAACCTAATTTTCATATTCATATTCTAAGTTTCAAAAGCCAATCAACCCACTAAGCCTGTGGCTAATATGGTTATTCTTCAAGAACATTGGACAAAAATAAATTGATGCAGTATGTTTTTAAGACTAAGTAAAAGTCTCTGCTTTGCTATAACATAACAGAATGGAAGCCAGTTAATCTTGCCATTCTCCCTCTTTAAGTTCTGGACAAAATTTTACTGTAAAATGTGTGCAAAACTAAGAGGAGGCTAAATCTATTTACTAGCAACAACCTCCAGAAGAAAATTTTCTGGTTTGTGAATCCCTCATCTTCTTCCTGAACAAATACAAGAGCACAAGAAAATTCAGGGAAACATTTTTTCAACAGAAAATTAAACCTGAACAATACATAGAAGAGCAATATTGCAAACAGAAGGCTGCAGAGGGTCCCAGAGAGACCTGGACAAGCTTGACAAGTGGGCCATGTGAACCTCATGAAGTTCAACAAGGCCAGGTGCAAAGGTCCTGCACCTGGGCTGGGGCAATCCCCACTATCAGAACAGATTAGGTGATTAATGGATTGAGAGCAGCCCTGCAGAGACAGACTTGGGGATACTGATGGATTATAAACTGGACATGAGCCAGCAATGTGCACTTGCAGCCCAGATTGCTGATTGTATCCTAGGCTGCATAAAAAGAAGTGTAGCCAGCATACTGAGGGAGGAGATACTCCACTCTCGTGAGACCCCATCTGGAGTACTGCATTCAGCTCTGGGGTTCCCAGAAGAAGAAATACATAGACTTGTTGGAGCACATCCAGAGGAGGGCCAGAAAAATGATCAGAGGGATGAGACACATTTCCTGTGACAACAGGCTGAGTGAGTTGGGGATATTCAGCCCGAAGAAGAGAACACTCTGGGGAGACCTTATTGCAGCCTTTCAATATATAATGGGGCTTATAAGAAGGATAGGGAGAGACTTATTATCAGGACCTACAGTCACAGGACAAGAGGCGATGTTTCGAAACCAAAAGAGACACTGGCACAGGTTGCCCAGAGAGGCTGTGGCTGCCCCCTCCCTAGACTTGTTCAAGGCCAGGTTGGATGGGGCTTGGAGCAACTTGGCCTAATAGAAAGATGGCAGGGGCGATGGACTAGATAATATTTTGAAGTCCCTTCCAACCCAAACCATTCTGTGATTCTATGACTGTAAGACCAGGAACTTGCCCTCTTCAGGAAATGGGATAAAGGCGAAGATATACTTTTTCTAAAAAGCAGAATCTCTTGTTTTAAATTTCCTCATCAGTCTATCTAGACAACTACAACATTTTCAAGCTCTGTATATAAAGGGGAGGGAAGGAAGCGAAGGTAATTTTAACTTGGACATCAGTTCATCATTCAAAGCAGATACATTGTGAATACAGACCAGTTTTACAAAACCTATAAATATACTAAGGCACTCTACAGAAACACACTGACACAAACTGATGACAAATAGGGGAAAGATTCTGTGGAACACTTACAGAAAATATAGAAGAAGAGAGGGCAGAAAAGGAACGAAACATGGGAAAAGAGGAAAAAACATGCCAATAATAACATTTACAAAAATGTGTGTCATTACCAAATATTGTACACTGTTTTCTTTTTCTGTTATGCAGTGTTCTGCTTAAATATAGAAGTGACCATTGCAACCTGTGAAATTGCAGAATGCCTTACTTTAGAACTCCATAGATAACACCGTATGGCTATGTGGTGAACTAAAACTTTCATGAGCAAAATCAGAAAGGGACTGCGCACGACTTGCATACCCAGCACGTAGGTGAAAAAAAGTACAGTATTCAAATGTACCAGCTTGATAAAAGAGATGCTGAACAACAGTGGACATAAGCTGAGGGGAAAATAATTGCATATCCTGTATTAGAGTTCTTGTGAAATTTACCCATACTGCCAAGCCTTGAAATATACGCACCATTAAAGTGATGAATGTAATTTTAAAAGGTCAAAACCAAGAAACAGTAGGAAAGTCACAGGAAATTACTTAGCTTTTTGAAATGATCAAAATGAAGTTAATTGAAACATGAAAAATAAAACCATCCTTGAAATTAAAGCACTGACCCAGTATCTGCGTGGGATTGGCCTGGTCAAAGGTGACAGCATCCTTCTTTGGAAAATAAATATTTTCAACTTTAGCTGCAGCTGATTGGTAGGCACCCATTCCTACATAAAGGAAATACAAAAATACACAACAGTGTACCAAAGTGTCTGACATAAAAAAAAGCAATTCCTTCACAAACCATTCTGCTATTATGTAAAAAACTACTGTACAAATACTCATTGTTAACAGTGATTTCTGAATTACATGAACTGAATACACAGTCTTCACAGGAATGGGTACTGCAGTTAAGATATGAAAATGGCAAGGGTCATTTTAGAACAAACCGTCCTGTCCCTAAAATCTTATATTTTGATTATTTTCATAAGGAATAGGTGAAGTTTTTGTATATTGAAGTATTTGCAGATATGACCAAGTTATGTCACACACAATAGCAGCCTGAAATCTCTTTAGAAAAAGAATAATAAGAAGCTTTATGAACTATAATAGTTTCTTAGAATCACAGGTGAATTAGTGGCCAATATTGTGTAATTTCCATTAAATACATGTACCAGTTTCTTTGATCAACAAAATAACTAGTAGGAAACTAAAAATCCTCTCAAACTCAGATTACTATCATGTATTTTAAAGCTTCTGTGCATGATTCCTGCATGTAAAGAAAGGATCTGTTACCCCTATTTTATGAGTAATTTCCAGAGTATAAGCAGCTTCAATCCGCTCATTATATATTAAGTATAAATTTGCATCAATATAGAGTCCATGTCAAAGGGGAAACTGAAGTAAAAGATCAGGGACGCTTTTCATTGGCAAGTATCATCTCTTACCTGTATATGGATCAACCCCACTCACTGGAGCTACTGCATTTGATGCTGAACCAGGAACATAGCGACCAGCACCTGAATGGGACATTAGGCTTTTTAACCACCACCACTCGTAAAAAGGTAATGTATACCTGTATTTAGTTAGTATTTTTTCAAACATCACTATTAAAGGTGTTATTTTGCACTAAAAGAATTAACAAGTAAGTCTCCAACACTTCCTGAAATTTAAGGGTTACATCTATGCGTATGTATGAGGGTGGTGTTTGTGGTGATGATGGCATTCACAAGCTAAGTGACCCACAGCTGGCAGACATTCTGGCATGGTCTCTGGCACCCACTGCTACAAAGGCCCTCAGCACAACAGATACCTTATTCATGACAAGCTCCAGGGGGAGAGCACAGTTTCCTAGCCCTGGCCTCTCTCTGCGCCTGGGGCCAGCAGTGGCCACTCCTGTGGGAGGTGGCACTGAGGCCTCAGGTGATGAAGCTGCAGGGTCTTTGCATCTGCAGAGACAATAGCCTGAGCCACACAAAGGAAGGGAGCAGAAACAGCTGGAGACCACAGTATAATAGGAATGGAGAAAGTTAAGATGGGGAAGGCTGAAGGCTGTGGATTCTAGCAACACATGTAGATCTGCAACTGCAGAACAGGCACAGTGCCCTGGCACTGCTGAGGGGGGACTCAACAGGGGATGCATCAGAGACAGCTGAGACCGCACCTCACATCTGCAAAAACTGGAAGAGGCAAGCAGTAGCACTGGGAGGCTTCCTCCTGAAGCATATGGAGGCACCCATTTACTGACATGACCCAAAATCTTAGGAGGGTTGTGTCTCCTGGAGTCCAGGATGCTGCAGAGGCTTGCCTGGCCTTCAGACTATTACTGTGGTACTCTTTCACATGGGCATCAATGACACTGCCAAGGAAGTAATATCAAGAGTGATTAGAGCACTTTAGGGGCAAGCATGAAAGGCCCCGGTGGTATTTCTTTGATGCTGCCAGCAAAGCAAAAACACTTGAGTAGAAATGGACTCATCAGATGGATCAGTAATTCATTGCAGGGCTGGTTTTGCAGGCAGGACTTTGGCATCAATGACAAATGACAGAACCTTCTGAGGAGCAAGAGCTACTGAGCAGGGATGAGATAAGACTGACAAAAGCAAGGCTGGAAGGTCTTTGTGAACAGGCTTGCTAAACTAGTGAGAAGGACTTTAAACTAGCTATGCCAGAGAGGGTCAGCATCTAAAATTTAGGGTGGAAGTTATCAATAAAGGTCATCTAATAAGAAAAAAGGAATAATAAGGAAAAAAGGAAAATTGTTTCTATGAATACAGCAATTCCTGTGTTGGCCATGCATACCAGAGCTTGAAAAAAACATAAGGTTTAAGACCTTAAACATAAGGCTTAAGACCTTACTCCTCAGAGCAACACGAGGCAGATCAGACAGCAGAGGGCTCTCCTCTACCAAACAGATCTGGACATGCTTCCACAGTAGCACAGTCCACCTTAGCTGTCTGTCCCACACTGCTGCCTCAAATGGAGAACTGCAAGAAACAGTGATCTGGAGCACAAGACTGAATGCCACTGAACATGATAAAATATGCATCTTAAATACTAGCAAAACAGATTATGAATTATATCATACCTGTAAATGGATCTGCTGCAGGCATTGTACTTGATCCAGATGAAGAGCCAGGAACATAACGCCCAGCACCTAGTGAAACAGCAAGAAAAGCAATGACTACTATACACAGCTTGATGTTACTAAAACGTCAATACTTTTCAGGCAATAGCAGCTCAAAAATAAAGCCAAACATCAAATCCATCTCATTGTCTATTGTTGCATTGTGAGAAATCTGATCCTATCCACACAGAAGCCCCCTGATGCTGAACAAATATATGAGGGCCAGAAATTTGTTTTATGGGGCATTACACGTTTGGATACAGCCAAATCAAAACTATGTGTATAAGTTATATCTGAACCTGATTAATGGCCTGTATTTCAATTTCTAGTTCATTGCAAGAAAAATATTTACCTCAATTATTTTAACATCATTTTATTCCTATCTTCCTCTTTGTGAAACTAGTTGAAGAGTAGTTTATTTTGTAAATGTGATAAGCAGGATGCAATTAATTAACATGGTTCAGCTCATGAGTAATAATTTGTTCTAGTTCCATTTCTTCTCTGAAAAAGGGTCATTTATGTATTTTGCCCAGTTTCAATTCATTCTCTAGCTAAATTTTCGTATTTTATTAATTGCCTCAACAGCACCTGGCCACCTCTTAGTAATATGGAAAGTGGAGTTTTCTTCCACTGGAAAAAAGGACTAGACTGAAAAATGCCACTGGGTTGAATAAAATTCTATTGAAGATTTGTTCTGACAAATACTTCACAAGTTTGTCAAGTTTTTGTAATTTTCTTGTCAGATCTGTCTGTGCCTTGCCTTCAATCATTTGAGGACATGAAAGTCCTGTACAGGAAGTGCAGGAGCGACAACGCTGGAGTCTGCCTAAGCAGACAGTGAGGAGGACTGAAAACTGGCTGAAGAGCCAGACCCAGAGGGTAATAATCCATGGCACAACATCTAGTTGGAGGGCAGTCACACGTGGTGTAGCCCAGGGGTCAGTATTACATCCAGTCCTGTTCTACATCTTCATTAATGATCTGGAAGATGGGTCAGAGTGCACCCCCAGCAAGTTTGTTGATGACACAAAACTGGGAGGAGTAACTGATGTCATCACTGAAGGTTAAAATTTTTACCTGTGAATGGATCTGAAAACTGAGCACTTGTATTCAACAGTGTTTGTCCCTTAGTGTTGTCCATAATAAAGTTGGCCACCTGATCCAGAAACATAGGATTTAGATCATTCTTTTGCAGGAAGTTGTATGCAGTCAGCCAAGGATCATCAGTGATGTTATATGGCAGTTTGTAGGAAGGCCCGCTCTCATTTACATCAATAGTGAAAACATAGTCATACTCCTTTAAACAGAACAAAAATAAATTAGAAGTTTGTTTTTTACCTATAGATGTATCAAATATAGACTAATAATGGCCCAGGGCTAAGCCTAAAATCTTTAATACTGCTACTTGCAGATTGTATCAATAATACCTTTCTACACAGGCTGCAAGTAAAAAAGTATTAAACTGTATCCTGTGTTTTCCAGAATTCTGTGTGTGAGAAAAGCAGACTAGGACAATGTATCATAATAATCCATGTACAGATACACTGCAAAGTAACAGAAACATCAGGTAACTCTCATGGACAGTTCTGACTGTCTACAAAGCTATAGGGCAGTCAGATGCCTCAAAAAACTTCAGTCGTAAAAGCATACTTCTAACACTAGAAAACAACAAACTCCTAGGGTTTCTTTAAACCATGTGAGAGAAAATTAGTAACTCAAAGGCATTCCTTATGTGGTGTCACTAGACAGAGACTTTTCTGTGTATGCTTCAATAAAGGAAACATTTTTCAGATTATCTGTCCTTAGAGTCGAAAGTTACTATAGAAAAGGAGCACAGAAAGTCTGGTACCTAAAATTTTAGGTATGCCTTGCATTATAAAGAGTACAGATCATTTCCTTTGGAAAGGAAGTTAAAACTAACTTTCCAAGGTATCAGCAACAAATACTAGAGAACTTGGTAATTTCTCTACTAATAGTTTACTTTTCTCCAAAATAATTTGTCTCCATTGGTTTGCTCGCTTTACAAAGTGTGCTTCAAAAGCAAGGAGTACTTAAATTTACTTCTACCTCTGAGTTTTAATAGATCACAAAGTACCACACACACCTACTTTCTAAATTATATTTTATCTAAGCAAAGACTGAAATAATTTTTTAACGGGAAATTAAGCATCTTACTTAGGAAGGAATAAGAGCAATTACAGTTGGCATATACCTTTCCTTCAAATAAAACCTTTCCAGACGTTTGTTGTGTGGCTCCAGAAGAACCAACAACATCACCAATCTTTATCCATCTTCCTTCACTAACGCTCCACTGATATGCTTCTACTTTCCCATTATCTTTAATAAGCCGTGTCTGTCCATCTCTTGTTCCTGTAGACAGGAGTGTTTAAGAGTTTGAACAAATTCAAGAATATGACTTACTTTAGGAAAGGAAAAAGTCTTCAAATAGCGCTAAAATTTAAAGGTGAAAAGATAATTCACCACATTTAAAGTCACAGCACAGGAAGTAACTAGATACTACATGTCGCAACAAGAATAGCAGAAATCTTGACAACAACTTTTTACAATTATGGTAATGGTGTCTGCCACCAGACCAAGCTGCAAAAGCAATCTTTAAGTCAAGTATTTCTAAAGTTTACCATTTTCCCAGAGAGATGACAATTAAGAAATGTGATATTCTCCCCTAGTCTAACAAGATGGGAAGCTTCATACAATTGTAAGATTTATGCCACTTGCTCATCAGAGCCAAGGGCTGAGGTCACTGGTTACTTTGCCTTGGAAAAGAGTATTTGTACATTTAATAGTAATCTTAACTACCACTGCTTCCACTGTATTCTCAGTAATCTCCTGAGTACCAGGAAAGTGTAAACCAAATCAATCAAGACAGATTATTTTTCAAGCCAAAAGCTAAAGCAGAACATTTGCATCTACTTTTCTTTTACAAAAAACAAACAAACAAATAAATAAATAATCCACATTCAGTAGTCCTTTTGCAAATTATGTAACTGTCTCAAATACGATTGGCACAGCCGGTATAACAGATCCAGAACATATTGAAGATGCTGCTGCATCCTGAATTCCACCTTTTCCTTAACTATCTCATAAAATAAGTATTTTTTACCTTTTTTGTTTAAATTAAACATATAAATTTAAAAATTTAAACTAGAGTCTTGTCTCCAAAAGAATCAATGAAAGGATAGTAGGGCAGAATTAAGCTGCTTTCTTCAGCAACTTTATTGGAAAGTAATCAAAGCCTTAGTTTTTGAAACCACAGAAAATTTCAGTAACTCAGAATAAAGATTTGCAGGAATTTCTAACATGAAAAAAGTACAGTAACTTACCAGGATCCTTAAGATGTTCTCTTCCAGGAAGGTCATCAGCATTAATATCCCCTAAATCACCAGTTTTAGGGTCAATGGAAGCTTGGGAAAGCTCATTTTCGAAAGCCTGAATCTCCTCAGCACTTGCTGTACGTTCCAAGGACTCTGTAAACACTCTTATAATTCCATCACTGAATGGAGAGAAAACATTCAAACATAAATACTATTTTAAATGTCAAAATTATGACATGCATTCCAATGGTGACTTCTATGTCATGTTATTTTTATGAAAGGAATTTGCTTTCATGCTAAAAACACCCAGAGAAGGACTTAAGCAGGTTAACCCTATCTGTAGTATAATCAAGGTAGGATACGCCTATCAAAAGGGTTCTTTATACAGCACTTCTAAGTCCATTCTCAGCCTATGCATGATTTACCACATTCCCAGAGAACTCACTCTACTTCTGCAATTCATGTAACAAAAGAGTGACTTTTGGATGAAGTATAGCATATGTTTAAATTTAATATACACACACACTTTGATGGCTGTATTTTTAAATACAGATGAAACAGATATCCAAAGTGATGCTTGCAATTTCATAAAGGGTTTGCAGATCTAGATCTAAAAATACTCCGAGAGTAAAACTTGGATACCTTGCACCAACTACGATGTCACCATTGTCTAACACACAGCAGCACCATACAGACTGAGCTGGGAGTCTGATTGTTTGAGCACATTCCCCTTGTTTCCAAATTCTAAGAGATCTATCCTCTCCAGTAGTTACAAAATCTGAAAAAAAAATATATAACAAACTTAAAATATACTTTTAGGGTACTGTGATACTAGATGCCATTCTGTAACTGGGAATCTAAAAATTAGAACAGTAAAAGCACATTGCTACAATTTAATACTTCTCTCAGTTGCAAGAAGAGAGCTAAAAGAAAGCCACCACATAGTTGTCTTCTCAAAAAAAAGTAAAGCGTTTAAATTGCAAGCCAGAGAGAGAATAAAATTAGGCTTAAGACAAACAAAATATTCCTTCCTCCTTTGAAGAGTTTAAACAAAGAACTTGGAACAATTTTGTAACCATCACTGTTTTATCTTAGACTATACTTGCATAGTTTCACATTTGTTTTAAGTTCAGATTTTTGCAAGGTAGGCCTGCTTTTTCAGGAAACATGCATAAAGCACTCTCAAAAGTCTAGGAACTCCTCAATGAGGAATTTTAAGGCATAGAATATTTATGACATACACATCCACTGCTACACATGCACTTTACCTGTTGAGCAAATGTGCAAGTGTCCCATACATCACGCAAAGGTCACTGACTTGGTATTTCTTCTGCAACAGTTAGTTCTGAACCTCTAAACCTCTAACTCTGAAACAAATGCAATTAAGCCCCACACATAAAATTCTGAACCTAAACTATTCATAATGTACTTGGAAAACCTTCTGTGGAAGTATCTAAATTTACATTATCTCTAACCGGTAAGTCACACATTACCATTTTAGTACTCTGCAACACTGATGAAATTCAGGTGGAAACCTAGAGGACAGTTTTGCTTTTCACTTTACAGAAGTTTCACTGAGGCTTTATAATTAGGCCTAACCCAGGATCTTGTGTATCAGCTACTGCCAGAGCAATTCTGCCAGAGGTGTGATTTGTGTCAGTCACAATAACTTTTAAAAACTATTTATGTTTAAGGAAAATAAGTGAATTAAATGCTGCCTGAGTTCTTTAGTTGTGGCAGCTCCACAGAACGCCTACCTCGTTGTTTTGTTTTGGAAGAATGTTGGGTTATAGCCACAAAAGTAATCTTTAATCTTACCTTTACATTGAGGGAAGACAGAGATGCTGTATATATAATTTGTATGTCCATAATACACCTGCAGACACTCTCCAGAGATCTGCCATCTTCGAACACTAGCATCATTAGCACAGGAAAGGAATTCCATTTCACTGAGAATAGCTAAACCTCTCACACAATCTTCATGTCCTTTAGAAAAGAAACAAAAACTTTTAATGCAGCTTTTCTTCCCATTAGCAGTAGTATACTATTTCTATTTAGCTCACATCTAAATCCTGGTAACCAATCTTCATCAACGGAGCAGTATATAAAAAAAAGCAATCAATTACTCATTCTTCTCTGAAAAAAACTAATATTTTTTAAAAGTCATGTGATTTCTGGGCATACAACTTGAGAGATACCCTGCCTAAAATTTGTTCAATTTATCTACGGCTTTGTAGGGTTTTTTTCTATTTTAAAAAGAGAACATGACCCTGATGAAAACACTAACTGCAGCAGTATTTACCAGTGAATGTTCTTTCACATCTGCCTGCCTTCCACAGTTTAATAGTTTTGTCAGCTGAACCAGTCAACATTAATCCCTGTTCAGGCAGTATTTTCACTGCCCATATTGCAGCTGTGTGACCCTGCAAAAAAACAATTATCATTAGACTTGTCAGAATCAAATGCAGAGTACCTATTTTATAGTCATGTAGAGTAACTTCATACCTGTAATGTCATCATACATCTATCATTCAACCAGACCTTGGCTGTTGTGTCCCATGATCCACTTAACAATGTGCCGAATTTCCCAGATGAAAGGCTGCAAACTGGAATAATGCTCAAATCAGCACTGACATGTTTCCTGCATTGCCACCAATCTTATGCCAGCAATTTAATAAGATTTAATTAAGGAGATTTAGTTTGTATTAGTAGCATATTTAGTGTTCAGGAGTTCGGGGAAAAATTAAGTGGAACTGTAACTCCACAGTGGGAAATGGGCAGTATTCTACCTGTACCATTTGTCATGTTCTACTTTTTTTCCACTTTAAAAAATGTAAAATTATATTAATTATAAAATCTGTTTTCATGTTTTGCATTACTGTAGAAATTACTACAAATACTTTTCCTGCAGAGGAATCTGTAACTTGCCTAGAACACCTCCTCCTTTTTTACATCTCTGGAGGGAGCATGTTATTTTAACTACTCATCCATCCCAGGTTTCTGATAAAGTACATAAACTATTCCATGCCTTCTTACACAGTGACATTATTTTCTTTCTTCCTCATAGAAAGCTAAGATGTTCACAATACAAAAATAAATTTTAGGTGCTGCTTAGCAGTCCAGGGTATTTTCAAACTATTCTCTGCAACCATTCTTTTAACACAGCTTAAAAAAGCCCCAAAACATCCAAGATTTGAAAATGTTTATTTTTGACACTCTATAATTACATGATTAGACTGTTCAAAAGTCTATTAAGTACTAGATCAGCTTGCAAACAGAAAAATCTACTATGCTAATGTGAAAATTGCTGAATCTTTTATTATATATTTCAAGAAAAGGTACACAAGGTTGGTTTAATATGTCACATGTTGGCACTGACCTGACTAAAGAGTGATGAAATTTCTGCAGTGAGCTTCACTATGTATTTATAGCACCAATTAATGTTAGATCACCATCTAGGTAACACTGAAAGTTTGTTTATTTAAGAAGCTCACTTTTTCTACTTTTATCAACTTTGACATAAAAATTAAGCTTAATACATGAACAACTACATTAACTGCTTCTCTGCAACTCTTGGCAAAAGGGTAATCATTGTGTAAATTGCCATGTGTTCACACATACAGTAAAAGTTCAAGCATTCATCAATGCAGACTTGGAAGTCCTTGGAAAGAACTGTCACTGCATGAATTGAGATTACAAAATCCTGTTTGCAGAGGCCATAATTAAATAGTTTGCTACATTAAATACCAAAGAAATAAAAATAGAGTTTTATAACTTCAACTTAATTTCCTCTTTCACAAATCATGTTAACTTTTATGCAACAAACTCCAAAGTAAAATGACTACATACCTGTGTTCTTATGACCTTTAAGGACGTAAAGAGGAGCTGGGTTGTCAACTGTGAAAATGCAAATATTATGATCATTGCCACCAGTTGCAATCAGCCCACGAGGATAGAGGTCACTTGGAGGTATGATGCACACACAAGATACAAAATTTGAGTGGCCACTCATACAGTGCATTTCAGTAAAACCCCTGTTAAGACTAAACATATATGATAATCAGTTCAGAGTCATGACAGAAACAGTACTTATTTGAGGCACTGAATTACAACAGGTGTTTTATACCCCAGCTCTTGAATTAATACCTATGGTTGCATTGTGCTGAAAAAATAGTATGGATAAGCTAGAAAGAATGAAAAACTTGAGCATTCCAACCCAGTAAGCAATATATGAAGCTTTCCACTTTTTTTTCAGTAATGGTAGGCATAGAAGGGCTTAGTTTTGGTTTTCCTTGCTCATTGGCAAGCACTATGCCAAACTTGCTTAGAATTAGTTGCAGTTTGCCTTTAGAAAATCTTTTGCTGTCTCTAGACTCAAATATGTACCCCAATACACCCTAAAATAACAGAGCACATAAATGAATAAAGTTTACTGCATGCCAAATCTATTCACTGGCTCTTAATTGGGAGCACTGTAGAAATTTAATAGTTAAATAGATTATAACTGATTCAAGCAGCACCCTTACATCTTCATCATGATCCAGCCTCAATAGTTACTGCACTAACTGGAAAAAACTACTTATTCCCACACAATAAATGTGAAGGTTGTGGTGGTGTTTATTTGGTTTGGGTTTTTTTTCCTTGATATGTTTGGGGGTTTTTTCCCCCCTCACAAAACATAACATATCTTATCACACTGTCTTCCTTCATACTCTAATACCTGGAAAGCTTGGAATATGTAAGGAAATCATTATACTCTTCTAAATTCTAAAATGTCTTCTATGCTGAAGGTACAGAGAACAAATGAAGGTAACATATCTTCTGTAAAATTTAAATAACAAAAAACCATGCAGCAGTCTGCTTACCCACTGAACCCTGCCTACTGCAATCCCAGAGTCTTCAAAGCACAGAGAGATAATTACCAACGCTATGACTCTGCACAAGTTACTCATGTTTTCCTCACACAGCCCTCAGAAAATATGAGTTAGAATTAGACTTTTTCTCCTGCAATAAAATTCTGTGCAATTTAACAAGTTCTTCCCCTTGTGAGAGACTCAACAAGACACACTTAATGAGATTAGTCTTTGTCCTGGTTTGAGCCAGGACAGAATCAATTTTCTTTTTAGTAATTTTACTTTTCAGTTAAGTCTCTTCCAAGTAACTGCACTTGCTGACATTAGAAGCACGTTTTTCAGTCAGTGTCTGCCCCCAGGACTGACAACACTCAATGTTTATAGTTACAGCTGGAGAATGGTGTGCAGAAAGGCTCTTGCTCATGCTTATACTGATTCCTATAGAAACCAAGGTCACTGCTTGCTTCTGCTAAACTTCTTTTGCTCCAGAAACTAAAGGCAGCAAAGGGGTCACACCTGTGACCCTCCTGTGGGTGGACAGGTGACCAAAATTGACCAAAGTATTCTATCTCATACATGTCATCCTCGTTATAAATCTGAGGGATCACAAGGGCCAAGCTCTCTTTGTCCATGGTCAGTGTCCTGGGAGGACTTCATCCATTCATCTGTTTTTGATTGCGATCTGTGCGTCCCTGCATCCCACCTGCCACCCACCCCAGAAGCCACACTTTTACAGGGCCACCCTGCACCCCGCCCGGGGTGACACGAGTGTTGTTGGGGGAGAGTGTAATACTGGTTTTGTATATATTTGTGTAAATTTAATTATTTTCCTTTTCATCATTATTGTTTTTATTAAAGCTGTGTAGTTTAGTCTCTCTCTCACTCTCCTTTGCCCTTTCTGGGAAGGGACAGGGGTTAACAGACAGCATCTGTGATTTGTTTAATTGCCAATCTTGACAGTTCTTCCTCCCCCTCAGTTGCAGAGCTACAGAGATCAACACACGTCTGAGGATTCAGGCAAACAGAACAGTTATCTCTGTTTCAGTGGAAGGCAGTGGAAAGAATACCCATGCTTAGCAACTTCAGAATGCAGTTCACAACTTGAAACTGTGGACAGATGCAGACATGTCCTGTGGCTTCCAGCAATACCCTACTACCCCCTATTCACACTGCTCAGCAGTACTGCTCCTGGTCATAATGGTATGCTGAAAAGTGCACTGAGAGAATTCAACAAGTCAAATCCAGTAGGACACAACCCTGTACAGGATGAGCATCATAGAAAATAATGCTGGATTTTTTTCCTTGTATTTAAATTTTCTGTGTAGTTTTTGGTTCATATGCTGTTTTATATTCAGAGAATTCTGCTCAGCAAGGGTGAGAAAACAGTTTTTTAAAAATATTCAGATCATACCACCTTACTGTCAAAAACAAAGCACTGTCATTTAGCACAATTACTCTGGTACTGAATACCAAGAGACGGAAACATTAGCACCACCTGGACAAAAGATACCCAGATTTATAGATATTATTAGCATCTGTCCTGATTTTGGCTGGAATAGAGCTAATTTTCTTCTTAGTAGCTAGAACAGTGCTATTAGTTGGATTTAGTATGGGATTTGGTATGAGAAAAATGTTGTTAATACACTGATGTTTTCAGCTGTGGCTAAGAAATCAAGGACTTTCCAACTTCCCATGCTCTGCTGGTGCGCAGGTGCACAAGGAGCTGGGAGGGAGCAGAGCAGGAGCAGCGGGTCCGAACCAGCTGACGGGACACTCCATACCATGCAGCATCATGCTCAGCGTACAGACAGGGCTGGCCGGGCGGCTCGCTCCCCCCCCGGACTGCGGTTCTGGGGCTCTCTGCTCCGGGCTGGGCCCTGGCCGGGGGGCGGTGAGCGGCTGCACGGTGCATCGCTTGCGTGTACGCTCCGCTATTGCTGTTATTACCACCGTTTTTCTTTATTTCAGTCATTGTTTTTATCTCAGCCGACGAGCAGAGCCTCTGCCGCCCCGATCCCCTCCCCGGGGCACGCAGCGCCCCGCCGGGATGGGGCACAGGACCGCGCGGCTGGGGCCCGCCCGCAGGCACGG
>VZRW01005945.1:127810-167663 GCA_013398125.1 Aegotheles bennettii
CTGCGGCCGGGGGCAGCTCCCCGGCGGGCTGTGGGAGCTGCCGGGGTCTGCCAGCGGCAGCGCAGTGCGGGGGGGCAGCGGTGGCTCCAGGGTGGTTCCGAGGCACCGCTCCCGGGCCGCCCGGGTGGGCGTTCCCGACCCCTTCGGCGCGGTTCGGGAAAGACCCGGGCTCCGCGGGCGGTGCTGGAGCAGCGCCTGCCGCAGGAATGGGCAGGGGCGCTCCGTTAACCGCGCGAACCCAGGGCCGGAGGGCAGCGCTGCCTCACCGAGGGACCTCCCGCGGTCCTTCCTGAGCGCTGCCCGGCCGCGTACCCGGCTCCCCGGGAAGGGATCGCTTCGCAGCTTTACAGAGAGCACCGAGCTCCGCTTAGAAGGGGAAGAATTGGGCTTCAAAGAGTTGATTTCTGGTAGCCGTAAAGGACTTGTGCAGATTGAAGGACTGCTTCTATCCTTTCCAGGGCGGCGTTCAGAAGGGGATAAACATGGCCAGCAGCCGCAGGCCTCCAATAGCCCGTCCTTCTTCGAGAGCAGGAGTAGGGCTGGCCACAAGGCCTGCCTCTGCATCGAGGACTCCATCAGCAACCAGAATAGGAACAGGGGTATGTTAGAACATTTGGACATTAACCTCAGTATATTTAGATTTATATCCTTTTTGTATTTCCTGTAAATGTTTTAGTATCATGACTGAAGTGATAGTTTGTCATGAAGGATTTCAAAATTTAATTTTGTAGAGAGTTTTATTTTCCAGTTTTGACTGTAAGAGGTCAAGGGGGTCTTGCATCAAGAGGTCATCTGGGAGACCTTAATAGCATTATTGTTATAGACAGAGGGGGACAGTTAACAGCTGCTCAAAGGTAATTTCTTACTATTCTGCACCAGACTTCTGGCTGAAACTTTGTTTACCTGAAGAAATGTAAATGCTAAAAGGTTCTCACAGGAACAGTGTAGAGACTAACTTAAGTTTTTAATTGCTTTGGCAACTGCATCATAATAATGAATTAATAATTCAGAGCTGGGAGGTTTGTGCTTTGGTTTTTTATAGATGACTCCCAGTACCTCGAGACCAGGTTGTCGTGGTGGTTCTTCGTCTACTGGAGGAGTCTTGTCATCTCAGATTAAAGTTCCAGACCGTCCAGTGACTCAGCAGGGATTAAGTGGAGTCAAGACTGCAACGAAAGGTATTTTTCACTGAAAATAGCTATCAAGGTGTTTACAATGTTTTGAAGAAATATTTAGGTTTTTAAAGAAAAACTTTTCATTGCTGTATAAATTGCAGAGTGAATAGCTGTGATTAATAGGAGTAGGAGATAGGAAAGGGAGATTAAAGCATCCTTTTATTTTCGTTGCTCTTGGTAGTTAGAGAAGAGAAAGACTTTTCTGTGTCTGACCTGTTCTTGAAAATCATTCAAAAGAACAGAACAGAATAATTTGTATCTTCTTCTATCACTGCAGAATAATTAAAACTTTGCTACATAGTAACTATTCACATAGCTGAAAAAGTTATGTTTCTCTTCACAACGGTCTAAAATGAATTTCTGCCTTGGTTTTAATGAGGTAAAATATATTTAAGAACACTGAGAAGGTGGCAGTTCTCTGCAAATTCTGCAGTTTGTTTTCATAATTTACAGTTAATCAAAATTAATCGTTTTCTAACAAAATGTCATCTTACTCTCCTTTGTCAGGTCCTCAGAGACAGATAACAGATAAAACATATTATCTTGGACTGCTGAGGTATGTCTTAATAATATATTCAAACTGCAGAAGGTTTAATGCTCTGTTCCCTTTCTGGCATAAAATTTGTTGTGCTTAGCTGTGACACGAGATAAGCAGTGTTTACTTATAATGAAATTT
This sequence comes from Aegotheles bennettii, assembly GCA_013398125.1. Lineage (NCBI taxonomy): Eukaryota > Metazoa > Chordata > Aves > Caprimulgiformes > Aegothelidae > Aegotheles > Aegotheles bennettii. Next base: position 129,662 of record VZRW01005945.1, read on the forward strand.
GCTGATTTATTTTTTCCCTGTCCGTTTGAGAATAAGTCACATCTGTTTCACCAGCAGGGACAAAAAGCTAATAAAAACATTTTATTTCTGATCTGGGTTTTCTAACAACTACTAATGATTTTATCTGATGGAACCACGCTGCTTTTTTTCCTCTATTAGCCAGCTCTTCTTTGAAACACCGATTTGAAACACAGTGCAGTGTGAGAAAGAGAATACTGATTGCACGTTTCTTGTAGTAAAATATAATTTCTGTTCTATCTGTGTTTTAGTTTTGCGTTCAAATGTTAATGATTCTTTTTTCTCTATGTTTTTGCAGAAGCAAAACAAATGAACTCACAACAGAAATTAACAAGCTGCAGGAAGAAGTAGAAATGTACACGCAAGAGAAATCTGTCTATTTGTCATATGAAAAAAGGTATTGTAGCTAATGCAGTGCTAACTTTCTCAGTCGCAAGACTATTCTCGGGTATTATGCAGGCTTCATGGAGCCATTAAATAGTTCTTTTTTCATTATTTTATTTTTCCATCTACAAGTCATCCTATATTAAGTTTGGCTTTTTGGTTTGTATTTAGGGCAGAGGCATTAGCTGGTGAAATCAAAGAACTTCAAGGTCATCTAGCAGACTACAACATGGTATGCTGCTGTTAGCTTTTGATAGTGAATGCTTTCCGTTCTCTTACTTACTTTGTACTGCTTTTGCTTTACTTCAGCGTCTTTTTTATTGACATCTCTCAGTAAAAATGTGTTGGTTAATACTGCCTCTTACTCAGTTATTGGAAAGGAGAAAGATGGAAACTAAGGAAGACAAAATTTTTAAAATGGGTACTATACATTAGGAGAAGTGGTTGCATATGGATTTAAGAAATTACTGCTGCATAGTATTTGTGGGTTTGTGACAGCTACAGATAATGATGATCATTTCTTAAAACTGTATGTAATCTATTAAGATTCTCAAATCATGTTTTTTTCCATTTGCAGTAACAGAAAATTGTGTTTTGTTGTGTTTTCATGAGCATTTAGTGAGTTGCTACCTATTTGTCTGATTTTTTTTTGTGTGTTATTAAAAAAAAGAGAGAGCAATAGCAGGTTGGAATTCTGTCTCATTTCAGGTTGTGGATATACTTAACACCCATACAGATATGACAGAAGTGATTCAAGATTACAATGTGGTAAGAATTAGGATATTTGCTATGTTTGAACAGTGAACTGGTTTGTGTTACATTCTTGGTACTTTGAACGTATGACATCCATAAAAGAATAACAGTAATTTAAAACTTACCCATTTTTTCCAGTTAAATTAATCATAATATTGACAGCATGTCTGTAGTGAGAGAGTTGTCTGAAATGTTGCATTAACAGCCCCACAACAGTTTTTTGTGTTTTAGATTTGAGAAAGCTGTCATCCCAACCCAAATCACGAGTGTTAAAATATATTATTTGTTTGATTTGAAAGCGTAGAACACTAGTCTTAAGAAGGGTAAATTCACTATACTGCACTGCCTTGTAAAGCTGCCTGGTCTTCTGGAAATTTAGTTCTCTTTTGTCTTCTGCCTTTTAAATGACTCCAATGTAATAAATAGGTCTCTGACATGGCCAACCACAAAATCAGTGTTCCTTTACTTTCTTCCTTTATTTTTTAACACAGAGTGTTCCTCTAAGTATTAAGGCATGAGTGGCATTATGCATGTTTCATTTCTTACGATGACTTTGTCCATAAGCAAAAGAAACTAGTTTTAGGAAAGGTTACTTTGGTAGCTTGAAAAACCATTTGAGTATTTTGTGGTGAAAACATTTTTTCCCCCTGCATTTGATTACAAATGAAGTCACAATGTCTGTGTCATAAAGAAAAGAATGCATTTCAAGTGTTACATTTTCGTTTTGTTTAGAGCCGTAAGCAGTATTTTACTAAGTGTTCCAACAATAGATCCTACAGTAAGAGCAAGCGAATTGATTTGTTACGAACTCGATTGTATTTCTTTTTCAAACATAGAGATGCCTTCTGAATTCCTTTGGTTTCCAGTAGAGGACTGCAGTTTCAGAAATCTTTCTTCAGTATCAACTGTGAAAAACCTCTGGAGCAAGCGACCTCTGCTGCTCCTTCCTCTGCTGCATTCTGAGCAGCGTCTTGCTCATTTAAAGGAAAATTTAAATTTGTGTATAAAATCTGTATCTTTATTATAATATATTACATAAAAATACCTTTCTTTTTTTTTTCAAGTTAAAGACTCAGAATGACCGAGATACTCAGATTGTGGATAAAATTTTCACAGAAAGACAAGCGTAAGTACATGAAGTGTATGCTTCTCCAAAGCTGTTAAAATCATGACTGAACTTAGTAAAACTGAGGTGTTGCCTAGTTCAGAACTTCCTCAACAGTGTGATTCATGCCACAAGTGATACCTGAGCAACTTAAAGATGATACATTAGTGCCAGGCTGCAGCTGGAGTTCCCAGCTTTGAACTCTTCTGTGTAACTGCTGTGGAGATACTTACCATGTTGTCCAGGAGGGGTTAAGTGGAGGTGGAGACTTGTCTTTTTGCAACCTGTTGTCAAGTCCCTGAGTTTTGGAGCTTGCATTGTGGAGTAGCAGAGTGGGGAAACCAAGCAGAAGTGGGAGCTGGAGTTGAGATTCCTGCCTGGTAAGGTAAAGGTGTGTGGAGAGGAAGACGAGGGCAGTGAGATGCTTGGAGTGAGAATTTGTCAGCTGTGAGAATGGCTGGTGTAGTGATATGCTGAGAAGGTGAGTTTCTGAAATGTTTAATTTAGGGACAGGAGATTTGCAGGAGAAAGATATGATCTTGCTTGTTGCCAGGAAGAGCAATCTCAATGATGAGATTTTATGTATAAATAAGCACATTTAATAATGTCACTTTTCAATAATACTGTGGTTTTCAACAGCTCAGAAATGTTTCTGTTCCACTCCTGAATTTTTAAGTGTTAAGAAAATATGAAGAGAAAAAAATTAGCAAACTAAGACATAAAGGCATTAAATATGCAGTAATGATGATTTACCATTGTACTTTATGTAGACACATTTAAGGGAATGGAGTGGTTCGCCTTTCTTGGTGTGCTAGTTTGGGTTAAAAAAAACCCTCAGATGCATTGGTCTCTGGTTGTGTTAGTTTTGCCTAATAGACTACTGAGCTGTGACACCATTGATTAGGATTCGGGCCCTCGTCTGGCTGTGATCTGCTTCAACGTTTTGGAGAAATTATTTTTCCTTTGTGGACTTCTTCACATATAAAGCATTAGTGATTATGCCAGCTTCACAAGCTACTTTGTAAAGACTTGCTTGTGTTAAGCAATATACAGTAATCTCTCCTCTCTGCCATAAATAACCAAATAGTTTTTGTGACTCTAATGCATGCACATCAACACATTTTTTTAGCTTCCTGATTCATGCAGCAACACCTTGTTACAGATTTGATGAGATAAAAGGGTATGGAGTAGTTTGTTTCATTTTGCATTGTACATAAGTAGCGTAATATGGAGGTACAAGTGTACTACAGTTTTGAAAAGTCAGTTTATCATCCATTGTTTGAGATTAACTTTCCTCAGTTACATAAGAATCTATGTATTTATCCTCAATATATCCATCTTCTCCAGACACAAAGACATGAATTTTCTCAGATATTACTATGGGATCTTCGTTGTTTGTACTCGATAGTGCAGGAGAAGAACTCATGTCGGCCGAGAATTCGTGTTCAAACATCTCTGAGTCATTTTCTTCCAGACGACGGTGACTGTAGCTGATCAAATAGTGATACCATGTAGGGCATTTTATAGCAGTAAAAATCAGGAGTGTCGTGCCTAGTACAAACCCTAGGACACCCGCTAGGAAGGTCCAACTTTTGCCAAGTGGTAACTCTTTAAAACAGACAGGAAAAAAAGAAAGAGTCATCATCATGAGGAATATTATCAAGAACTCAAGTATGACTTTTTTCATAGTTAGATTGAGAACACACAAAATAAACAATGGTTAGGGAATTAATGAGTGTCTCCAAAACTTTAGTAGAATGTTCTTGCTATGTTATTAGGAAGTCAGTAACATCACTCAGACCGAAAATGTATGTGCATCTCATTTCCTAGCAATATAAATTACCATGCATATTTATAAAAATTAAATAACAGTTTCAAAGTCAGATAAAGTATAAAGTTCTGGGGACATACAAAAAATACAATAATAATTTCTTCAAAATTTAAATTCAAAGATTAGGCTTTAGGAAAAATATAAAATCAGTAATTGACTTCAAATTCTATTTCCCAGGCTTAAATTTTTGTATGGTGATGATATCTGCACCTTTTTTGTTTGGCATATGCTTTCTATTCTATTTCTTTTACAATTAAAATTTCAATATACTGTAGTTGTCAGGAATCTTATTTAGAAGCTGGTTTTGGGGACTGGCCACTGTCCTAAAATAGATGATAGCTGCTACAGCAAAAGAATTCTGTGGCAGTGGTCACTTAGTTTGGGTATGTACCCTGGAGACTGATAATTCTTCTGCTTTAGCCAGAAGCAAGAAATAAATAAAGCATATCAGTATGGAAGACTGGAAAAGAGCACCAGTTTTCATGTACGGAAAAAAAACCCAACAAAATAAAAGCTAGAGTATTACAGAGTGATGATGGACTGAACAGAAGGAGACTATAATTGAAATTTTCATAGGATATGGCATGGGCACTTCTGTGTCCTTTATAATGAACACAGTCAAGATCAGGAGTAAAATTAACAGGCTCACACTCACAATTTAAGAAGACAGCTACATCTAGGAAGCAGCTAATTTGGAAGAAGTAGTTGAATTTTTTTAAAGTTGCTTGTCTAGTTCTGTTGTCAGGGCAATTACATGAATTTCAAGCCTTTGAAATTACACTGTCAATTTGTAGTATCATTTGAGAATTCAGATGTGGTTTATCTGTTTCGAACATTTCTTCATTAGAGCCTAACATTCACCGTAACATGTATATGGTCTACCAAAACCTAGAAATACACTTGTTCTGTAGCCCTGGCTATTGTGGAATAATTGCGGTGTGATAGGAACAGAAACTGTATGAAATCATGAGACAGCAAATCAAACAGCTTGTAAGCAGTGAAGTGAAACATGAGTATATTACCTGCATGTGTTCCATTGTTTCCAGTGATGTTTGGAGTCAGAGCTGTCAGTAAGGCAATACTTCTAAGCTTAATGTCAGAAGTGGAAGCTACAGTGGTTTTTAAAGAAGTTTTTTCAATTTTGCAGTCAGCTGGTTGGATAGCTGCCGTCTTGACGGAGAATTTTTCTGTGGTGTTTGAGAACGTACATGTAGTGTTGCCTTCATTTTCTGTGAATGTGAGCAGTGGAAAGGCTATGAATTTTGTTAATGAATTGACACTCTGATCTAAAAGAATCTTCATGGATAACTAAGTATTACTGCAAAATACAAATAAAAGAATGGTGGATATTATCCAGAACACAATTAAAAAAAAAAAGGGGGGGNGTCTGTTTGATGTAAACAGTTATGAAATGCTGCTCTTACCAAAACTTACCCATTGTTACATTGGTGACAGTTAGCCATATCTGTAAATCAAGGAGGTCACAGGAGCAATTCCATGGGTTTCCAGCTAAAACAATTTTAATCAATTTAAAAGATGATTTTATATGAAAAGATTTCAGAAAGTTATACTGTAGATTTAAAACTGTCAGACTTCTTAGAGAAGTAAATACATCTGAATCTAGTTGAGTGATCATGTTATAGGATAGATTCAACACTGACAGTTGATTTAATCCTGCAAATGCTGCTTTATGAACTGTGCTAATATGATTGTTACTGATATCCAGAATTACAAGTTTTGTCAGATTGCAGAAGCTGTTATTATACAGTACAGTAATCGTGTTTTCATTCAGATAAAGTTCAGTGAGGTTAATAAAACTTTGAAGAATCTCTTTGTCACTATCTTTTAAAGCAATTTTATTATTTTTGAGGCTTAATTTAGTAATGTTTTGGAAAAGGTTAGTGGGGATATTAGAGAGGTTCCTTCCAGACTCCTCACAAGTGACCTGTTAGAAAAAAGACAATAACAACAATTAAATACTGTAGGGAAGTCTGGTGAGAAGGTGTCTCGGTGATGACTATTAAGGCCATGAAAAATCTTTCTTGTATTTTTTAATGTCAGCACTTTAAAAGAAAAGTTCTACTGCTCTTCATGCATTTTATTTATATTTTCTTAATATACTCATGGTCTGGCAATACAGAGGAATGACTCCTAGTGTATAGAGACCTGAAGTTCCAAGTCACGTATTCCTTGAGGTGTTTCAGATGCAAGGCTCTTTAAGTGATGATCATGTGAAATATAACCAGTTTGGCATGCTATTTAGGAATTAGTAGGGCTGTCTGTTTTAGAATTCTATGCAAAGTTTGGCTGGGTAGAAAAAGGGATCCCTTTCCCACATAATCTCAGAAGAAGGTGTCACAGAGGAAGTTGATTCAAGACTGAAAACTAATTCAAATATGCTTTTTCAAATGTGTTTTCTTTTAAAAACAGCTGTGTTTATTTTGGAGCAGACCTTCAACAAAACATTTAGTATGTATTTGTATTGTAAATACAGAGCTTACGTTCATTTGGTTTTTCTGGGTTGAAGTTTAGCATAGCTGCAAACCTTTTCACATTTGAGTTTATTGTCAATACCTTGAAACATTTTCTAGATTTCTTTATATGTATAGACATCACAATTTTAGTGTCAAGGTACTTGAACTGGCTTTAAAGGAGATTCTAAGTATTGGAAACAGATTGGTTGTGTTACATTTTGGACCTGTAGGCATTGAGTCAGAGCAAATAGTGCAATACCAGTTTTATCACTTGACTGTTAATCAAGATTTCTTCTTTCCCCTCCATTCCCCAATAAATACAAAATCCGTTAAATTAATCTCTGAAAAATAACTTTAATATTTCTTGTATACATTTGGACCTGAGTGCTAACTCAGTAAATCTCTATAACTTGACCAGTAGTTAGCCTTGTCTAAACAGCTATTGCTTTTTATGTCTATTCTAAAATGCTGTAAAGATAAAGGAGGAAATCCTGTTGTCTACAGAGAGATTTGACTGAGATATAAGACAATCTGAAATACATCTCAGTGTTATTCACCTACTTACAATGACTACCAGCAGCTAACTGTCCATTTCACAGAGAAACACATCTTCTTGTTTGTCTCTATGTGCTTCTTTCTTCAGGAATTTTATGTTTACAAGGTAGTTTTTAAAATGCTTTTGGCTTGTAGTGCATCTTTCAAAAGTAAGGGTAGTTTACATACATATAAAACTTACCATTTGAGCCGTGATGTTGCAGTCAGCAGAGACTGGATTAAAAGACAGTGTTCCAGCCCAGATCACAAGCCAATAGAGTTTCATGTTCAGAGCCTAGTGAAAAACAATACTTTTGTATGCCAAGACCAGAATACCAATGTCTTCTGTAGTGGTAGTTTAACAAATGAATAGATATTGTTATTTTGATAATAATTTAATAAATCTTGTGCTACATAAACACAATGAAATGCAAAATTAAGAGGAAAAACATAATTATCAGAATCAATCCATTCAGCTTTCACTTAATTGAGCCATACCTAAAACCAGTGAGCAGACTGTATCAGCAAACAGAAAACTGATTCATTAGACAAGTTAATAGACAACAGTTTCATAAATGGATAAATAGGCAGAGATGTACTCATTAATATCCCTGTTAAAGCAATTATGGGTACTGGAAAACCGATAGGAGCAAACTGCAGAAAGTATTCGGGCTTGCATGCTCTCCCTAAATAATTTCTGTTGTTGCCACTGATGGCAGCAGAATACTGTACTAGATGGATTGTTGGTTTATCCAGTCAGATTTCCCTTATGTTATTACGTAATTTATTAGGCATTTTTGGTGAATTTTTAATTAGTAGGTTAACCTTCTAATCTCTTTATTATCGATAATGTATATCATATGATATAAACCTGAACCTCTGTATTATGAAGGTGTAGTTGTTGCTCTGATCTTTGGAACTAAGTAAACGTGGTTTACTGCTGGAGTTCTTGTACAGATTGAACCTTATTTTTTGAGAACCAGGAAAGCTTTTCTGAGAAATGGTATTCACTGTAACATTAATGTCTCTCAGAAAAAGTGTCATTCATCCATCCTGTTTGACTCAGGTGTTATGTGCAAGATTACTAATTTTGAACAGGAGTGTTAAACCATCTCTGTCAGATGTTAGATTAGTCCCTGTTTATGCTGGACTTGAATTAAAGTATTATGTAAGAGGTAGTTTGTCCCTTCATTTTTACACTTTTTCATAAACATCTGAAGAGAAAAGATAGTGGACTAGGTGAATCTCAGTATCTCCTTCCCAGATCTCTATTTTGCAGATTAAAAAAGACCCAAAATATAAGGTGTAAGATGCTTGTTTAAAGTGCCTGTTGTATCTTGAGCTATAGAGTATTCACTGAATTTAACAGAGAAAAGTGGGGGAAATTACATAAAGAAGCTCAATTGCACAAACAACACTAAATACAGGCAGCCAGTCAGATTTTCAAAACCTCCACCAATCCTTCAAAAGAGTGGCAGGAGGCCTTTGCTGATCAGTGCAGAGTAGAGGTCACAGAACAAATCAGGCAAGTCAAATTTATTGCGTCTATACATTTGTGTGTCTGAGATCTGACCTCATTCACCTAACTGAGTCAGCTTGGAAACTTACGAACTTCCTGGAAAGAAGGTGACAAATGGCACTTAACGCTGCTCTGAGCCCTTGTGTATTTCTACTCCTGTTGAAGATTTACATTGAATACAAAAAGAGTTCATAAACCTTTTTGTTAGACTTTATCATTGGCAGCGACAAGAGGTACCAGCAGCAGCAGCCACTGTGGTGTTACGTTCTGTATTAGGTATTATTCCTGTCAGTGATGGTATTGGTGTCCTGCTTATTTTTGGAGGCAATTTGTATATGGCTAGTGGAAAACATGATACAGTTTGAGAACTCCTGATATAAACTAAGCTAGCAGTTGGATCTCCTAGCATACTTGGACCTGAAAGATACGGCATTGAAGATGTTCAGAAACAGACTGGACCTTAACCAGGCAATCTAGAAATAAAGATTAATAGTATTATTGTAGTTTGCAGATTTCAAGAAAACTGGTGTCTTCAATAGAGTGGGAAATATGTATTAAAATATTATTTTAAAAATTAGTCTGTAAGTTAAGCAATAACAAGTTGAAGATTAACAATTTAAATGTTTTTCAAAACTTCAAGTAAAAAGTTAACATGTCTGAATGAAGGAGATGCCATTAACTTGAAAAATATTTTTTTTGTCTAAATAATTCACTCTGCATTGTGCACTCTAAGTCAAAAAAATAGTTCCTATTATTTACTTTAGTTTCTACTGAAAAGTTAGGTATTTTCTTACAAATCTGATTTCCTGCATTGTGTGTGTGGGAACCCATACGATCAGTAGAAGAACAGGAAAATATCGGTAATTATAATTGTGGTTTAGCTTTGTACTAGAACTAGACTTTAGGAATTGCTTTTAAAGTAACTGCTTTGGAGAGAAACTGAGCCTGGCAATACATTTGTAATATCTTGACATTTCCTTGTAATTAGAAGCATTTTCTTAAAACATTTTCCTTGGAGAACTTTTGAAGATTTTATTGTTTAATAGTAATTCTTCTTGTTTTTCTTACATTTGTAAAGAAAAAGGTAGATTTGGAGAGATAATGGAGTTTATATAATCAGGTAGTCTGGTTTTCAGAGAAGAAATGCACTGTTCCCTGGCTTTCTACTGAAGTACAATTTACTTAACAACTTGCCATGTCCAAGGTTCATAGTAATTTCTGAACTTTTAATGTATCTCCAGTCGTATTTGTTTCCAGTCTAGCAACAAAGTTATACTAGTACCTTTTGCCTACCTTTTGAAAAAGATGTGCAGGGTGTCTTACCTTTCCGTTGTTTCTTAGAGACAGCATGTGTACACGAGTGTAGATTTTTCAATGCACTGACAAGAAATAATATGGTGCAACAACACTTTTTTTGTTCAACCTTTGCACCTGATGAATAAGCAGGTGGTGTAAAAAAAAATAATAAACCTAGAAAATCCTTAGCAAAATATTGACTAGGTTGAGCTATTTATTATAATCATCTTGGATTTAATTGGATTTTCAGCCAATAGGAAAAGTCTAATTGTAGTATGCTCAAGTGTTAAGTTCCAGATTGTATAGGAAGCACCAAGTTAAAATGCCACAAGGAATTTACAAGCAAGTTGGGTTGTAACCAGTTAAAGAAATGCTGAAGACAGAAACAGACTTGCATTTTTTTATGTGATGAGCCATCAAATGAAGAAAATTTCAAGATATGTGCATACTGAAGTAAAGATCTCTAGTAGTTGGTTAAATCTGTGTTAAACTCCTGACATTGGTGTCAGAGGAGCTGGGTGATGTGATACATACAGTTCATTATTGCAAAGAATTACAAGGATTGAAGGACATCTGTTATATGGGCTATGTTTCAGGAAAACATTCTAAAAACAAATTATACTTGCTCTGATTGGAGAACATGTCTATATGCAGGTTGATAAAGGGATTAAATTGATACACAAACACTATAATAATTTTTTCTCATGTTGGTGCTCATTCTGTCCAATGCATAGGCATCAAACTACAAAATGGTTTGGTTTCCTCTCATTTTCCAATTTCTCTGAAATATGTGGCTGTAGAAACCATTTTACTTCACTGTCCCTCTTTGATGTTACTGCTGTTTTGATTTTTTGCTTAATATCTCAGAATGTTCTGCAACTTTTCCAAATCTCATCTCTGATTCAGCTTCAGTAGTCTTCAAACTACTTGTGGTAATGAATTCTCTTCCTGTGACAGCCATTGCTGAAATTTTTATTGCCTCTTAGAAAATCACTGACAAATGGTTTCTTTCAGAGAAGATGCATCACAGCTAAGTCAGACATTTCTAATCTCAAGGACATGCTGGATCACCTTGAAGTATTTAGCCAGGAGTTCATATTATGTAAGAGAAAGAGTCTCGCCTCAGATAAAGAAGCTGCTCTGTAATGTGTCCACACACACTTTACATTGGTGGGGCTGGAAAAGTAGACTTTCTTTTCCTTACTCTGCCACGCATACTTGCAGTCTCAGACATAGATGAGAAAAATCCCATAGAGGTTGGAGACTGCCGTCAACAGCAGTAGCCGCTTCCATATGCTGTTTTGGAACACAGGAGAAATGTAGCAAGTGGTATTCTTCTCTTTCTCCCTAAATGCCCCAGTAATCTCCAGGAAAAGGCACCCTGGTTTTGCTTAAAGACAAGATTCCTATGATCAGTACTGACAGTCTCTCCAGGTGAATTGCATCAGGTGTGGAGATTTATCTGGGAAATCAGCAACCTTAGCATTTCCTTCATTTCAGTTTCTCTTTTTTCATTCTGTCATATCTTCAGTTGGGCTTGATTTGAGAGAAACTGTCACTGCTGAGATCTTGCAACAGTTTTCACAGGCCCAGATTGAAAAGCCTCCAATAAAGAAGTAACATGAAAGCTGCCTGCCAACTCCTAGTTCTGTGCCTTCCACAGGATCTTGACTCAAACTGCTCTCATAGTTTAACATGCTTCACTTGAAAAATTGCTTCTTTCCACTATGAAGCATAACGTAATTATCCATTCATAAACTGGTGTATTTACAGTGAGGGTCACATTCTTTGGACTAGGTGTGAACAAACCGTTTTTCCTCTCAAGAGGCTGTTCCATTTAATGTCATTTTAGACCCATCCAGTGTTTCTTGGACAGTCGCAGTGCACTTCAAATTTACCACAGAAGATGGGAAATCATCCATTTGTTTTGTTTATTCATTATCAAGATCCAAATCTTTGCAGCTTGAGTTTCTAAGCTGACAGAATTTGTACTTAACATCCTCAGATTCCTGGAGATTATAGATATTTGGAAGTCTGGTTATGTCTTTGAATCTCTTGAGAATTCCTTGAAACTGGTGAAAACTCTGAGGAAAGGCTGAGGCAGTTGGAATTTTTTAATCTCTAAGTGGGTATCTTATCAAAGCAAATACCTGGTGGTCAGGAGTGAAAAAAATGGAGCTGGTCTCTTCTCAGTGATGCCCAAGGGCACAAACTGGAGAGCAGGAAATTCCATTTAAATGTAAGAAAAAACTACTTTTACTGTAAAAGTGGCCAAACATTGAAACATCACCCAAACACCTTGTAGGGTCTCCATCCTTCAAGATACTCAAAACCTGCCTGAAGAAAACACTGACAATTGACTCTATGTGACCATACTGTGAGTAGTGGGGCTGGACTTTCAGCAGTCCATTCCAACGTCAACTCTCCTCTGCTTCTATGAAATTTTCATTATTCCCTTATGCTGAGTTTATACTTGTGCAGTTCCACTATTTTGCTTCATCTTTTAAGCCTGAGGGCATTCTTGGCTGCATTCATTGATCTCATGGTGTCAATTACACAATTTAAAAATTTAGGCATCCTGCAACTCGGGAAGAATTAATAAAAATAGAAGAAAAATAATTCCTGAGGGAAGATACCCAGCTGATCTTGTCATTATTAATAGCAGAAATCACCCTGAAAACAAAAAAACAACTTAAACAATCTTTTGTCAACTGTAAAGGGAAGAAAGGTATACTCTTCACCATCTCAGGCATTTTTGTTCATTTCCTTTAGTTTCTCAAATTGACTCAAGAGTTGCGTAGAAATTTCTAGACATTACATGAAGCTGTGAGAACAACTCTATGTCTTCCTTGAATCTGCTGATAAATTTGCTTGTAGCTCACTGTAGCTGCAGTGGTAGTGAAGTTTTTATGGTTGTAGCCCATTGATTTCCTAAGGAGATTAAAGTCATAAATCAGGAATGTCAGGAGCAGCTAATTTCTTAGTTCTTCCATTATTAAGAAGCCCCACACTGCCTAAGACTCTGAATCCACTCTCCATTCTTAAGGAATCAGACAATTCATTGGTAAAAGGAAGTCATCTTATTGTCATCCAGTACCATCAAGTCTTGGTACCTATATAACATGTTTTCTTTATGTGCATTCACAAATCACGTACCAGCTTCTCGATTTCAAACTGCCTGTTCTTATTGCAGGAATTCACTGATGGAGAGCAACTGAGAGGGAGTAGAATACTTTGGCCAGTGTTAGGGACTATGCAGCTAGTCGGAGTGGGAGTATTGGAAAGTACTGTGTGACTACCAAGGGCAAAGAATTCTTCACCTTCTGCATTCCAAGGTGTGAATGTTTAGATAGGTAATCCAGCTCCAAGTAGGTAACTCCTTATTTTGGAGTCTGTGAAGTTTTTGTGTTAAGGGATCATTTCAGTGAGGCTGAAGGAGTGCCAGAGTTTGAAATGGGTGCTTAAAATAAGCGTTAACTAGTAAAAGTTAAAAAAAAATTATGTTTTCACAGCACAGAAAAGTTAATTCAAGGCGTAGAAGAAGATATCGAACGTGAAAAGGTTGCAGAAGATGACATAATAAAAGACATGTCTCAGGAAAATCAAGCTAAATATGTGGAGATGAAAGCTGCAAATGAAAAACTTTCCCAGGTTGGTTTGTTTCATTGTGCTTACCTAAAGTGTTTCTCAACCTGGCTCCATTGATTCCAGAAACAATTTAAATATAAAAGAGCTTGAGAAAGAAGTAATACAATAAAAAAGCTTGCTGATACCTAAATCAATTGCAGAGGTGCCTAAAAAATAAATAAAGCAATAGAATAAAACCAAATAATTTGTCATTTTGTATTTCTTATTCTAAGGACAAATTATGCTGATTATTTTCCTTTTGAATTTGAGGACTGACATGCAGATTTTAAAGCCACTGCAGGGCTTAGATGTTTCATCATGTAGAAAGCAAGCAAAAGGGAAAAACAACCCCAGCAATTTTTTTAGTTCGCTTGAGTAGAAAGTTTTCTTCCTTTGTACAAAACTGAATCTAATTGTGGGGTTTTTTTGTTGGTCTTGTTGTATGTCTGATTGTATCAGAAAAATGAACTGGGTTTTGTAAAATTTTTGTGACTTCGCTAATCTGAATGTTAGCAAAAGCAGTAAGATTTCTAGGTTCTCTGGCATCATACCACTTCAGACATACAGTCCTAGAAAGTCTCTCTGTATACTGTGTACAGAGAGAGGCATCTTTTGAGACCAGTGCTTCCCATCTGTCGTAGGATGAGCTGAATCACTAGTCAGGGCCTACCTGTCTCTTTCTGGACTGTGAGGCAACTGTGGTGGCTAGTTCAGATGTTGAAATCTGACTTTAAACTTCTGAAGTAGAAATGATAAATTCCACATTCAGTACTGATTTTAAGAAAAATAGTGGGGAAAGAGCAAACAATTTTTTGCTTATAGTCCAACTGCAAATAACAATGATAAGACTTTATTGGAAAAGTTGGATGATGAAAGTGAGTGGATATTATATCTGAGTTACTTGGAGAAGCTGGACACACTCTTGTCTTTTAAATTTTTAAGAGCAGCAATGAGATGTTTTATAGCGTGGTATAATGCTAAGTTGCAGAACAAAAACGTAACCTGATCAAACAGTAATTTTTATCTGAATTTTACATTTTTTTCCTCTTTAGGAACTGGTTATTCAACAGCAGGAATTGGATGCACTAAATGTAAAGGAAGAGTCTCTAAGAGCTGTATGTATGATAACAAGTGATCTCTCTATGAATTTTTGCTAAACTCTAGTGTAAAAAATAATACAGTAGAAAAATACCAATAATCTCTCTTGTTAAATTTTTAGATATTTTAGTATCATGCCCTAGGATGGGAGGGCAAAGCTGCCTCTCTGTTTTCCACTAATAATTTCTAATTTGTTGTGGATAGAAATTGTTTTTTGCTGAATGCCAAGTCCAAAATTTTGATAGCCATAGTGAGGTTTCCTAGCCTTAGTTACTTACGTGGTTTCAGATGTTTTGTGTGACATTTGATTGATTTGGAATTACTCTTTGAAGATAAATATGAAATTATAATTCACATCCTTCTCAAGGATTTGTGAGACCTAATTTTTCAATTTTCGGGATTTGTGAGTATTATTTTTTTGTTCCACATTTCATTACAATAGCAACTGGCATTTGAAGCACAAAGTGGTACCTGCTAAGACATTTTTTATCCCACGTGTATAAATGAACACACACTTCCAATTCACTGTCGTATTACTAGATTGAGGAGAATTTTCTCATATTGAGTCTTTCATGGATAAAAGGATCTATGAGCTGAAACAGACATTCATGTATATATTCAGAAAATGTAATTTTCGAATACTACTAGACATTTTTTCTGTCCTTTTGAGAACTATATATGTTTTGTGATCTCGTAGAAATGATGAAGTAGTAAATCTGCTCAGAAAATTGGCCTGAGGATGAACTCATAAAGCAAGAAATAGCTGACTGGGATATTCCATTCCAGAAAATGCAATATTGAGAATATGGATTATGAAGTTTATTGCTTATACTATGTCTATACTGTTTGTAGCAAATAAGCTTTGATTTCAGTGTGTAGATGTGTTGCTTAACTAAAGCGTAATTTCTTCAATGTTCTCTTGCCATCTGAAAATAGCTAGTATGTGTTTGCTTTTCCCAACAGGAAATAGCACACTCCCAGGTGAAACAGAAGGCAGTGCAGCTGCATGAGAAGCTCCATGAGCTTGAGGAACGTCGAGATCAAATGGTTGCTGAGGATAAGAACATGGAATCTCCACAGGAGGAAAGAGAGAGATTACTAAAGCAGGTAAGAACATAGAATGTTATCATGTAAAAGATTGTCTGAGTCAGTATTTTAAGGGATGATGATATTTGAAAATACTTTGGTTTTAATCTTGCCTTTATTTGCTCTTTAAGCAGCACAAATCATCTGAAATTAAGCACAGTTAACGAATTGGCTGGATGGGGTGTTTTAGGTTCAGCCAAAGCAAAGGGAGTGGAACATCTCCCTTATGAGGAAAGGCTGAGGGAGCTGGGTCTCTTTAGCTTGGAGAAAAGGAGACTGAGGGGTGACCTCATCCATGTTTACAAATATGTAAAGGGTGAAGATCAGGATGATGGAGCCAAGCTTTTTGCAGTGACGTCCAATGATAGGACAAGGGGCAATGGATGCAAACTGGAGCATAGGAGGTTCCATGTGAATATCAGGAGAAACTTTTTCACTGTGCGAGTGACGGAGCAGTGGAACAGGCTGCCCAGAGAGGTTGTGGAGTCTCCTTCGCTGGAGACATTCAAAACCCGCCTGGATGCGTTCCTGTGTGATGTACTCTAGGTGACCCTGCTCCAGCAGGGGGGTTGGACTAGATGATCCTTCGAGGTCCCTTCCAACCCTAGAATTCTGTGATTCTGTGATTCTGTGAAAGCAAGATTGGCACAGTCAGCCTTTCAGCTCATTGATCTGTTCCAATCCATCAGTCATGTTGGTGTGAGAAAACTGGTCCTATTGAACCGCTCTGTAATGTAACTCCAGACAGTATCCTTGTGTGGTACTGAGCAGATGTACTAATCTGGGAACAATTTAGTTAGTTTACAAGGTTCTGTGCTATGTTACATAACTGTCCATATATACTACATCGATTACTGGACTGAATGACACATCGTGATACATGTGTTTAATTTTTAAATGTGTCAGGTGAATATTTGGAACACGTCACACTTATATCACTTCTCTTCGATGAAGAGCCTTTGTCGGACAATGTGACAGCAAGTTTGTGATTTCATATGCTGAGTTTCTATTCCCTGTATAGTGAATTAGGGATTTTTTTTATTTTTATTTTTTCATTTGTAGATTTTATTTCGTATGTTAAAGTTTTTATACTTTCTTTATAGATTAAGGACGATAGTCAAGAAATAGCCAGCATGGAAAGACAGTGAGTAATCCCATTTTACTTTTGCTACAGATTACATTTAGACCCCAAAGACAGATAGCTGAATTCTGTGACATATTTCTATGGACTTTTAGAACACCACCACATTTCTGAGCCTCTGCTAATGCTAACCTTCCACAGAGAACAGAATATATCCTTCTATTTCAGCTAAAGAACTTTTATAGTGATAGGACATTTAGATCTGCATAAGATACTTCCTATCCTTATGAACATGCCTTGAGAATATAGATTGGTAATAGCACTGACGTAAATTTCTTTAACACTGAAGAAGACATTAATCCATAAGAGCTACTCATCTAGGATATCTATGAAATTGAGCCTTCTTTATGCTGCAGTCACATTTTTAAGACTTTATGTGTTTGAAAATGTAGGAGTTACAAAGTTTCTTACGGGAAGTTTAATTCTAAAGAGTAACAGGGCACTGCTTCTTGATTCTTGGGCACTGGACCTTTCTGAAGATTTGCCAGAAAATCTGGTAAATGTTACAATAAATAGTAATGTACTGGGGAGAAAGATAAAACAGGACAATATTTTTGTGATTTTGAGTCTTTTGATTTTTCTCTCTTTACAGAAAAATCGAGATAATTCTTAAAATCTCCTAGAAACAATTTTAAATGTTTTTAAGCAGTATTCCCAGCTGTAATCGTTGGTTAATTTTTAATGCCTTTGATTTAAATTTAAAACACCTTTGACTGGATAATAAGTTGATTAACAGATTTTTTTAAAGAGACAGTAACAGAATTATATTTGAGAATTTATATAGAAATATTTTAAAATTAATTTACTTTCTCACTTTGATTGCTTATGTAATAGAGTGTTTTACTTTACAATTTCTTACTGGATTTTAGTAAACACACAGGTAATTTTTAGGGAATATGCTTCCTTGCAGTTTACAAATTATATTTTACCTCTGCAAAGCTGTATAGTAACCAGCAGAGGGAGCAGTTGAGTAAGTTAAGGACCACTGATGACTCATCAAAAAATGTTTTTAATAAAAAAGAGCAGCAGTCCTTATATTTAACAGATATAGGGACTAAATTGACAGGTGCTTCACATATACCTTTCATAATAACAGCAATCCTGATATTCTTTTGGTTTTGATAAAATTAGGTTTGCTTGTTTTGTTCTTGATTTTTCTCCCCATTTTAATCTAAAAAATTAGGTATTTTACAACACATTTTTAACCTTGGATTTCATTATCTATTTGTCAGACTGACAGAAGTAAAAGAAAAAACAAACCATTTTAAAAAGGTAATTCAACGACTTGATATGGATCTGGAAAATCATCAAGGTAATATGACTATAGAGTTGTAGCAGACTATGCAGAGCTGCATCTGTTCATATTATAACACATTGTCATCGACATTAGTTTCTTGAAAGTTTTAGGCTTACACAAATGTCCATTATTCACCATCAGAAGAAGCTTTTGTGTCTAATGGTGCAGGCTTCTCTTCAAATATAAGAAATGGGCAGTATCCACCCTTAGTAAGGTGTTTATCAAATTCATACTGGGTAGTAAAACTACCATATAAAATAATTGTACAGCTGTCTGGTGTTGTGTCTCAGTTTATTTTTAGGACTACTTGAGGAATAGAAATTTCTCTTACTGGCAGCATTGCAGAACCAGCTCAGCTGTAGAAAAGCTTTTATTTATTTTACCTTTTATATGATCTGATGCACTGTCAGTGAATATGGAATTAAGAATGTTTCATAGTAATGTATAAAGCAGGCAGAATACAGTACTATTTTTATCTGTCTTTGAAACTTCTTGGAGTCAACTTTGCAAGAAGAGTTTGGGAGCTGCCTAGAAATGACATTAGCTTAGAAACTTACCTCCAGCAAATATCTGCTTGTAGTACATTAGGCTATGTTAGGCTGGGATTTGTCCTAGCACTGGAAGTTATGTTTCTGGAGGAAGTAACTTAGTCTGAGCATAGGCACTCAACAGCTATGGAAGATTCTCCTTAAAATGGAAATTCATCGCATGGAAAACCTTCTTTTAATTATAATGAATCTTGTTAAGTAGGAGTGAAATAAATATGTGCATACGTTCTGGGAAACTTCATAACAAGTTATTTAAATACTGTAGGACTGATGGATTAATGTGTTTGTGTCCTTTTTACTTTATATCTTCTTTTGGGCTATCAGTGTAAAATTTAGTTGTAACTTTCATCAAGGTGGACAAATATTTCTAAAATTGACCATAAAGAAATGAGTGATACGTCTGTTTCTTATCTTTTGCATTACAAAATATTCTGTATTTCTCCAGATTCTTCATTATTTTTGTGCAAACCACATATTAAGATTGTTTTATTAGCTTTCTTGTTTCCAGATATCATTGCCAACTTCACTGTTCTGCTTTAATTTTTTCTTTTTGTTTGCCTTGCAACACTTTTTTTGTTTGGCTTGCAACTCTTTTTTTGTATCTTTGGAGAAATGCAGAAGGTAAGAAGTGAGTTGCTTTTTGCATTTTATAGTTAGGTTTACGCACACAATCATTCATTATTGGACTGTGTGTCTTTCACTGTTTCATAAAAAGACCTCTGTTGAAGAAGATAATTTAAAGCTTATGTAGGAGGAAGCACATGTTCTCTGTCAGCATATCAGGAACAGTCAGGATATTCAGAATAAAGTTACCTTGTTGTATAATAAAGAGGGAATTATACCTGTTGATATAAGATAGAAGGAATAAATAAGATATTCGTAAGGGGTAGCTTCAAGACACAGCAATCTAAACTCCCAACGCCCTCTTTTCTAGTAAATGGGGAGAGAAACCCAGAGAGCCATTCATACCTCTGCTCTAAATCAGCATCTTGGTGTTTCCTTGACATTCCTTGTCCTCCCTCCCTCCCCTGTCAGCTTACTTCTGGCTCAGTATTTAACCTCTTTTTTACAAAGCATTGTCAAAACTTCAGCTCCTGAAGTTTTTTAGTTAAATTTAGGGTAAAATAGCCAGTAAAAAAAAAAGTTACAACTAAGAATTTTTTAGCTGTTTTAGGATAAGGAAAAGAAAAATAAAGAGACCATAAATAAAAATAACTGTTTGTAGTTTTCACTTTAAAAAGTCTAAACAAGTAAAAAAATCATCCACTATGTTCCTTATATTAGCAGTTAGCTTTAGCTGATTAGTCAAAATAAATATCAACTCATAACGGGATAGACAACACTTTATGAATTGCAGGAGAGGCTAAGATATTGATGTAACAATGCCATATATTAAAGAAAACTTCTCTGTAGAACCATTTTAAAGGTTGTTGTCTTTCTTTCAAATATTTTTTTCCTTTCAACAGTTGGTGGATCATGTAGCTCTGTTTCATGGCTTACTGTAACTAGATTTTTTAAGAGTAGAACAGACTGAGTTATTAAGTATTGGAGCCTTGCTTTGCAAAATGAGAGAGAGAGTCCAGCAAGGAACAAAGCCACAGCTGCAAGGAAGCTGAAGCAGAATCACAGTCCCTTAGGGGCCCACGGGTGTTCTTATTGTTTGTATATACTAAATAAAAAGGAAAGCATGGGAGTGTACAAGTAAAAAAGACCTGGAGAAATTTGCTTGCTCAGTTATATCTGTATCTACTTTGTTCTTTTTCTTTGTATTCTTTAAATTTACAAGATTGTGCTGAAAATTCATCAAAGAGTAAGACTCAAACGATTAAAATTTACATGTTTGAAACTTTAAATTATTCTTAGGAGCTGAATTGTCTCATCTTCTTGAAACTTGTGACAAATATATCAGGTTTCCTACTTTAATAATACATTTTAATAGTACATTAAGAGCTATTTATAGTCAGTAGTTGGATCTAAAGATGGAGTGAATTATGTATTGTATGTGATTCATAACCCCTAATACTGCTATAAAGAATATGTATGGAAATGTTCTTGTAAATTTAATTGTAGAAAGCTTTCTCTGCATTTTATTTTCCTATACCATTACTTATACAGTTTCCCTGTTTATTTTCCTGAGATTGTCACACTGTTGCTTACAAGCTGTATATCCTTATGAAAGTCCATTCTAATATGTGAAAGTGCCATTGAAATGGCCTGTATGTTAAACAGAGCTGCAGAAAGTTTAACTAACCATGGTGTCCAAATACATGAAAGCATTTGTTCTTTGTTATTGAAATTCACCTGACTTCAGAAAAATCCTGTGAACTTCCTTTGTTCAAACCAAGTATTTATCTCACTCTTATTTGTCAAAAATTCTAACCTCTAAAAGGTTCTAAAAATTGCATTGAGACTGATTTATTAAGCTAAGTATCTTTTTTTAATATATATATAATATTTTGTATTATATCATTTAAGCAACTACATTAATTGACATGGGATGGGTCCTGTAGTTTCTAGGCATGTCGAATTTTGATTTTTAAAACTGACATTTTGCCTACTTGCAGGAATCCAGGACTGAGACAATACAAAGTTACATAAATGTTACATCTCTTGCAGGAGAGGAAAATTGGAAATACAAGGAGCTGAAGAAGAAGGAAGAGAGCATGGACCGTAAGTTGTCTAATATATTTAGTTAGGCCTAATTTCACTAAAATACAGGGTTTCTTGTATTGTTAACACTCAGTTAATTTAGAGCTGAAAACAACTGATGTCCTGATCTTTGCATAAAGTTTCTATGATCTACCTCAGGACAAAATAATTGATAATCTCAGGACTTACAGAACATTCACAAATATTTGGAGCATCTTTAAAGGCTTTTCATCAAACATCAAAGGTCTTAACACATCTTTACTTTATGAAAGCAAGGATGAAATTGATTTTAATATTAATTTAAACAAAAGATACATAAAACCAGCTGGTCAGGTCTGATTAAAAGCAGAATGTCAAAATGGGCAAGCATATACATCACGTCATTCTTTAAAATTACGGTTTCTCATATCCGTTTACTCAAGATGAATACTAATAAAGCTTTCTTCCATATTAAAAGGTTCTAATGTTGTAAAAACTTCAGCAGCAACTAACAGAAGATGAAAACAGAACTGTTTCTAAAGTACACACTATTACTAGTTATTACTAGTATACTGTAGTAGTCAGCTTACAAAAAAAGTTGATCAGTTACTAAGTAAAAGGGGAAGATGATCAAGAAATATGCCATGAATGCCAAAGCATATAATACCTTTTTGTAACAGTGTCCTCTAAAAATATTCAATATAACTTAAGGCTAGCATGATACTGAAAGAAAGGTCTCGGCTGACAATAAGGATAGGTGGATGAGTGCGCTTAGAGAGTCTCTGCATTTTCAAATTACCTTATTTCCTAAGAAGGAGAAGGGCAAGAGCTCACTTTATCTTGATTTTCAGAATGAATACAGACTGTGAAAGTGAGGCCTCACATTCCTTCTGACTTTTTGAGTTTTAGTTCTGCTTCTGCCCTTCATCATAGGATACTGATGCAACTCCAGAGCCGGGAGATCTGAGGGTACATAAAGGAATTTTAAAGATGGGAAAAGAGCTAATATGATACCTGTCATGAAGAAGAGGAGCCAAGGAAGTATAGACCTGTCAGCTTAGTATCAATTTCCAGAAAGATTGTGGAAAAAAAAATCAAGTGAACAAATTGTAATCGTTACATTAAACAGGAATACAGATAACACTAGCATTGATTTGTCAAGAACAAACAACTAATTTCCACCTTTAAAAGAAAAATATTGCAGAAAAAGGGAGAAGCAGCAGATGATGTGTACTCTGACTTCAGTACATCTGCTGCTGCTGTCTCGTGTGTCTTTAGAAGCAAGCTAGGGTAATATTGTCCATTACTAACCTATACTGTGGATTTGATTAAAAAATTATTTATTATGAAGGATTCACTGCCGAGATGGAATGGTGCATTGAGTAGAGTTTTCCAGTGTGTTGGCTGTTCAGATTAATCAATATTTTTATTAATCAGTTGGATGACAGGAGAGAAAGAAAATACATAGTTTCAGAGAAAATGCTATATTGGGAAAGCTGAAATCATGTTGGAGGAGGGGATTACAATCTCAAATACAGCAGATTAGAAATAAAGTAGAAAAAGTTCAAAGAGGATTAAGTGTAAATTTATGCACTTGGGCAGGTAATCAACAGCAAAAATACAGAATAGGAAGCAGTTTGTTAGGCACAGGTTTGTGGTATGGCTCAGAGTTACAGTGTAAGACAAAGTGAACATGGCTCAGCAATTTCACACTAACATGGAAGAGAAAATACAGAAGTAAATTTTGTGTATTTTGTGTAATTTGTCAGACACATGAAGTAATCTTGTTCTCTGTGCATTGAGAGAGGCTTCAGTTGGAGCAGTGTCTTGTTCTGCACATAAAGGAAGAGGTTTGCAGTCCTGAAGAGACTGATGAGGGATGCAGAAAACATGACTTGCAAGGAAATACTAAAGAACAAGTCTTTTGTTGTAGAGAATTTATGTCAGGCAAAAAGCTGTTTCAAATAATAAATGAATAATCTATCTCTGTATATATATGGAGGATAGAAAAGGAGTAATACACAAGTAGTTCCAGAAAGATTTTGGGTTAGATATTAGAAAAAACTTTCTAAAGTTAAAACTTGCCAAGCATTGGAATAGATTGTTGAGGATGATTGTAAAGTATCTATCACGAGCTGTCTGGAAGCATAGACAAACCTCTGAACCACAGACATACAGTTGTTTTTGTCCTGGAGCGAGGTAATTGATTAGATGACCTCTTGCAGTCTCTTCCATTCAATTTTTTATAAATCTGTGAAACATGTAACACTCAAATGA
Source organism: Aegotheles bennettii (assembly GCA_013398125.1). NCBI lineage: Eukaryota > Metazoa > Chordata > Aves > Caprimulgiformes > Aegothelidae > Aegotheles > Aegotheles bennettii. The sequence goes on from VZRW01005945.1 coordinate 153,278, forward strand.
AACATGGTCATTAAGACAGGTGTGATGAAAAGGAACGTTGCTGGCAGAAAGATAGTGAGATGGGATGTAAATATGGACCTTACTTAATGTTTCTAAATAAGTTGAAGGATGTTTTGAAAAAAAACCACCTAAAAAGGTCCACAATGCCAAAGGAGAAAAACACAAATCAAGTCATATAGGTAAGATTCTTAATAGGATAGTTATAAAATCATATATTTGTGAATGTAAAGTGCTTAAGTTTACATTCTTGTTTCATGTTTTTGAATGTGTAACAATGGTTTTCTTTCATGAAGCTGCCTTTATTTCACTCCTCTGCCTTCCCGATGTATATGCTTTGAAAGATTCAATATCCTCAATGCCTAGAGCAAATAAATAGGTTTATCAATACTGCTATCAACGTATCTAAGACCTCTTGCTAAGATGCATAAAAGACCATGGCATCATCTGTTATGTTGAAAAGGAGTGGCTCAGACTCCTACAAGAGACAGATGTTAATGAAACCTTTGCTTACTACTAGAGCACTAAACAGTTAAATGTAATTAAAAGTTTTGTGTGTATTAGGTTATCTGAGTGATTCTCTATGTAAAAATTACCCACTTAATTTTTTAAACATAGAAGGAAAGAACTGCTCAAATGTTATAAACACAGAACATTAAGCAACAATTTCAATGCTATTGCTTTCATTACTGCCTTTCCCTTCTGTTGTGCTGAGGTATTTTCTTAGTGTAGAAAATTCCTGTCAGTATTTCACAGCAACAGATGATATGAAATACCCAATAAATGCCCTTTGAGAAACAAGCTCTTTTTGGAGCTGTTGTTGTTGCTCCTCTTAAAGTACAATTGTGTTATCTTTAAGACAAAAGCAAACAAATTCATTCTGAAGGAAAAGAACATCACACAGAGAAAATAAAGCTTCCCTTTCTAAGGACAGCTTCATTTACAGCCTGGATACTGGAGAAAAACAGACCTGGCAATGGTTTTATTCAGCACTTGGTACCCTGACCAGCTTTTTTTCAATTGCAGGCTGTTTAAGCTTTGGCTTTAACTTTGTTTCTGGTTACTAGTTCACAGCAGTTGGCAAAAGGTAAAACTTCTGACATTCTTGCCAAGTACCATTCTCTACAGTTACTAGTCAAGCATAGGGTGGACCAAAGCTATTTCAACTTTTGAGCCAGCTGAATCTGCAGCAGAACTAGTCATCATTTTTAGCAGTCAGCTGTGCACATTACAAATGTGTTGCCTAATGCCGTTCACTGAATTCCAAATGTCTTTCATCCTGAAAATTTTGCCTCAAAGATAGTCTTTGTACTATGTTAGTATTGTCTTCTGGGTCCAATAATGCACATTTTCCCCTCTATAAGTTTTAGGAGCTGTATGGTGTGAAGCGTCTCTGTAAACTCTTTCATGGCCAGCATTGCAGATGATGTCACATATCACAATGGTTTTCTTACCCATAGATGCTCTATTAGTAAAAAATTTAAAAAATAGGTACTTTTAAAAGATCCTGCATGCTCTGGCATCCACAATTCTCTGGTCAGTCCTCATCTCTTCAGGATTTGTCAGTATTAAGTAGTTCCTCCTGTCTTTCTCTATTTCCAAATAATCCATCTTGAATTTACTAATATCTAATCCTTCTTGCTCAAACAAGCACTTCTCCCCTTTTTCATCCAGCTAGAAATTTTGCGAACTCTTGGATTTTGTGAGTGCTCCTGTGTATATAAGCCATGGTTCAGGAGGTGACCCAGCAGGAGAGAGATGATTATGACTTATAGCCCTGGGTGGCATCCTGATGAACCTCTGACTATTATGTGATGTGTCCAGCACATCTTTTTCAATATGTCTGTCACCAGGCAGTAGGCCTAGAACACATATACAGAGTGCATACCACCATTACAACTGTCTTGTCAGATTCAGTTGGACCCTAGCTAGAATGAACATACTTTAGAGATGTAGCAAAGGGACATCGTACAGAACAAAAGAGTTAATACCAGTTGAATATTGGTGTCAAGTCCTTAGCAGTGTTTGGCATTTAGTCCAGGCCATTAGCGATAGTGAAGTCACCTGTTTCCTTTATTTAGTAGCCTGTTTTGATAGCTTTCAGGAAAATGAAGACCAGCAGCTACTGGGACAAGCATTCAGAACGGTGTCAGAAATGATGGTGATGAAACTCCTTTCCCATTGGGTGGTAACTCTCACCTAGACAGTATCCAAGAAGGTGGTGACCTCATGTCATTAATCAGTCAAATATGTTTCTGTGAAAAAATTGTCCTCTTATTCATTCCAACCTGTAAGTTGGCAAATTTCAAGAAATCTACCACCTGTCTCTTAAATAAACTATTAATCTTAATCTCTCTGAAATTGTACAGTTTATCAATTTAATACAGTTTTGACTGTTAACAAGAAGAACTTGTGCTGTACCCATGCAAATAGGAGCCTTCTTCATCATGTTTGTTTATTTCTAGAGTTTCTTGAGACTTTTGAAGATGTGAAGAATCAGCAACTGGAACGAAAGGCCCAAATGGAAGCCAGTATTGTTGCACTGCTGGAGCACTCAAGCAGGGTAAGTGCATTTCCATCCTTCTGCGTCAAGCTACAAGTTTAGAAGCACAGAACAGCAGAATGAATGGATAAAAAAGGATGGTAGCTTTTATATATTATCCAGTCAGTATCTGAATGATGATAATCTCTTAAGAGGATTAAACATTAAACCATGTACAGCTGTAGTTAAAGAAAAAAAAACAGAAAACAATAAAAATAAAGATTTGCTTAATTTCTCTTTATTTCTGGAGAAAGAGTTTTGAATATTAGATAACACTTGTGACCAGAATAAAATAAGTGTTTGCATACTTGCTGTAATCATAGTCGTTGCTATAATAAACATGATTCTGTTCATGATAAACATTTCAGAATACTGCAGATAAAACTACTAGAATGTTTTGTTTACCTAAAGTCTGCAAATCTCAGTTCATGGGATTTCTGTCACTACTATTAAGTAACTGACAATATTCCAGTTGTCTCTCTGATCTACTAAAACTACGTCTGGAAGGCCCTGCTGTGTAATATTTAATGTAAACACTTTAGAAATTGTTGCCATTTGTAATCTGCCATTTTTTTGCACTTTCAAAACATTTTTTAAACATTTTTGGTTCCCATGGAAATTTTTCTTATAGAAGTCTTTCAACTGAGTAATACTTTGATTATATCATCACTTTAATTGTCTTCTAACTCTTTTCAGTATGATATGTCATAAGGTATATTTTAGACAATAGTGCATACTTTTGAACTGACTGAAATGGCAACACAGTTTATACTTGCTGCATTTTTTTGTTTTCACTGGCCTGGCAGTACATCTTTTATCAAAAGTTGGAATAATTAAAAACATTCACATTTAAATCACTTCAGACTATTTCCAGTATTTTCGGTCTTCATAGATAGAAAAGCTAATAGTAGACAGTGTTCTAGGACAGGAGAGTTTTTACTTGTCTAGTTACCATTTTTAATTTCAAAGATACAACATGTTCTCATTATTGCTATTGGTGACACACAGAATGTGAATCATATGAAACAAATTTCATCTGTTACCAATCAAGAGCTGAAGATTATGCAGGAAGACCTCACTTTCAAGTCAAATGAAATGCAGAAATCACAGAGCACTGCTAAGAATCTGCTTACAGGTAAGATCAGCAATGAATTTTCAAATTAATTCCTTAAAAAAATTTAAATTACCTGGTTGTTATGCTAATAAGAAGTACAAAATCAGTGATCTCCAAATATTAAAATACAGTGACAAGTTGACAAATTGAAACTTTTATGGGTAACAAGAAGTGATTTGTACTTCTCAGGAGTATTTTGCTTACTGTTATCAGTAAATGATCAGCTTCCTTGTACAGATACACCTTTAACAGATGTATTTGAATGCAGGGGTGCAAAGTTATTTGACCTGGAAGTTTGACTGTACTAATATTCACCTCAATAGAAACATTTTCCACAATCTTAAAATAGTGTTTAATTTAATTGAAGTAGGCACTTCCACAGTTATCTAACCATGTATTATATGTAAATGTAGTTCTTAATATCGTTTGTGCTTTTATAAAGCATGTACCATGGGAGAATAACTGGCAACAATTAATAGCTCTCAATTTCTCAGGCTTTGGTTCTGCAAAGTGAATATTCATTTTCACTTCATTTTATAAATACTTAAATGTAAGAATCTGCAGAATCTTGCCTGTAATTTCAAAAAACAGTATTTTTCATTTCTGTAGCAAGTGTCTATTTAGTTCTTCATTTGCACTGTTTATAGTGGAATTGGTCTCACAATTCTAAGCCTTTGCCAATATCATTATTGGTTCAGCAAGCCTTTCCTTGTTTGTTTGGCTTAAAGGAAGGGGCAGGAATTAAGAACCGTAAGTCATTTTGTTGGAAGGCTATTACGTGCTGTACTTGGTAGTAATTTTCAAAATAGGAGCCTGTGTTGTAATCTCGAAATAATTATGTGTAAGTAAGAAGTTGTTACGCACAGAACGTTACTGAAATAGATTGTTCTGTTGTGTATGTTTGAACATTTAGTGTTTGCTTGTCTGCAAATACTGATTTTGAGTTCTAGCTTAGTTTTAAAAGTTGGACCATACATTAAAAGTTCAAATGTGACTTTTTATTCTTTCACATCAGCATCAGTTTTTATTACTTTATAAGTAACATAAGGGTATTCTGGAAGCACATAGAGGTATAGAGACATTATTGAAAGACATATTCCTTTCTTTGCAAGGGGAGAGAAGGAAGTTACAGCACATAATTTTCAGCAGGTCATTTAAATGATTCATAAGTAAACTTCTGAAAGCAAGGAGTCACAGATACTGTAATAAATAACTTAAGATTATTTCAAAAACACACTGAGTGTTCAGTTCGCACAGTTGAAGTTCTCGCTAACCTTTGAATTATAGCACAGTCATCTTCAGGATTCTTTTGTTGTGGTTGAAGTCTGGATTTCCATATTTTCTTGCTGTAACAAAGATATAAAAATTCCATCAGCAGAACCCTTACAAAAAAAAAAAAAAAAANAAAAAAAAAAAAAAAAAAAAAAAAGAAAAAAGGAAACCATGAAGAGTAAACAAAAGTGCTGATGGCATAGTTTCCCAAAAACATTTCCCTGGGTCACTGTAGTTTGGTCTGAGAGTTTGCTACTGTGTACACACTGCCTGCTAGACCCTGCAACTTCATGGCGTATCAGGAGGAACTGGGCTGCATCCTCTTCCTGTCTTTTCCTCTAGAGAAGTTTTGAGGTTTTTCAATTTTGAGGTTTTTTTTCATTGAGGCTNGAGGCTGTTGCTGGATAAGGATAAAATTCACTCCTCCCAGTTTTTTTTCTTTTCTTGAGAAAGTGTGAATGGATAGGAATAGCTCATTGCTGTCTCACTATCAGTTTTTATCAGTATATAGATAGAACAGTCTTTTTGGATTTTTGTTGTTATTTAGCATTTATGTTGTTATTACTCTTTACTATTAAAATAAATCCTGTTAGTCAACTATGTATTATTTTATCATAGAAAAATATAAATATTAGAACAACTACAGAAAAAGTGAAAATGCTGTAATTAGGGCTAAATAAATTGTTAAGAAAATCTAAAGTTGTTTGCTGCTATTTCTCTCCAACTTTTATTGTTTTTACTTTATAATTCTATTTTTTACCAGTTTTAATGTTAAAGCCCTGGTTCATTGAGGTCATTAAGCGTTTGTCTGTCTTTAAACCACAGTGTCATAGGAACAAGAGAAGTAGAGCTGTAGTCTGTTGTATTTTAGGATCTGACATTGACCAATACCAGGAACTTCAAACTGAAACTGTGGGCGGTTATGAAATATTCTAGACACAGGGAAAGTGTTTTCTTAAGCCCTTTAGGGTGGAAAGCAGCATAAACTTTGAATCACAGACATGCAATGCAGTTTCAAAACTTTTATCTTTAAGTCCTCTTTATCTGTATGGAAATTTTTCATTTGCACATACTGGATCAAAGTATATTTTTTATTTTATGTATTTTTATGTCCTCTCTTAAGCATCTCCTGTCTGAACAGTTTCATTCTTCACATATCTCTTTTCATATAAGAATCCATCCATACATCTAACTACTCTAATTACCTGTATCTCTGTTGTTTCTTTTTAATGGATTGTCAGAAGTAAATGCTGTATATTGTAGTACATGCTCATTTTGTAAGCTATGACTGTTCCTATTTTGTGGAGATATGGAAGTGTTTTCCTGTACAAAGCAAATGTTTAAAGCAAATTTACTCAATTTGCTCTCATAAAACTACATCTTATCACATGCAAACAACAGAAATAAAAACAACATGATGATAAAAACTAACAAAAATATTTTTTTAATTGTCTGTATTATTGCTGTCAACTTTTTGTAAGGTATTACCACTGCTTTAAAACTTGAAATTGACTGATGCTATAAACAACGTTAGCAATAGAAATACTTTCCATTACTTGTCACTTGCGGATTGTAATACAGTAATTGTAATACAAGAGTCTGACTTATGGTATGATTGTGAATATCAGATTTTGTGTTAACATTCACATGAATATAAAAATCAGAGAGACATGCAGGAGCTGTTTGTATGCTTAAGTATAGCATAAATCTTTATGTACTGGGCAATATATTATGAAATAAAAGTACTGTTAATTAAAGATTGTGTATCTGGTGATCTAGAGAGTCAAAAACTGCAAATGGACCTACAGAAGATGGAGCTCTTGGAAGGCAAGATGGTTGATGAACTGGCTTCTCTTAAAGACAAAATTGAACAAAAAAAATCAGAGTTGGAGGCCTATAATAATTTGCCAGCTCTAAAAGCATCAGGAGAAGAGAAGAAAAAGGTAATGAACGGAATGAAACCTTGGGTTATACAGAATTTGTGTGGTTTTGAGCACCTACTGGAAGGAAATCTAGGTCTATGACTGGGTATCTTGACTGATAGCTGAAAACTGGGCTTGCACACCAATGCAAATGAATCCAAATGCTTCTCTGCTTATATATGCCACTTATTAACTGGGTACCTATAGCAGGCTGTCAGCTGGATACCTGATAACTTTCTTCCACAAAATTTCCCATTTATTTTAGTGATTCGTCTGAGCTTTTCTGCTGTAACTTAGGACTATCCATAAGTTTGAATTTAGCAATCTAACCACAGAACTCAAACAAAAAAAAAAGAAAAATCTATCTTGTGTGTATTTGCTTTTAAAACAGACTCCATCTAGAGCACTTTCCATTTCACGTGATAAATTTCCTACAGATTCTTAACATCAGCATTCCCACTTGTGCTGATATAGTATGGTCTAAGCCTACAACTTGGTCATAACCATTGAATATTATCTTCAGGATAAAGCACGAGTTGCTAGAGAAGAGCCTTATGAGTTCTTTATGCATATGATCTTGTTCTGAAAGGAAGAAAGAATAGCATCTTGAAAGCTGAATTACAATAATCTGTCTGTAGCCCACAGAAAATTAACTCATCCATTAAGCAGTTTGTATTGTTTTTTTCCAACTAGAGACTCCAGGATGACAAAGAAAAATTAACAAAATGTAGCCATGCTTTCAAGAAAATAATGGAACACTTGAATACAGAGTATGAGACACTAAAGAGAGAACTGCAAGATAATGAGACACATTCTCAGGTATCAAGCTGCATATTATCTCTTCAGTTGTTTCTATCAGTTTCGGTTTTCTCCTACACAGAGAAAATGGGTGTAATCTATTTCTTTCAGGGAGTTTTCAAAGTTATGTGTGGCAAATGCATAGCTGTATTTTCTGTTTTCAAAGAGAAATTTATGTCATGCAAATAAATTTCTTGTAAGCTTTGGATTTCAAAGTTACTAGACAGAAGTCTTTCTGAGATTAAAATAGTGCAAATCCTTTGTTAAGTGTTTGTACTAATCTTAATCAGAACTCTTGACCTTCCTTTGCTTGAGGAGTTTTGAGGACCAACCTAGAAAGAAGGTACAGGGAATGAAAAAAATTACTACTAACTAGATAAGATCTCTTTTGCTTTTAATGTTATGATGCTAAGTTTTTTCTTGCAACCCGTATTATTAATTCAATTTCCCTTTTTCCAGTCTATCTGCTTCTTGCAGACCACTGAAGTTTTAGGGTTTGTTCAGACTTCTTTAAACCCAAGAAACTTTGGTATATGAATATATTTATATTTACATTTCAAAACTGAGTCAGGAAAGAAGTTGTTTATAACCTCTTGAGCAGCTTTGATTCTATCATTAAAAACACCGGTAACAGTACTGTAATGGCATGTAGGTTTTAATGCACAGAAGGAAAATAGATAACATCAAAATAAGCTGAAAATTTAAATCTATGGTTTTCTCTGCATATCGCTGATTTTTATTGTTTCAGGTTGTTGAGATCTTTGTCCTTGTTTCTACTGTTACTTGTTTCTTCTTCAGTTAAAATCTGAGTGTGGCATTTGTACATGTTTAAGTTAACTTTCTTCTGGAGTGAACTTTATGAAGAGATTAGAGGGCATAGCTCTATATAGGAGACACATGTGTTCGCTCATAGCATATGATCATTGTCAGCTAACTCTAGGCTGATCATATAAATCCCCAAAGCTCCATATCAAAGTCTGCAAGACTTCAGTTATTGTATATTTTTGTATGCCAAGATCAGATTCTTACTTCTAGAGAGTATGTAGATCAGAAATGGATACTCAGCCAGTGTTAAGATACTTGCATAATGATGCTAAAAATTTATACAAATTAGTAGTTGTACAGCATTTCTTCAGTTCATTCAGCTGTGGCAGTTCTATTTCAATGTGTGCAAAAAGGACTCGTCTCTTTCCTTTTTATGTCTTGGCAGTAGGTATCAGGAGGGTGAACATAGATATAGCTTAACATAGCAGATTAGTTGACATTCATCAAGCATTTTCAAGTACAAATAGCATTTACGTATCTTGAGGGTTTGCATGATTTTGCATGCAGTTGACTGTGGGAGTTGTAGCATTCAAGGAGTTACTATAAAGAAGCAGTGAATATTTCCTTCGATATGTATCAGACAGTATATTAAATGTAGGCTCCTTTACTGTCAGTATTGCATGTAGCAACATCTACAAAGAGGGTTATAAAAATTATTGGTCAGAAATACTGGATCTTGGAAATAAATTACTGCCATGTTTGCTGTGAACTAGTACAGTAGACAACTGATTCTTCACTGTAATATTTATTTTGAGTAATACAGCAAGGATTTTCCTATCTTCTAGTTTAAGAATAATCCCTTACGTAAAATGTTGCAATATTTTCCTGATTTATTACCTTAGTTTACACTGCAACTTTAGTCTCAGAATGATTTTTAGTTTTTGCGTTTAAAAATAACATCTATATATCTTGAAATGCAGAACCTTGAACAGTAGCATCAGAAAAACAAATATTATAAAATTGTATTGTAAGGAAGCAGCCATCGATATAATGTCCACATTAGTTTCCTGTTGATGCTGAAAGTATTGAAGAAGTGCCAGCACTTAACCCACACTCCTACAATCTTCTCGCTGCAGCTCTGTTCTTATCACAGCTTCTGGCATCAGACAGGAAACTTAACTATGGAAGTAAGGAAGTTTCTTCTGTATAGCTCAAAGTCCAAGACAGTGTCAGGAAATAATGTATCTTTGGTGATTTTAGATCTTGCTGATTTTAGGAATAGATCATTTAAATGATATGAAGTATAGTAAGAATTTCTATCTCCCTGCAGTGTTCACCTTTTTACTTCTGACTCGCTTACACATTTGCCTATATGACAAGTCTTGAGTTCTCGTCTGACTTTTTCTATCTACCACTGTGGTTGCATGCAGTTCTTTTATATAAATAGATGTATGAAATGCTGAATTATATACAAGTTAATCATTGGCAGCTTCTTTTTTTTTCCCATTGTTTCTCATTTCTGTGAGTTTTTTGTGAGATAACTTTGGTCTTATCAGGTGATAGAGTACAAAGTATTGATACAACATTTCTGGGAGATTCTTTGTATAGATAAAGTATATGTGTAATAATTATCATTTTCATTTTTGGCTCTTTGTGTTTTCAGCTTACAAATTTGGAGAGGAAGTGGCAACACCTTGAGCAAAATAACTTTATGATGAAGGAATGTATCCTTTTCTTTAAGAAATACAGTGAAATTCATGCACTGTATTAATTGAGGAAGAAGTCTGTTTCCTCCAGCAGAGTAAGACAGGACGGAATGGAGAGCAGGAGACAGGGGAGGAGGGGAAAGGTGATGCTTTACAAAAGTCTGGTTAGCTGATAGGTATTATATATAGCAATACTTACATGTGTTGTCTGAAACAATTTTGTGGGGTTCTAGATCATAAGATTTGTCTTGCTCTCTGTTTTTCCTAATGGGTCGGTTTTGCCATTAGGTTTCATACAAAGATCATCTTCACATCTGTCCAGTCTTTTCTAAAATAATCTAGCAAGTGCAATATTGTTTGAACATTTGTATAGCATGGTGACTTTGTGTGGTATTTTAAAGTTTTAAAACAACATAAATATCAATGATGAAAAAGTAAACAACAAATTGCATGCATTTAATGTATTTCTCATTAAATAAAAGAGGAATTGCATGTTAGAGGGGAAAAAAACAGATAAGTATGGTAAGATATGACAAGGAGATGTTTTAGGTGCAAAACAGACTGGGATGGGGACTGTACCTCTCTCATTATGTGATACTAATTAAAGAGCTGCATTTCACAAATCATATAAGACCTTTCAAAACATCAGCAAAATCTTACTTGTTGCAGGTGACTTTCATAAGGTAGTTTTTGAAATTGGCAAAAGATCTGAATTGTTTTTAATTAGAATTGATGGTTCTTCTTATCTTGTACTATTGTCCATGGTTATTGTAGACATCTGAGTAGGGCATAGTTCCACTTATATTTTATATTCTAAGGACTTTGAATGCACTGAAATAAATTATCTTCTTTAAAATTATTTAGGAAACAAAAAAATCTTAAATCTCAAAGATTCATACAATCACTGTTATATGTTTATAGTACAAATGTATTGGTAAAAGTAACAGCAAAACTAGACTATATCATCCACAGTGTTCTGTGTTGGACAATGGTCATTGCTACATGTCTCAGAAAATGGCAAAGAATGTATTTCAGGCAATTCTGTAACAGCCTAGCAATCTAAAAATACAATGAAGAAAGAAAAAGAAAAATAATATAGGATCTGCACATAGCATTACCTTTTCCATATACCAAGTATCCCATTTCTTGTGTCTGGTAAATGCTCTAAACCTTAGAAAAAATCCAAAAAATATCTTGAACGTGATGTGGTTGGAGCCACCTCCTCTATGAAGAAGGCTCTATAGGAATAGTTTATTAAGGTAAGAGTCTTAGATCCTATTTTTTCCAACAGAAAAAAAACTGTAAAACAAACCAAGAGAAAAAGTTTATCAGGTACTAAAAGCATCTCCTGACTTGCTACAATGTATTACCTATACAAGTGCCAGGAAAGAGAGGTCCTGCTTTCTTGGACTGGGACTTTTGTTAGCTGGAGTTCTAAAGCACCAAACTCTATGGCTGTAAATAGCTGAGTGCCTTAAAATGGTTTTCTTTGAAATGTAACAATGGGAAGAGTCTTCCACGAGGGACCTATTGCCACCTGTATTTATGAAAGCAAAACTGACTGAGGCATGTAATCTTTTTTACATTCCTTGGCATGAGATGCCAGCTAGTAAATTGGTATAAATGTTTCAGATCCAATCAGAGTTTTTTCCATTATTTGCAACCCTTGACAGTTTTCACAGAAGGAAAGTTACTCTATTGTGGTTCCCTTATGATCTCTAATTATGCTAATATTTTTACTGGCAGTTTGTTTCCTTAATTCTTTTAATCAGTCATAGCAACAAAAAGTCAGGAGAGTGACTACCAGGCAATAAGGAAGAACGTGAGAAAGCTGGTCACAGAATACAACAAAGCTCTCATAGAAGCTTTACAGAACGCCAAGAACTGAACCCAGGCACTTCCTTCCTGCCCCAATGGACCAACAATGAGAGATGTGCAGAGACAGCATGGAAAACTGGACTACTGAGCTCATTCACTCACCATTACGGTGACAAATATTCTTAAAAATATTTTTCCAGGTTTTTAGAAGTCACAGGTTTTAATAGTATTCTTCCTTTTGTAACATTTAAAAACTTTAGAAATAAACTTCTGAGTTTTAGAAACAAAGTTGTAGAAATAAAAAGGAAATAGCTGCACAATGAGTTTGAAATATTCAGAATATTTTACTGAGGCCCACTGCTGGATTGCACCTCAAATACGAAACATCAGTCTGCTTTACATGAGGAATCTCTAATTGTCTTGTAGTCCTGTCCCTGCCAAACAGAACAGATTTTCCTGAATAAGGAAAGCCTGACGGGCTCTCGTAAGTGTTATCTTAAATTAAGTGTATAATAAACTAAATGTTAACATCAGCATACCATCCCTATTTAAATAGCAATTGATAACAAGGAAGAGAAACATCTTAAGCCTGATGAGCAGCCTTTTAAGTCAGAATTACGTCATACTATGAAGTCTTATAATAAAAGCAAATGTACTTTGGATCTGCAGCAAATTTTCATTTCCCAATGGAGAACTGATTAACTTCCTTGTTTTATATTTTTTAATGCAATTATAAGGAGAGAACTGTGATAAAAAGTAGTGAAACATAGCTAATACTGACCTTGTGCAGAGCATTTTACTTTTGTAGTATTTACCAATAAAGGAAATAAAGGGGAAAATTATTTATATTTTTGCAATGTTTTCTTTTTCTCAGCTTTCAAGCTGCAGTATCGTATCCAAATTCTTCTTTGACAAAAATTTCCATGTATATATATACCTCATATTTTACATGTAATGTAATTATAAACTACCTGTTGATAATTTCTCTCACCTGGTATGTTGTAAGCTAGTCCTGATCAAAGAGGAAAAGGCACAGTTGACTATAGATAGGAATCTTAGCCAGAGACCATTCTAGCCTTTTACAAAAAAAATAAAAAAATAAAAAACAGCAAGGTCTGGATTTATAGTTGTTCTGTTCCTTTAGAAATTTTTTCCGAAAAAGAAGACTATATGCTTCACTTTATGGAACTGGAGTAGACAAAGAATTAGAAAATGGGCTGAGTCTGTTAAAAAAGTTCTGTATTTTTGTCTCTAAATTTTTCTAAGTCTATGATTGTAATTTTGAGTATAAAGAGGTTTTTAAAATAAAAATACTGGAGATTCTTGCAGAGAACACTGTATTTCCCAATTCAGCACAGTAAATGCAACAGCTCTGTATATTTATGTCTGTATAATATGTAGAGATAATGGAACAGGATTTCTATAAACCAAGGACTGTTATCTAGGGGAAATTCCCACTAATGTCTCTTCCTTCCTGTCAAAGTTTCAGCTATTCCAGAGAGAGCCCATTATTTGCTGAGATAAAGTTGAAGTCTGATATTCTCACCAATCAAACCATCAGCTGGAGAGATTGCCTCCTGAATTCCACTTGTGCTACAATAACATATTTTAATGAACAATGGAAAAAAGCTGCAGACTGAATAAACAGACTGCTTTAAATTCGTTTTCACTCAGGGCAGGGATGGTTTTATTCCTTGGTAGTGATTCTGTAAGATAGCATGGCAAAGTGTACAGGATTTGTTGTATTCCCCAGGAGATGCCTGTCATAAAAGCCGTCTCTCCAGCATGCTGTTCTTTTCCTTGCTCTGTTGAAGAATCTCCAGATTACTTGTTTCTGTCTGAGAATCTTATCAATCGTTCCTTCTTTTAACAGTTCATCCTTATGGTTCTGGATCATGGTTATAGTGCCTGTGACAGAGAAGAACTGTATGGATTCTAAATGGCAAGCTACACAGCTCTCTAGGACATTAATAACTTATTCTCAGTAGTGAGCTGAGCAAGTTGTATCCATATCTAGCTCCTAAAATCCCAGTGAAAAGAACTTTTTCTTTAACTCTCTCTCTTTTTTTTCAAATGCAAATTTAAGTACCAGACACATGGTATTTTTTCACCAAAACTCCTGTATGTGTATCAAGACACTAATTCAGTAATACAGGTCTCTCTACCCAGGCAAACTTTTATCCATTTTATACTATGACTTCAAACTGAGAGGACATGAATTAAGTGGCAGCATTTGTAGGGTAGAGAAATTTAAAACCTTTTCTGCTCACCTGTCTCACCAGGGTGGAGTAGAGGTAAGAATCACCTCCCTCAGCCTGCTGGCAACACTATTCCTAACACACCCCAGCATACTGTTGGCCTTTTTTTTGCTGTGCATTGTTAACTCTTGGTCAGCTTGATGTCCACCAGGAAGGAACCCAAGGTAGTTTTCAGCAAAGCTGCTTTCCAGCCA
>VZRW01005946.1:1535-15264 GCA_013398125.1 Aegotheles bennettii
TCCCCCTCTACTCTGCTCTTGTGAGACCCCACCTGGAGTACTGTGTCCAGTTCTGGAGTCCTCAACATAAGGAGGACATGGAGCTGTTGGAGTGAGTCCAGAGGAGGGCCACAACAATGATCAGAGGGCTGAAGAATAAAAGATTCCAGGGAGACCTTACAGCAGCCTTCCAGTACCTGAAGAATGTCTACAGGAAAGCTGGAGAGGGACTTTTTACAAGGGCCCATAGCAACAGGATGAGGGGGGACAGGTTTCAGACTGAAAAAGGGTAGATTTAGATTAGATATTAGGAAGAAATTATTTCCAGTGAAGGTGGTGAGACACTGGCCCAGGTTGGCCAGAGAACCTGTGGCTGCCCCTTCCTGGCAGTGTTGAAGGCCAGGTTGGATGGGGCCCTGAGCAACCTGGTCTAATGGGAGGTGTCCCTGCCCATGGCAGGGGGGTTGGAACTAGATGATCTTTAAGGTCCCTTCCAACCCAAATCATTCTATGATTCTATGATATATCCAAAAGTAGACTGGACAAAGATTGTTTCAGTCTTGAAAGGGCAGTATTTTATAACTAGTTCAGACAAAATACTTCCTTTAAGTGTATTCAATGACCAAAACCAAGCAGCAAATTCCTTCCTAGCTGTTCTCTATTTGATGCTGCTTCCTAGCCCCTTTGGACACAGAAAATAAGCTTCTGAACCAACGCACTGGTGTATTCCTCTTGCTTTACAGAAGGCAAATATGCTGTCTCAATTGTCATTTATTCGTTCTTGCCTATTGGCACCTACTCGTCCCTCCAAATAATACACTCATATAGGATATTATCAGTGTACACTATTACTTTTCAAATGCAGAGATGGCTTAACTAGTTTGAGGTTCCTGAATCAGGATCATCTTATGCAATGTAAGTGTGCACAGAACATGAACAATTTTTGGTAAAAGTAAAGAGAAATCAGACTCATTTCATATAAGCATTGCTTCAGAAATTGTTTTAGAACTGAGAAAGGCACATTAAAAACTGCCACAAACAAAAGCAAACTCTTTCTAAAGGCAGGCAAAACTTGATATGCAACAGCTAGTGCAAACACACTGTCACAATGGATTTTCATCAGTGAAACATAGTACAGTTCAGTAAAATTAAAGGAAAGCACTGAATGAAAAGAAAAGGAACATCTTTCTTGAAAACAAAAGAAAGAAAAAAACTTAGCAAAAAAAAAGGGAAAATTGTGAATAATACCACATTCATACTAGGTCAGAAAGTGAGACCACTCTGTGTAGGGATCAAAACAGAATTAAGGACAAGATTGTTTCCATTCTAGAGATTAAAGCCATGGGTCTAACACTTTTGCTGCCGTATTCTTATATGTTCCTATGAACTAAACAGACCTTTGAAAGATTAACTGAACAATAAAGCTGACAATTATTTCTCTCATTACTCTGTCAGACACCGAAAAGCACTGGTCAACTGAGACTAATTATTTTGAGGATTTTGTAAAAGTATAATTTCTAGAAATGTTTCATTTATGTAATTTTTATGACCCAAGCGAACAAAATGAGAGATGACTTATAACTTACACAGAAGTTAAAACAGTAAAGCACATACTTTTCTTGCTTTTAGATCTGGAAGAAGCTAACAGATGTCAAGGAGCTACAAATTCATAGTAAAGTTTTATTCCATATCTCCTCAATCACCTTTAACCTTTTAAATGTTCAATATGCTGATAAACAAGTAAGAACATTTAGTAAAAATGTGTGCTGAATTAAAGAGGCTGAAATAGTGAAGCTAGTTGCACTTTTGCTTTCCTACTTACCCAATGTACTGTAACGGGTGGCTTTGATGTATAACAATTCTACAGGTCGGGCAGGTGTTGTTTTCCTCCAAATATTTCACTAGGCAGCTTCTACAGACTGATAACAAGGACATGCATAATTAAAAGAAATAAAAGGAGCATAAAAGTTTTTATACAGTCACAGAAATGCATCTTACTGAAATGTACACAACGTTAATTTTTTGCATCATGTAAGCATGATGTTTAATCATGCAGAATCCAGCTTCTAGTATCTTCCATTAATGTTGTTGATACAGGGAAGTGATGCACTAGAATTAAGGCATCTGTACCCAGCCACAGTCTTTCTAATAAAGCACACAACACAATCCCACTCTGGAATTTACTAGAACAGCAATTTCTAGCAGATCAACATCAAATTGCATGCAGCATTTAGTTTTTACAGATGGTATTACAGGAACTGTATGCCATTAAGTTACTAAGCCTATTAGTTTTAACCATCGCCACATACAGAAGTGTGCAGCAGCAATGAACCCAACCCAAAATAAATTACTTCCAAATTGGGTATTTTTGAAAAGAACAGAAAACTTTCAAAAAGTGGATATCTAGCTGCTATTTTAATCCTGACTTTCACAGAGTATAGTACAGCTAAACTTTCACAAGAAAAAAAATTACATGGGCACAGACCGTCAGTATTTGTAAAATGTCCCGGTAGAAGTTGCTAAAGCAGCCATTCGTTATAAAGCTGCTTGCTTTTGGAACTGCTTCCAGATGCACAGGCACAATCATCCGGATCTCATTCAAAGTAACTGTTTACATTCCCCCCGCCTTCACCCTGGAACTGTACTCAGAATATACACTGCTATCCTGATTCACTTGAAGTTACAACTCAAAAATGTAGGAAAAAAAAAGGGGGGGGAGGGAAACAGCTTTTCCTTAAACAGCAGCAGCTTGTTTAATCTTGGTATTAAATGCACTCATTCTTATCACATTAAATGAAAGAATTTCTGTAACTATAGTGCCATCGACCTCTCAGATGAGAGTGCAATTAAATAAACATCTGTTAACACCAAGAAAAAATAATTATCCTGCAGCTTAGTAAGTTTGCATTCTGCACTGTGTTTACACACTTGGAAGGACAGTACTGTTGCTGGCAGAGGTTATGGTTAGGCCGAGCCTCACAGCTTTGCACGCTAAGCACAGATCTTGCACAGCAGTCTGTTCCAGTGGAAGGTCAGAGCAGTAGATCCATTTGCAAAAGTGAAGCCAAACCCCAGCCTCATCAAGTCAGTGAAAGCAGAGCCTGACAGTGGAAGCAAAGACGGGTATCCTGGGAAGAGCATATGGAAGCAGCCTATTTCTGCAGGAATGGGGTCAGGCTGCACAGATGGAGCTGAGCTTGGCAAGGAATGCAAAGAGTAATAAAAAGGGCTTCTACAGGGACGTCAGTCAGACAAGGAAGTCCAAAGAAAGTGTACCCTCCCAACAAATGTGACCGGCAAACTGGTAACAAATGACAAGGAGAAGGCTGAGATATGCAACCACCTTCCCACCTCAGTCTTCGCTGGCAATCTCTCTTCCCACACCCCTGGAGTGGCTCAACCTCCAGGCAGGGAATGGGGGAACAAAGTCCCTCCCACTGTAAGAGAAGATCAGGTTCGTGATCATTTAAGGAACGTCAACACACATAAGTTTATGGGACCTGATGAGATGCATCCCAGAGTCCTAAGGGAATGAGCTGATGTAATTGCAAAGCCACTCTCCATGATAATGATGGCAGTCAGGTAAAGTCTCCAGTGACAGAAAAAGGGAAACATCGCACACATTTTTATAAAGGGTAGAAAAGGAGGATCTGGGAACTACCAACCTGCCAGCCTCACTTCTGTGCCTGGGAAGATCACGGAACAGATCCTCTTGAAGCTATGCTAAGCACATAGAGGACAGGGAGGTGATTTGAGACAGCCAGCACAGCTTCATCAAGGGCAAGCCTTGCCTGATCAACCTGGTGGCCTTCTATGATGGCGTCACTACATCAATGAAGAGCTATTGATGTCTCTGTAGGGTTTTTGACATGGTTCTCTCAAAACATCCTTCTCTCTAAATTCGAGGGATATGGATTTGATGGGTGGACTATTCAGTGGATAAGGAATTGGTTAGATGGTGACATTCAGAGAGTGGTGGTCAACTGCTCTATGTCTGGATGGAGACTGGTGACAAGTTGTGTCCCTCAGGGGTCTGTATTGGGACCAGTACTGTTTAATACCTTCATCAATGACAGTGGGATTGAGTGCAACCTCAGCAAGTTTGCAGATGACACCAAGCTGACTAGTGCAGCTGACATGCCTGATCTTGACAAGCTCAAAAAGTTGCCCATGTGAACCTCAGAAGGTTCAACAAGTGCAAGGCCCTACACCTGGGTCAGGGCAACTCCTGGTATCAATACAGGGTGGGGGATGAAGGGACTGAGAGCAGTCCTGCAGAGAGAGACTTGGAGGTACTGATGAATGAAAAAACTGGACATAAGCCAGCAATGTGCACTCGCAGCCCAGAAAGTCAACCATATCCTGGACTACATAAAAAGAAACGTGGCCAGTACGTAAAGGGAGGCAATTCTGCAACTCTACTCCGCTCTGGTGAAACCCTACCTGGAGTAGTGCATCCAGCTATGGAGTCCTCGGTACAGGAAAGACATGGATCTGTTGGAGTGGGTCCAAGTGGCCACAAAAATTATCAGAGGTCTGGAGCACCTCTCCTATGAGGACAGGCTGAGAGAGTTGGGGTTGTTTAGCCTGGAGAGGAGAAGGCTTCAGGGAGACCTTATTGTGACTTTTCAATACTTAAAAGAGGCTTATGAGAAAGATGAGGATAGACTTTTTAGTAGGGCCTGTTATAACAGGACAAGGGGTAATGGTTTTAAACTAAAAGAGGGTAGATGCAGACTAGAGAAAATAAAAATTATTATTACAATGAGGGTGATGAAACACTGCATAAGTTGCCCAGAGAAGTGGTAGAAGCCCCATCCCTGAAAACATTCAAGGTCAGATTGAATGGGGCTCTGAGCAACCTGATCTAGTTGAGTATGTTCCTGCTTATTGCAGGGGGGTTGGACAAGATGATCTTTAAAGGTCTGTTGCAACCCAAACCATTCTGTGATACCTTCAAAAAAATTTTCCATTTCAGTACACCTTCCTGTTTGGGCTAAGTATACATTAGCTCTTTCTAAACTGAAACCATCACAAGTCAGATCAGATTCTGGCAGATTTATTAGTCTAAGAACAGCATACAATTAAGCACATCCAGATAGCTTATAGAGGGTGCTGCAGTCTTCTAGATTGGTTCTTTTTTCACAGGGTCAAGTGGGTATTAATAAACTCTCCTGAAACTGGAAGTTGTAGGAGTATGGAACAGCCAATGTGGCAACCATTCTAGGATCTGAAACAATAGTATTGCTAGAGTTTTTCTATTACCTGGGATGTCCAGAGTCTCTGGCTTCCATTTATCCAGATACCTGGGCACTGATTTTAGGCCTGAACTGAGGTCTATGTTTTCTCTTTAATTTTACATGAAACATATCAGAGAACTTTAATTAAAGAACAGGCAAGCTTAATCCTCACTCTTTTTTTAAAAAAACCCAACAGGTTCGTTCCTCTTGATTTTTTTCTCTTCGATATCAAGTTCAAGAAATGCAGTTCATCTTTCATTGTCCTCATGAATGCCCAAATAACTTTCATAATATACATGGCTTTCCCTTTCATAACATACAAGGACAGCTTTCACATGTAAACACTAATAAAAAAAATACCAACGTGAAAGTTTAACAAGAGTTGCATATATCTGCTAACCTAGAATTCTAATCAAGAAACAGAAGTAAACTTGGAAACACCGAGTTACTAGTAATGAAGGTTTATCTACTGAATTACAGGCCTGTTTGTCACCAACAAACTAAAGATATAGCAGAGAAAAAAGCAGGAAAGGGAGCCAAAAAATGATTGTTTTCCCCTGAATTCAATTTTACAAAAGGACCTGTCCCTGTCCTGCTAAAGGATTGGCCTTGGTCCTCCAAATGACTCCCACCTAAGGACTCAAGAACTACATTTATTACTGAAGAGTCTCTGAATGTCTGAAAGACAGGAAATTAGAGAAAAATGAAAAAGGTAAGAAAACTGCAGTTCCAAGTAGAAACAGAAAGAAAATTTCAGGGTAGTGTAATTCAGAATACAAACAATGCCAACACGTACAGTTTTTTAAAAAGACAGGGCTGTGTGCCTGTTCTCAGGGAGAGAAAAGCCACAAAAAAAAAAAAAGGAAAAAAAAGCAGAAGCCAGCAGAGACCACTCCCTTTTGAAGCAAGCACTGAAGCACACTGGAATAATCTAAAAATTTTCTCCATAAACAAATGTAAGAAATGCTGTAGATGATGTTAGCTGAGGTGGTTTTGTGGGTTTATTTTTTTTTCATGTTTAAGAGCAATGAAAAACGACCCTCTAGCTCTATGTCAGTCATGTTAACCTGCTGTAATACCAGTTTTGTATATAATCTTGTCAATAGCAGTAGTAAATAATTTGAGGCAAAACTAAGTAGAAGTCTAGCTTAAGGACCTCTACACTCCAAAAAAACCCACTATTGAAATTCAGATGTGAAACAGATGCAGAAGGGACATGAAAATAATCAGTGACACAGAAGCATGACAAGAAAAACAAACTCATTACAGCTGATGAACAGAACTTCTAAATGAAATACAATGAAAAACATAATCTCTAACAAATCATGAGCATTGTATTTCCCCTTTGCAAGACATTTTAGGTGATGAATAAGTCTCCTGAAGCTTTCATTTTGTGGAGATGAAGCCACTGCCACCAAGTAACTCCCTCCGAAGAAAGTTTAGGATTATGAGTCATTAAGTTACTCAAACACATACTAGCTTTATCAGAGTAACAGTAAAATACTGTGACAGAAGCATTTTAAAATATGAGATATTTGAGTTGCATGTATAATAGATTAATACAGGTGCATACAAACAAAACAAATGATACTGTAAGTTCTGAACAGATAAAACTGGGCAAATCAAAGCTTCTGCATGACAAGGATATATTGGTAAATTGCAGAGATTCTGAAGATGCAGCTAGAAAAAATACCTTTAGTAAAACCCTGTAATGTAAGGTGTAAAGCCATTGCTGCTACAGAGGATATTTAATGTCACTACAGTAGGCCTTCTGGACTGGAGATTGATTCCTCCAGATAACACCTACCTTGGCAAAGGAAACTGAGGATCAGAACAGATTCAAGACAGAACAATTCTGAAGTTACCACCTTAGACTATAAGGATGCTTCTCCCCAGAAGGAATCTTTTCAGCTCTTTAGTTGAAACTGTGCTAATATGCAAGGTTTCCATCAGAATATTGCAAACCCTAGCACTGCTGTATCCTACAATGTCAATAAAAACGATGCTGGGATGGACTTACACCTTTGGTTTCCTGAAGCCTAAGGCTTTGCAAGGTACTAGGGCATACTTCACCAATTCAGAATCAGAAATTCACAAAGTAACATAGCAACAAACAAGTACCTCATCACAACATTTTGGAACAAAAGCTTATTTCTAGAGTACAATGCAATATACTTATTATTTGTCAATAAACTATGGCTGCTTTTTGCAGAGGAACGGGAGAGACAAACATTTGGAAGGCTCCAGGTGGAGAACACATGCTATGTAAACTGTCACAGAAGAGAGAACTAAGCATTCCACATTCCTTTAGCAGGAAGACAGACTGCATTCTTGAATGCGTATGTTACCACTAATTGTGTATGGCTTCAAGTTTGTGCAGTACAGCTTTGATGTTCTCTTCATTTGCTTTGTTAAAAAAGCAAATTATCTGCTATAAAAGCAGTGCCTAGTGAAGCACACATTATTTTCACTGATGCACAATAGATTTTTTTAGTTTCAACTAAAAACCATTAAAACATGTTGCACATCAAGTTAAAAAAAAAAACAGAACCAATTTCTTTAACTTAATTATACTTCTACTTACAAGTATGTAAGCATTCTGTTACAGTAGTAGCATCAATCAGGTATCCATTGCACAGACGACAGGTTATATGGGCATTAATGTCCCAAAGCTTAATCTTTCTCGTTAGCATCTTTGGTGTCTGCAGAAAAGACATATCAAAGTAACACAGCTGTAGTGATCAGGTAAAAGTAATTTTGGAGTAAATATTTAACTAGAATTAACCCTAAAGATATGTTTACACAGCTTTATGCTCTCATATACAGTATATGTGCACACACACACGCGCGATAATAGCACAAACTTTCCAAGGACCTGATAGAAGTGAATCAATGGAAAACCCACACTATTTTACATTTAAAAATTTCAATAGCATAGAAAACAGCCTTTCTGGTATGTTACTAGTAAGTTCTTTTACCAACCAAGGTACTTGGATTTAAGGTAAAACCCTACTACTCTACTGATCTATGTCGTCACATTAAATACAGTAATGGGGAAAAATTCACAAAAAAATTTGGAGAGAGAAAAACCTCAAAGCAATTTGAGAACTGAAAGCAATTTGATAACTGAAAAGTCAAAATAACTGGGTCTAATTTGACAGTAGTAGATTTAACCACACATTTAAGTGTTTACCTTGTGCCAGTATGGTTAGAGCATGATTTTGAAGCTGTCTCAATAACAGAGCTGAGAAGTAAACTTTCTGAAATCCCATTTTATTTAAACAGTTAAAGAACACATTGCAAACTAAAACAGTATCATTAGCAGAGCTGAAGTTTGTCGTACTCAGAAACATAAACATGAGATATGAAGTTTTTCTCTCTTCAGAGCAAGGGATGGCATAACCACCGTTAAAAGGAAGAAAAATCAGAAATTAAAAATGAAACAGCTCATTTAACCCTTTTTTACAGCAATCCCAACTGCTTTTAGAGAAAACACCACACAAAGTCCATGCCCTAACAAACAAACTGTTATTATTCAAATATATTGAGAAGAAAAATGTACTGTTACCATAAGTTGACAGCATTATAGTTTAATAACAGAGCAGGCCAAACCTGCTTACAACCTATTTTACAACCTGCAGAAGTCACCGAATTACACCAGTTTCCATTAAAGTGACTTTATATATATTTCTTATACAGATTTTTTTTTTTACTGTCCCTGGTTCACAAACACCAGTTTTCATCTAGCTTAGTTTGTAATAAATTTCAGAATTTGGTGACATGTTCCCCAAATTTCACATAGAAATATCATAAAAAGGTTGTCTGATCTTTAATTTGTCACATTCTTTTTCTATGTTTAATGAGGTAGCATTAAGAAAAAAGAACTATAAAAGGCAAACTTTCACACTGAAAAAGTACTTTATATTCCAGTATAGCCTATGGAAAAGCAAATCCAACACCCACCCCTTAAAATCTTCATTGTCCTACACAAAAATGACTAGGAAGACTCATGGCTAAGTAGTAAGTGACACAAAAATTAAACTTATTTTATGGTATTTGAGATTTCTTAAGCTAGTGACTAGTCATTACGGAAGACCAAAAGCACAACTTGGTTTTCCAGTACATAAGATAGGTCAGAATCTATGCTAGGTACTGAATTGCTTTTCTAAATCTTATTTTATAGATTTATTTCTAACTAACTGAAACCCAGCCACTTCCCTTGGAAGTCAGTGTACGAGGTCTCCATTTAAGGAAGCTACTGCATGAATTAAGTACATTTCTATGGTACAGTAGAGAGCTATTCAACATCACTCTTTAAGAAGAGCTCAGGTGATGGCTTAAAATCACCAGTTAATTAGGAAGTCAACACACTGGAAAACATAATTCATGTCAGGCAAAAGAGAAATTAATCTACAAAGACATTTAAAAAGGCATTATCAGTACCACTCTAATTATTTGCCTAGGCAAGAATTTTTTTTTAAAAAAGGTGTTCAGGATCACCACAGACTGAATCCAAGCACTAATGAGGAAGAAGAGCCAAAGATATTATGGTGAAAACTGAAGGAAAAAAATTATTTCTTTTCTAGAAAAGGCATGACAATTTTCCCCAACAAACAAACAAAACAAACAAACAAAAACCAGTTCAGACAGGGTATAATATTATGAGAACAATGAATGAAACATACAATGAAGACAGTAAAAATACTACAAAATGGTTATTAATAAAGCCCATTGTTCCAGAAAAAAGAGGATCGCAAGATAATACATAATTCACTGATTGAATGGGAAACAAAAATCACACTTTTTTGGCAATGAAAAAATACATGTCTTCTAGAATATCCAGAGTAAGCCTGCCAAATCAAACTTGTGAAAATTTTATACACCTTTCAAGAATGACACAAAACTCCCCTCATTAGACATTTAAAGAACAGAAACTGGGAACTATTGGAATAAGCAGCAGAATGGGAACAGGTTTCTCCAGGGCATTAGATACCTCAGTCTCAAAACAAGGCAAAACCTAGAGTAGGAGATTTCTCCAGAAGGCCTGGCCCACACGGCTATCTCGCAGCTGCTAAAATAAGAGAACGATCTCTTCTCTGCATATGCAGAGGCCCACACATGGAATTTTCAACACAGCTTCAATCTCCCACAATTGATGAAACTTTCAAGGTCTGTAAGCAAGCGATCAGTGTCAGACTGTACTTTAGCCTGTATCGTGTGATATGTCCTCTAATCTCAGGAAAAAGAAGAAAACTGGAATGGCTCTTATTTTTCAAAACAGTTAACTCGTAACAACAGGAGGTCTTACTAAAAAAATCAACTAAACTAACCTAAAATTAAATAATTAAAAGGGTCAGATCAGTTTGTATCTACTTAGAAAGGAAGGAGCCAGCAACAAAACAGCACACTACCTAGGTATCAGTTCAATTAGACAACACAAAGGCTCAGACTTTAAAAACAACTTTAATTGCTTACCAGAGGGAAAGAGGAAAAAAATAAATTTAAAACTACTGACATATATGAAGAAGGAATAG
This sequence comes from Aegotheles bennettii, assembly GCA_013398125.1. NCBI lineage: Eukaryota > Metazoa > Chordata > Aves > Caprimulgiformes > Aegothelidae > Aegotheles > Aegotheles bennettii. Next base: position 12,289 of record VZRW01005946.1, read on the forward strand.
AAAGACTAACGTTTCAGTCTCATATAAGAAATTAAATTAATTAATAACAGCAACAAATTAAAACCAACGTAATTCCACGATTCACCACCTGTATGTTCTGCATCACTTCAGATTAAAGCAAATACAATTGCAAATTTCATCAACTACTTATCATTATTAATGTATTCTAAAAGCATACACAGTCATACTACAAAGTATGAAGCTAAGCTACCATTCACAATACATTGGAAGAAACTCTCCACTTCGGTAGATGGCTAATACAGGATGTCCTCCATGTTCCTATCTGGAATATATTAGCAACTAGCAACTCAGAATGGGTACTAGTCTATTCGACCCACACATCTGCTCTTGGGAAGGAGTACCAACATTCCCATGTTCCTGCAGACTACTGCCAATCAAACAAATGTTAAAAGTAATTTACATCACGTAAGACAGCCAAGTTCTTATCAACCCACCAAAAAAACACACCAAACTTACTTTTCAAGTAACCATCTGTAGAATGAAGTACACTGCTGTAGGGGAAAAAACATGGACTAGATCTGAAGATTGGAAGCAAACAGAAAGTACGAAAAATTCCCAAGACATTAATGCTGACAAGCATATCATAAATAAACCCCCAAGCCCTATTTCTATGTCATCTTAAATGCATCTTAATTATTATAAAGACCACTTGTTATTTCAACATTATGAGTACAGCAATTAAAAATCTTTTTATTAAAAATTTAAGATTTTACATCACTCTAAGCAGCTTGCAAATTTCAGCTGAAGTATTATTTGAGTTTACCAACCAAGCAACTGAAAACATAGTTAATTTTTTTAACTGCTGGGCTCCCATGAAAGCAAGATGACACCTACCTTGAGAATATCTCAGTATCCTTTAGAAGTCTCAGCATTTGTTTGTGATATTTAGCTAGCAGTCTCAAAGATCTAATTTTAACATATCAACATGTAGTAACATAAAGGAAGGAGGAAAAGCATGTTTATCAGCTGCTGGATTTCTCTGAACAATTCTGAATGCAGTGACATCCTTCTGCTTAGACTACCGACACCTTCTGCACACTCAATTAATCCATATTAGTAATGTCATACAAATTGAAACTCAGCAGCAAGACTACACAATATCTAAAACACTAAGAACCACCAAGGCCAGCCAGCTTGCTTTAACCAATCTATTGTATATTTTCTGAATCTTTCACAGGATTGCAGCCAAATTCAGAAACAGAAACCTCAGAAAGTTATCATCCTAGATAAAAGCAGGCAACTTCAGAAGACAGCTCAGGATCTGAACATTTACAACATCATTTTCAGAACCTAACAGCTCCTCTTTCACATTTGTACACTGAAAACCTGAGGCTCCCATCAAACCTCTAGGGTGGCTAGCAGACAATACCATATCTTAATTTAATTTTTAGAAAGCCAAAGCCAAGCAAGGCAAATCTGTAGGACACAGATTCATTACTTCTGCATAGTTACCCATTCAAATAGTAACCTAGTACAGCAAGAAATCTCAAACTGTAAGAACTGCATAAAACTTTCTAAGACTCTCAATCCACTGACTGAACAGTGGACATTGAAGTTTCTCACTCTTTACCTAGACAAAAGTGCACACTAGAGCCAAAGCATGACCCTTATCCCTCAATACCATGTTGCTGGAATAGGAAGAAGTTACTCTAACTTTTTGGTTCTATAATCACAAAACACTTCTCAATTACAGATGCTTCTTTAAAAAACAAACAAACAACAAAAAACAACAAAACAAAAAAAAACAAAGCCTCAACACAACAAAACACATCATGTTGAGTCTCACCTATTTTGACAGGAAATGTAAAATAAATAAAAATGTCCCCTCGGCAGGTTACAGCAATTCATAGTATAATGTAGGTTAGAAGTAACCACCAGACTGCTCTAATTCAACCTTGCAGTCAAAGCAGGCCCTTTTAAATTGAGTTGCTATGGTCCTGTTCCTCCTGTATTCAAGAAAACCATCAAGAATGGAGATTCCACAGCCTCTCTAGGCAACCTGTTCCAGGGTCTGATCACTTTCACTGGCAAAAAGTGCTCATACTATCTCACAGGAATGGCCTGTGTTGCAACATGTGTTCAATGCCTCTTATCCTACAAGTGTGCACCTCCAAAAACAGCACAGCACCATCTTCTTGATTTCTGTCCACAGGTATGTGTGTTAAAAATAGCAATAATATATTCCCAGGATCATCTTCCTTAAGACCTTTGTAAACACAGCATAAAAATCAGCAACACCAGAATCTCAGTCAATAGCTGAAGAGCCATTTTTAACCCAAGTTGTTAGTACATTAGAATGGGAATTATTTTTTGAGTCAGAACAAAAAAAGTCAGCACTGTTTCAGAAACCTGAACCCTGTCTAAAAAAAATTAAGAGGTCCCAGATAAAAAAAAAAAAACAACAAAAAACAAGAGCCTTGAAAAGACTGGGTTAGACTAATCTTTCTCTTAGAAAGACAAACAAAGCCTGCTTTCCTAAAATCTGCCACTTAGGAATCCTGAAATGGATGAGAAACATAATAGCAGAGCTATCCAATTCAATTTTGAAGAGATTGCTTTCCAAACAGCTGTAAAGCAATGAATTATTCACAAACAACATACCAACAATGGAGAGAGAAGAGGCAGTTTTCTTAAGTGCTGGAACATGATAGAACCCCAAACAAACACACAAAATGTTACAAGCATCCAGCTAATAGGCAAAAATGATCACTTGCACAAAGATTAGTATTTCTTCATCTTGTTTCCAACTGCAATTATTTTGTACCACAGTGTTGGCATGGTGTCAATCTCTCACTGACTGGCAAGTCTTACATCACACCAGGAGGTGATTGAGACAATTAAAGGCATCTGGACTATATTACCAAATAAAACACAAGCAGACAAACAAAATCCCACACCCACAGTCAGGAGATGTTGGCAAGATATATGCACGTGTCAGAGTCAACCGGTCTTGTT
>VZRW01005947.1:0-31885 GCA_013398125.1 Aegotheles bennettii
TGTCCCCATGTTTGCACCCTCTGAGTGGCAGCAGAGTAAACTCTCTCCCTGCTCCGGTCAGCTTCACCAAAGGAAGTGCCTGGCAAGGAGTTTCTGATCATTTGAGAGGACCACCTGAGCGTTCTGCTCCCAAATTAAAAAAAGCTATTTTGCTCTAAACTCAAGTCTCACATTAAAAACAAAACAAATAAAAGACTGAGCACCCGAAACAATCTCTGGCATATATTTTATATGCAGTTACATCTGGCTAGATCAGTGGTTTTATATAGGGTATGGCTATATAGGACATATGTCTGTATGTTTTATATGCGATGTGTCCCCTGCAAAGAAGGGCTTGGGGATACTGGTGGATGAAAAACTGTATATGAGCCACAAATGTGCACTTGCAGCCCAGAAAGCCAACCATATCCTGGCCTGCATCAAAAGTAGCATGGGCAACAGACCAAGGGAGGTTATTCTTCCCTTCTACTCTGCTCTGGTGAGACCCCACCTGGAGTACTGTGTCCAGTTCTGGGGTCTCCAGCACAGGAAACACATGGATCTGTTGGAGCGAGTCCAGAGGAGTGCCATGAAGATGATCAGGGGGCTGGAACATCACTTTTATTTCCTATGAGGAGAGGCTGAAAGAGCTGAGGTTGTTCAGCTTGGGGAAGAAAAGGCTCCGGGGAGACCTTATTGTGGTGTGTCAATAATCAGGCCTATAAGAAGGATGGAGAGAGGCTTTTTAGGCCTGCAGTGACAGGACAAGATAAAGGTTTTAAACTGAAGAAGGTAGGGTTAGATTGGGCAAAAGGAAGAAATTTTTTACTATGAAGATGGCCTCAAACTGGAACAAGTTGCCCAGAGAAGCTGCAGATGTCCCATCATTGGAAGTCTTGAAGGTCAAGTTGGATAGGGCTTTGAGCAACCTGATCTAGTGAAAGATGTTGCAGTTGGACTAGATGATCTTTAAAGGTCCCTTCCTACCCAAAGTATTCTATGGTACTATGAACTTTGCTTCTTACATCAGCATTGGAATTTGTGTATGGTTAATGTGGCACAAAGGATTTCACAATATCCTATTTAGGGCCATTACAAAATTATCAGAGGGGTAAGTGGGATATTAGCTCCATAGTAGCACCGCCTGGCATTGTTATGATGGCCCAGGCAATGAGGTTGCATTCTTAAGCACTCCCCCAGCTCTTAAATCAGGATTAGATATTCAGCTGAACTAGGTAAATCATCTTAGCTGATTGCTTTCTTCTCTTTTCCCACTCCAGACTCCTGCCTTCTCGTTTTTGTCCCAACGTTATCTGATGTGCTTTTCCAGCACAAGCCACCTTGTGGCAAACCAGATTAAGGAATGAGCCTGGTAATAAAATAGCCTCTTATTTTAACAGAGTTAATTTTTGGTTCGCCAGCCAAGCACAACACAGAGATGGTAACAAGTGACCAGGGAAACACGTAGCTACGTAAGCTGTCAGGCAGTTCCCAGGCAACTACGGCAGGCCTTTCAGTGGGAGTTTTACATTAGACCATCTCCTTGCTGAAAATTCTGATGTTACTGCCTCAGGGAGCAAAACACTTGATTTAATACAGGAATAAGGAAGTGCATCATATGTATGTACATAGTATGTATTTCTTATCTATTACACATGAAATCAATCAAAGAGAGCCTGTATTGTACATAAGGCAAGGGACTGTTTAGAAAATCGACTGTGTTTTCCACAAATACTAGTATCTCATGCTCCCTACAACTCACTTTCCAGCTCCCAACTCTGCGTCGTGGGTAACATATATCTTTTGGTCATGTTTAAACCAGAAGTGGTATAATCCCTACTATTATTACACAACACATATTCACATCAAACATTTACAATGGTTACATAGCTTCATGCCAACTCAGCTGTCAATTTACAATCTGGTCATAAGGTGAAATCTATGTCATCTTGGTTTGGCTACTCCATATCAGCTGCCAGTGTACAGTAAAATTAAACCATAGGAAAAAAGAAACGTAATTTGAGGTGATTTGGGATTTATTTTTCTTAAGGTCGCATTTCTATATTTTTGCCTTTTTATGGGGAAAAGCTTCTGAGATAGTCAGGTTTCTTTCAGAGACCAATGAACCACATGAATCCAGGAACTCAAACAGTTTCTCACTTTGATTAGAAAAAAATGGCACTGTGGTCTTTGAGCTTGCAAGTGTTTTTACTTTGAAATTTTATGTTTTGTTCTCCCGAGCCTCCATAAATAAGACTCTAGGAGCCCATTTACTTGATTTGAGAAATTTTAACAGAATATTGAACAAAGCATTAGCTCCTCAAAAAGAAGTACTACCTGATAATGTTTATGGATTTAAAAACTGGTATATGCTCAGATTGTATGGATTTATGTGCTCGAGGAAAGAAAGATCCAGTGGATGTAATTTATAGTCAGCATGTGAGATTGATACGTTTGTTTATTCATGCTAATAATCTATTAATAATTGAAATATAGTTCTACCCCTATAATTTTACATACTCTACAACATTATTCATGTTTATTCTGTGATGGTTTATCAGTATCATGTGCATATTTCTACTAACTAAATTTTTACCATTATTTTAAAGCTATACTGGATTTACTTCCAGATTTCAAATCCCTGGACAACCATAAATTCAGAAGTTTAATGCAGTATTGTATTTTTTCTTAAGTAAGCTGAGAGAGTGTAGGTATGGAAAACCTCCAATTCAAAAAAAGCAAATAAGTATGTGAAGCAAGGAAACAAAAGATTAGAAATCACACCAGACAGTCCACGGGGGGGTGGTGAGGGGAGGAGAGCAAAATATACGTTCTAGCTACAAATATTTATTTGGGACAAGTTATCTATACTACTTTGCTCATCTTGCTCAGCTCAAACTTCATAAAACTAGTGTAAAATTACTTCAAACTCCTTTATGGGTTATCTATCTTACAGATATGCTTAAGCAGGAATTATATTCAGGATCTGGAGTGAATGTATTCACACACCCTGGATGCGTTCCTGTGTGATGTACTGTAGGTGACCCTGCTCTGGCAGGGGGGTTGGACTAGATGATCCTTCGAGGTCCCTTCCAACCCTAGAATTCTGTGATTCTGTGATTCTGTGACCTGAGATTTTGCAAGACATCAGCTCCTACCAACTTCTCAATCCCTCCACAAAGGGATAAGATTTCATCACACCGCTACTTTCAGGTATTTCCTATTGACTTGTTCAAGATACAGACTTTCTGGAGCACTACTCTGAAATACATGCTGTCTTCACCGTCTGTAAAAGCAAAAAAAGGCCTTCGTCTCTGGGTTTTACATTACAGTTCTGCACCACACCTTTGACTTCCAGGTGTTCATGTATCAATTTGAATTCTCGATCTTAAATGGCAACAAGTCAGCTCTTCAACGTACTCCCATAGAATATGTCACAAGAGTATTAAAAAGCCTATCCTTCAAGAACAATCTGATGTGAACATTACAGTAATTACTATTTCATTTCATCCTCATCCAGTTTTTAGTTCACTGGCAATTTACCTTTAATGAGGTCCTAAGTCTTTCAATTAAAGACAAAAGCTGTAAGGAGACCTTTGCTCTTCACAGATGTGCTACTTAAAGATTTCCCCTTCTCCACTCCCCAGCTGTTAGCAACTTCTTGCCTGCTGGAGGTTGCCACCCTTGCAGAACAGTGTGTGTGAATGGTGCTTAATCCACTGCCTGCAAAACAGCTGCATTAATTTAAACAGTTCATATAATGGTTTGAATTAACTTGGTTTATTTTGCCTGATCTGGATTAGGGAGTATTCCAGGATCGCTTTAACCAGCCACAACTGTGGGAGGTGGAAATTTCAAACCAGCCAAGAAAGACACCCAGAGGGAGCAGGCAAAAATGTCTTCAGCTGATGCTGATGCGCTCAAAAGAGAACATCTGTCCATAAAATAAAACACAGTTTCAGCGGAAGTAATACTAGAGCTTTTCACTACTGAATTACCAGATACTATGATTTTGATCTGAATCAGGTGTGAGCATATAATCGCATTTTTATTAAATTAGTCACAGTAAGCAAATTCTAATCCAATAGAAATTTAGAAATGTATGACAAATTTGATCCAAAATAAAAGTGGCCTGGAAAACCCCAGACAAAATACATTAAAACCACTTTGGGTGAGGAAAGTAAATTTATATTACTTTGGTGATTAATATTATAATAATGCAACTTTTTTGACCAATATACAAGTACCCCAAATCAAACTTACCATTTTATGGAACAGCTTGACAGAAGCTTGTTCCGAGTTGTTTTGGGGTGTTTTGCTTCCTTGTGTTTCTGTAGGGTTCAGAGATCTCCTTCTGTAGGAACAAGGTCAACTTCACAGAATAAACAGGGAAAAGGCAACCCATTTATCAGTGAGTCTGTGGAGTCAATAGAGCAGATTAGGGTTCTAACTGTAGGAAAATCTGCAACAGTCTTGTTCACATGAAATACTGTCTTACTTCATAAGTAAACCCATGATAATGAAACACATCAAGATTACAGGTACAACAGCTGGAATAAGAAGCATTTCATAACAGCAAAAGGACCTCAACCTGACACAACATTTGCAACTCTGTGCAGCTATTGATTTACTCAGTATGGAAATCTTTGCACATTGCTTTGATTTTTATATTCTTGTGAAATAATCTGACTCATTTTCCTCAAAACCCAGCCCAAAATCCAAGCCAAGAGCAAACAATTCCATTGCTGATGTCTTTGTGAGCTTCATTATTGACCATATGTGCAAGTAGCCAGTGGATTGAGCAATGACTCAAGAAACTATTTTTGAAATTACATCTCAAATATAAAAAATTTTAAAAAATTTATTGTCAAAATGTCTGCTTGGGACAGATGATATGTGAAATGGTTCAGTGATGAACTGGGCAGTCCTGATTTGATGGTTGAACTCTATGACCTTGAAGGTCTTATCCAACTGGAGTGATTCTATGATTCTATGATTGCAGGGAAGTCTGAGATCTCTCTTTAGCCTTGCTTGCTAGCTTGCCATAACTATTATCTTTTGCCTTAGCAGTTATCATTAGATTAAAAAAAAAAAAAAGAGAGAGAGAGTGATCTAGGACTAAAATATCTTGAACTATATTCAGCATTTAAAATCCTGGTAACAGTTTCAGATCAGAATTTTATCTCAACATTTGGATCAGACTCTCAACCACACTGCAGCTCCTTTAAATGTCTAAGATTAAAGGAAATCTATAAAACTCAATTAACCAGACTACTAATGATACCTTTAGACAAGGCAAGTCTGTGTATGGAGAAAAGCTCTGCCTTGCAAGTTTTATGGATGTACTGAGGAATAATCGGGGGTTGTTGAAAGAACACAACTCTTCTCTGGTGATCTGAAACGGTTTTTAATTGACAGGGAAGACAAAACTTTCTGCTTCCTGGTTGCTGGTTTATGGTCGTCTTACACTGTAAAAATTCTAAAGCTAAAAAAAAAATAAGTCACAATTTCAAACTACAAATCTGTAGTTTACTTTCTGTTTGTCACAAGCAGAAAAACAAAGAACTAGTTCAGGACTGATGTTTGCACTGCAAATATTCCAGCCTCCACTGTCTCAGCTATTTGGTTTCATTTGGCTTTGGTTTACGTTTTTTTGTGGGGTTATTATTTATTTATTTCTATTATTATTTCTGTATTTCCTAGAGGCAGTAAAGAGAATCTTGGCTTGAGTAAACCAGATTATCCAAATATACAAGAAAACACCATCCCATGCCAGAAGATATTTTGAAAACTTGCAGCCATTTTTTATGACTGCGTTTTGCACCTTTAGGTTACTGAGAGCTACATATCATGAGCATCTTTGCAAATCAAGTCGTGATCGTCATTGCACTCAACAAGATAATGTCACACTCCTCCAAAGAATCCTTTTCTACTATGAAAAAGCCACATTTTTTTTTTGGCTCCAGCAAGTCAGAAAGTAACAATACATACTCTGAAGCACCATTTGCTGGTACCTGATCAATTCTTTAGCTACTAGAGTATTTAATTATTTTTTTTTCTCAGTGAGCAACTTTGTGTCGATCCCCAGCATACACATTACACAGCTCTCTCTTTTTTAGAGCTCACCCTTACAATGCACTTGTATCTGGGAATGCACAGGACATTTAGAAGCTGTAACAACCCAGCTTTAAAGGCTGGGTAGACTCATTTGGGAGGACTGTTAGAAAAGATTAAATGAGATACCAGAGAATATATGTGGAGTAAGGTCTTAATAAACTATGTAGGTTTGTCTCACAATGGCCATTGTCATTATAGCTCCAGTATGAAACAATAATCCATTCTCCAGAAATTGTGCCTAGGGAGGCAATGGAGGCCACAGTTACTATGTTGTCATTCCAGTGTCTCCAATATTTCTTCTGCCTATTGAACGCAGCTGGCTAGGAGTTTCTATTTGAAATGGCTTTTCATAAAATATTTTAGAATTTAGCTTGTGAAAACTGACATATTACATGATCATAGTCCAACAAAACAAGCAGGGTTGTGTCCTCTCTGGGCTCAGGGGACGGTCTAAGGCATTGGAGCCACCATCAGCTGCAGTTCTGGAGTTGTATCATTATTCTTCTAGGTAACTGGAGCTGGAGAGAGCCTTAACTATTGGTTTCAGGACAGCTTACCTTCTCCCTAGGAGAGACATAGCCAAGTCAAGAAGCTCAGAACATGGATTACCAAAGGAAACAATAGAAAACCCCATATCCATACCGGAAATAATTTACTATAATCCCTACTAAATAAAGGTCCTCAAATTCTTCAAAGCACTACAAATGCTGGGAAATCTACTTACCTTTTCCAAGCAAAGAGAACATTTTTAGAAATTTCCATGGAGGGGAATTTCAGTTTCCTAAGAGTTCTAGCGATGAGCAAGATTACTCTGTTCATTGTTGTCTTCCTAAATCCTGCCATTGCTAGTCATTCCTTTGGGAAAGTAAGAGCGGCCAAAGCTCTCCTCTCTCTCTCCCCAAACACACACACACATGCATCTTAATATCTCCTGGAGCCATAGTGATTTCAGCAAATGTTTTCAATGGGCCCTGCAACTTCTGAATTTTGAGTAGTTCAACTCCCAACTCCCAGCAGTATTGCTTCACTTAGCATAAATTATTAATTTACTACAGAGCATTTCAAGGGGACAGAGGAATAATTCAGCTGGATAAAGACATCAACTGCAACAAGAAGAGAGAACCTCCTCTATAGTAAGAGAGGAAAATTTCTGTTTGCAGCTTTAAAAATGAAAGCAAGTAGAAAACCAACTCAACTGGACATGAAAACTCCCCAACTTCATCCCTAAATTGATTACTCATTGGATCAGATCCACAGTTGGTGAAAATAAGCAATATTAAATCTATACTGCTTTACACCTGCTGAGGACCTCTCTTAATATTTGAGGGTAACTGAGTTGTTTTCTTGTGTGACTTTCTTTTCATTCCTGACATTATTTTTTAGAACAAAAATCCAGGACTGTGTCACAAGGAAAGCCATACTATAACATTATTTTATTGCATACCCAAAACTGTGAAAACCATCTCATGAGACCAAAAGATGTTTTTCTCTGGGAAAAAAAAAAAAAAAAAAAAAACAGGAAAAGGAAAAGCAAAATATTGGGGGAGGACGGGGACCACAGAAGTTTTTTCTTGTTCTATTCCACTGCAAAAAGCTGATTGCATTAAGGAAACAAAAAAATCTACCCAGAATAAATGTCTGGCATTTTACCAGAGCACCAGAATGTAGCTTTTACTATTTGCATCACAAACACTTGCATCTGTTCTTCACATTTGGAAAAAAAAAACAGCACAACAAAACAAAAACAAACAAACAAACAAAAAACCACAAAACCCCCCCAAACAACCAAAACCCCAAGCATTTCTACAAATCTCATTTGATAATAGGGTATGAAAATATGCCACAGCCTACAAGTTTCAAAGTAGAATGATTGAATTTAGGTATTGGTATACATATGCCAAAGTATTCTTCTTGGCTGCAGTTCTTTTATTAAGATAGGGTGCACTTGACAAACCCCCCAAAATGGCTTCTTGCCACTTTTATACCTCTGCCATTTGTGTGCAGCATTAGCAGGGGATTTCTTCAGTCATCCACACAGGCTAGGCAGCCTCAGATAACCATTTCCAAAGGTACCAATAAACTGTGTGAGAGGCTGCCGCTTGTGGCACTTGGGGACCACTCTACCTACTTACCTGTTTGGAGATACTTTGCAACACCAGCAAGTTGCCAAGTTCAGCTGCTGCTGAAACATTGTAGCCCCTTGAAGTCAATAATTATTGGAGGCTAATGCTGTCATAACAATCCTACCTTCACTTTTAATCAATATAATCCAGATCAATGTTAACAGCTTCACTGTGATATATTTCAAATAACTATTCACTTAATTTTTGTCCTGAGGTTGAACAGATATGGTCAGTGAGATCTCCTGAGGCACAAACTTAACAATAACCACAAAAAATGAAATACTTAAAGCAAAATTGTGCCTGACAACTGTGGCAGTATGACTGAAAAGAGTAAATCGTATTTACTGTTCTCCAATTCATCTTCCTCTGTGATTCTATCTTTCCCTTCCCTTCCTACCTTGTCTCCCCAGACAGCCAAAAATGCTCTCCGGAGGCTGTACTGAAAACCACAGAGCTAATGGAGTTACTGGTGCAAGAACCCAATGCAAATACTGCCATCAAGTGCCCAACAGAACTGCTTGCAGCACAGACTCTTCCATCTACAGCTATCTACAGAGATGTGGATGTTAATGTACAGTATCCACCAGTTGTGCATGTTCATATACAAGTCTCTCTGGTCCAGTGTCAAACACTCAACGAATTTGAAGGCACGGGTAAATGCAACCATCCTCCTGCAGACAGCAAAGCTGCATTAGGTTTTAAAAGGTGTATCCAGGTTGGGAAATCATTCTCCCGGTGGCTTGACTTCTGTGTCAATAGGGTCTATTCCATTTCCTAGCATGCCCAAAAATGAAATTTAAACTCTCTCCTGATTCAGAACATAGGTGTGCTGGCAAGGGCTTCAGGAGAAAGCATGCTTAAATGCACAGGATTGTTGTTAGCACCTACATGGGCTGGCATTAATGTAGACATCTGTCAGTTGATGCCCTCACCACAGCATAACATGGCCCTACAATGCCTGGGAGGAGCCCTTAGCCCACCAGGGACTATCAGGGCATAGTCCAGCCCAAGGACCAGCTCCTGAGACTGATCAGTTCTTCCCACTGTACTTAAATGGGAGATGAGACCCTGCTGTGTGCCTGGTCCTCTGGCTCACTGGCACCAAATGCCTTTCCCCTCCTTAACTTTTCAGATTTCAAGTCAAACTTTGACTCCTGGCAGGAGAACTGAACCAAATGTAGGCTAAGCAATGCATCCATCTATACATATGGATCAGATATTTTTGTTCTGTTATTTGGTCAGGGAATATGTATGAATATGTATGAATAATCACATACAAGTAGTAGGAAGAATAATGTTTATGTTCACTTTTCAGACCACAAAGACAGTTCAAAAGACCAATGTTCACTAATAGTGTCACGTTAGGATAGACAGAGGCTTCCTGCTCTCTGGAATATGCATGGCCTATCTGGAGAACAGCACACATAAACTGAATTTCTGCTACTAACAAATGTCACTCCTCTGCTTAGAATGAGACAATTTATCGGAGCTTGTTCCCTCTCCCAAGAAAGAAAGGGGGCAGGGAGTGCACCTGACCTTTCATAGATCTCCACATTAATCACCGCTAGGACTGTAATACTATTCCCACACACTGTGGTTTGGTGCTGCCTAACAATTAATCTCACGTACAGCTGGTGCAGGGCAGCTCTGCAAGGTAATTTGCTTCCAGTGGAATTTTCAAATATGCTTTGAAGTACTTAAGTATAAAGCTTTGTCAAATTAATAATCCACCACAAATAATTAGAACTGCCCCTAGACGGGTGGGATAGTCAGTCAGAAACAGGTATATCGTGCTCTTTACTTACTGGTTATGGGTGGCTTGTAGAGTCAGCTTTTCTGATAGATACTCCAGCTTGAATGGTAGTTAGCAACTCCACAGGGTGTCAATGAGCAGTTTGTTCATGTGAGAAAAGGCTGCAAAGGATGGCAAGAATGGAAAAGGAATTCAGTATTTTTACAGAGGTTACAGGAAGATGTGTCATTCTATTTACTTTCTTCTTTTTTTCATTCTGCATTCACTTCTCAACTGGCATTTACTAGTTTTCTGGCACATCTTTTATGTTCTTCAGCCGATTCCACAATTAGCTAAAACGTCTTGCTCAGCTGCCTGGTTACAATTCCATTCTGCTTTTAAACTAATTCTTTACTTGTTAGTCCAATAGTAAATAAATCCATTTCTCCCCCTCTGCGTATTTTAAGCAAGATATTCATCTTCATACATATTGAATACGCCCCTGTCCCACTCCACTGTGGTGTGTTTGGTTACACAGCTCAGGTTTGGAAATGGAGCCTGGAAGAATTTGAGTTTGACTTTAATTATAGTACTCTGCTTCTTCTCCTAACCTTCCAAAGGTCACCAGTAGCCCTCAAGGATTCATAGACCTATACAGGCCAAAACATATGGAATTTAAAAACATGCAGAGAAATTGCAAACTGTAGTGAAATATACCAAAATTAAAAGGAACTATATGAGTTTGAGGATCAGAAAACAAAAGCAAACAGGAGACTTCTCTATCTATAGGTTTTGTGCAGTATCTATTGGCAAATTACAAAAGTGTTTCCAGCATAAACTAGATCAAGATGGAATAGCTAAGTCTTCTGTGATAACATTGTTGTGTGTCATTAATCCTTGGATCCAGGTGGCAGAAATCAGCTAGAGGGAGCTCTGTTGTTGAAAAAAAATGGGAGAAAAATACACTTGTAATATGGTAAAGTGGGATAGATGATAGATTTGTCTGTCAGAAACAGAAGGAAAAACTGTCTTCAGGTTATGTTGTGTTAGTTTTAGGATTAGGTTGCTTTGCCTAACAATATATTTAAGAAATCTAAAAAGATCACTAGATCAGCAAATATTTATCTGAAAAAGTATTACTGAACCACCAGTACCTGCACCCTGAAGTACAGAAACTTTATAATAAGCATGCAAGGTAGGAGCTTTGGATTTTTTTGAAGCGTAATAAAACAAGATCTGCAAAAAAGAGACTGCAAATATAAACTTTCTAAACTTTGTCACCCATGCCAAAGGGATTACTACATCTATTACTTCATCTGGTATATTGTTTCTTCCAACACTTATAGTTCTGTCACTAAACAGATTGGAATTTTCCATGCTGTATCCTGAGACACAGAATATTTGGAAAGTGTTATTTGATCATTTAATTTGCATAACACGTATCATTCTATTAGCAGCAGAGGGCATTCTGGCATACAGACACTCACGAATTAGTATTGTGTTCCCAGTTATACACTGTCAGTTTTAAAAATGGTCTTACAGTTTGTTTTCCCATTGTCCCAACAATAAGAACCGTATGTTTACTTAACATTCTTTTGTGACTAGTTAACACAGAATGGGTACCTCCACTGATTACTAAAAAATCTACATTTTCATTCTCTAGCTTGTCTGGAACCAGAGGATTTGCTGAGGAAAAAAAACATTTTCTCACAGTCCTTTTCAATCCGAATCTTCTAGCATAATAAGATTGACATACTCACTTGGCTCCTTTTTCTTTAATTCAGGATAAGCACCCTCCCAGTGTCTGTCGTGTTTACAATAGGCACACTGGTAGGGACCCAAAGGCGGCTTATCAGTAACAACAACCCCCTCTGGGTTCTCTCCCCCTCTAGATGTGTTTCCTTTTATTCTTATTCTTCTTCTGCCCTTACCCCTCATGTTATTTCCATCCAAGCCTGTGGCTAGCAGTTGCAATTTGATGCCTGTAATTTGATCCTATTTTGTTTTTCTCTTTTTTCCTTTTTCTCCCAATTATTATGTACTATATATGTAATTACTATTAACTGTGAAACATTTGTTCTCTTGACTCTTCAATTTTCTGTAATTCCTTTCTGATGTTGTGCTTCATATAACTTTGAAACATTTTGGGTTTTAGACACCCCATGTTTGACCCCATATAATGTCAATTCTCAATATCTTTGAAGTACTATCTACACTTGAGCATAAAGCAATTTACATTTCTTTCTGGCTTCATAATAATTTCTAAATGTTATAAAAGCATCAACATATAGCACTTCATCACATTTCCCCTGTTTTTTACAAAAGAACATAAACTGTAACAAGGTATCATATTTCAGTGAACCATTCTCTGGCCATTTTCCCCCATCTTCTAATTGATATTGTGGCCATCATTGATTGCAATATCTTTTCATTTTATCTTTAGTAATAAGTCTCCCTCAAACTTATCGCAACTTCCCAAACTACTGCTGGGAACAGGTCAGACAAATCAGGTAAGGCTTATGGCCATCCCATCTGTGTTGTCAAAATGTCTCAAAACAGGGTTCATCTACCCAGTGTGCAAGCCAATGACACACAGAGTCAAGATATTAGTGATTTATTAGCAGTTCTGCACAGAAAGGGGTGCTATGGAATATTCCTGCAAAGTTAGTGCACACACAGCATTGGAATAGTCATACATTTATACATTATACATTAACATATTCAACATATTCACTGTTCACTAGGTTTTTACTGGTGCTTACAATCCCTTATCTTAAAGGTGACTGATGTAGAATACTCTCATCTTCATTTAAAGGTACAGTGTCTTTTAATTTTACCGTGCCAGCTCAGTGAGTGAGGGTCTTCAAGCAGAGGCGGGTATCTTAGCTTCTGGAGGTATGGGTTTCATATTATAGTTGGACAAGTTCACCTAAAGGGCACATTTGTAGCCGATTCATGTGCTATATCTAAGTTTTCTGGGCAATCAGCCCACTGAAGTTTCCTGTACCTGAATTAAGCTCTATGTGTTCCTTCTCTCCCATTGTCTTGTCAAGAGGTGATTTTTCTTAGGTTAGTTAAGAATTACATTCATAAAGATTTTGACATCATTCCCATGAACAGATTAGTTGTGTGAACATGGGATCTGTTGGCCGAAGGAGGAATCCTTTGGGTGATTATGGTACTGGTTGTCCACATCCACTTACATCCTGATAAATCATTTGTCTTGACAGACAGGCTGTAGTTTTGTGTCTCTTGGACTTTAAAAATGTGTGTCTTGAATTCCTTAGTCAGGGGAGGGGATTGCAATTCCTTTTACTAAACTGTTCTTGAAACACATAGTTTTTCACTCTTAGTCATAATTCCAAGCTTGGGGTCTTGCAAGATGTGTTTAACTGTTTGCCAGACAAAGAAAACTTAGTGCAGGGGATAGGTGAAATGGTTTTACTGAGGTGACACAGGACGCAAACTTCTCTGAAATCCAGCACAGTGTTCATTTCAGCTGGAAGAACTGGTCCTGCTGTGATGCTGCAGATACTCACTGATGTGATACTGCAGAAACCTAGAGCTGCCGCAAACTGTGCTCTAGACCAACCCCCCCCTGAAAGGCAATCAGAATGATAACAGCTTTAGCTGTGTTAACAGCAGTATGTTAAGATTGGTGTTTAGCCACTGTCAATCTCTTCATCTCCTCAGCTGCTGCATAGACCTGAGCTTATAAATACCCATTAAAAATACAAAAGAGCATTTTAAGTGGTCCCAGTCACTTTCCCTCCCCAGGCGGCAGCAGTTTAAAAAAATGCCCTGGAGTTCAAAGTGAGTGCACATGTTGCCCCTGGCTGGGCATTTCACAACCCAGGGAGTTATTTTCTCTTCTGAGGCACATTTTACTTCAACTTCTGCATCTGATCAATAAATGTAAAATACCCAGTTGTAGAAAATACCAAAGGACAATTAATCATGTTTCAATATTTCAATGTTTTCAATGTTTCATGTTTCAAGTATTTCAATGAATTGACTTCCCAATATTCAAAGGGGAAGGTTCTTTCTTTCTTTTAAAAGGTTTTGATGTTCATATTTCTTTTAAGTTGCATTCAACACCTGAGAGATTAACTTTAATAGAATCACACTGGGTGATCCCATTGCATCAAGCAGAGAGATGTTACATTATCTCTAGCACACCCAGAGAACCAACACGGGGAAGAGATTTAGCCCAATCACTTCAAGTTAACAGGTTATATTCAACCTCGTTTGTCTTCAAGACTCTATCACACTATCTTCCATATCAGGTTCATTTTTTAAGTTCTGTTCTTGCTGTAGACTTATGGAATATTTATTCAAAACCAGAGTATGTGCTTGCCCTGTTTTGAAGTAATTCATTCCACCAAACTTGAGATATGTAATTAAAGTAGGAATGTTTAATGAAGGTATATGAGTAGTGTATTTTCCATCCCCTCAGAGGAAGTGTATCAGCCAAACAAAAAGAAAGGGAAAAAGCAAACCAAAACAAAACAAAGCTAATGGGTAAGAAATTTGCCCCAAAAGAGCTTGTATTAGTATAGCCCTTTAGACTGATTAACTCCAAATTCTTTCCCTACTTCCTCTTGAAAGCACACACACAGTTCACATCCTTGCATAGGCCTTTTTATCTGTAGTGATGAAAAGTACTAGTACACTAGATGAAAGGTACTTAGGGTAGCATGCACCCCGACCCTCTTCCTCCTGTGCTCTTAAGGAGGCTCTGAGGCTGGAGGAAAGGAATCTGGGTGCTCTGGTCAGAGCAGTAAATTAGGGCACAATCCTTAGCTCTGTTATTTTGCTGAACTGACAGTAATAAAAAAATAGGTGGACCAGTAGATGGATAAAAAAGGAAAGACAGGACCTTTTGCTGGCAGTTAAGACAGTCTTGCAGAGATGCCAAAGTTAAATCTCTCACTGGTGCTGCTGGTTTTCAAATCCAAGTAATTTGGATTGCAGGTAAATTTACAGCTCTGTGTAAAAATGTTTAACCACACTGTGAGGGTGCCAGCATAGGGACTACCATCAGCAGAGTTCTAGAAATAGCATAAGCTATGCTGGTTGTGATTTTTTACAGCAGTGAAGCTTGTTGGCTGCATAATGAGTATCCTCACGGGGTACCATGTTGAGCATTGTATATTCACACTGATTCTAAACTGCCTTGCATCCCAATAATACCAATGAGTGATTTACCATTTAATGTATGGAGTGTATGCACAGAGCTTTTTGTGATGGCCTCTTAATTCCCCAGTAAACGAGGATTCCCACTGCCTGGTTTAAGCTCCTGTTTATCAACATCCTCCTGCAGTTCCAAGCACCAGAAACACCATTAAGTGTGTTAAGGAAGCAATAATTACACAGAAGAGTAAGTGTTGTGTTATGTGTATAGTTTATCATTGTAGACAGACATCTAAATACTTTCAGGACTTTTGGTCAGGTTCTTCAGACTTCTGACCCATGACTGCCCTCTTTTCAGCCCTTTTGAAATACTTTGTTGTAAGCAAAATATTTATTTGTGCTGTTAGAGCTTAAAGATGGGTACCATACTGCAGCTGTAAGACATGTAGCAGTTCAGAGCAGAACACCTGTACTTACTTATGTAAAAAGCACTTCAGGAAGTAGGTAAGTATCATTGTTCAGGTTGTAACAGGGACAATCATATAATAAACACTGAAATATTCAAAACCTGTCAGATTCGGACCTCACTTTTTAACAAGTAGAAATAATTGACATTGTGTTATAGCAAAAGATTTTGTTTCAGGAGAAAAACTCCCTGAGCTGTACAGACACTCACAGGTGGAGTGCTGGTTATAAAAATAATTTATTGTGATCTTTGCACAGATAGTGGGGAACTGAATCTCTCAAACAGGACTGTTAGTCACTATGCAGATGGTGCAGGACACCCCATTGCAAGTGTTGCAATGGCATCTTCGCTGAATCAGATGAGATTCCCTGAACCGTAGTTGAGGTGATTTCTTACAGCCTCAGTGATCCTACTAGGGTTGTAAGTGTACTGCTCAGTCCTATTAGCAGGGTAACTAATCCAGCAAGTGCATGATCTGGATGATCTTGAAGGTCTCTTCCAATCTCGATGATTCTATGATTCTGCGATCCATTGCTATGGGCAATTTTTAAGTACCTACAAATTATATTCTACCTATTTTAGTTGTGAACAAAACAATACCTTACCTTACCATTCCTACATATGCAGGAGCAGTTTCTCCTGATTATTCAAATTCTTTTATCTACACACATTTCTGTCAACTCCTCTTTCTGCAGTAGGAACTGCTTGGTGGAGGCCCAGGATTAGTCAGTTTCTCCACCCAGAGTGTTAATTGACACAACTCAACAATCATAGTGGCTATCCACAGGCCTCAGCTGCACAGGAGCTGCCAGGGGAAGAGATCCAGTATCAGTTCGGCAGTTGCTTTGAAACAAAGCAAGCTAGGAATTCAGTCAAGTAATTTGTCACAAATGAGACCACTCTCTTATCTGCACAGAGACAAGCTGGAGAGTCTCTGACTAAGCACTCTGGGTATGCACAAGAGCACAGCCTTTGTATACACAGTCCTTGCCCATGCCAGTCACACCACAACTATAACTACAGGAAGAACTTGAACTTCCTCTTTATAACATAATTATAAATTAATTTCCAAGTGTTTTGCCACACCTGCCTTCACAGAAAGTGCAACATACCTGTGTTACTTACCTTTAATTCACTTTATACTTTAGAGGTCTAATTTCCATAACAGCAGTGACTGGCTATATTGTTGACTCCCTGTAACTTTTCATTCCACTGAACAGAAAGGCAAAATTATTATAAAGTAAAAATCAACTAATGAGTCTGCACATATTGCACATATGCCCAAAGCTAAACTGCATCCTACATGAAGTGTATTGACACAATTGTCCCACCAAAATCAGTTGTCTTCACACCAAAAAACAAACAAACAAACAAAAAAAAAAACAAAAACAAAACACACACACAAAAAAAAAAACAAAAACAAAAACAAAAAAACCCAAACCTGCTGCACAAAGGAAGCATGGTATGCTAATATTTCAGCTCATCTTTGCATGTGATGGCATTTACAGATTTATGCCAGTTATGTTTTTATGCATAAAATGTTAGAAGAAACAGTCCAAGGGACAGATAGCAAACATTTTTTTTCCTCTGTTAGCTTACGAGAATTATATCCAAATACCACCTATTGATGATGATATTTTTGATTACTATGACAAATTTAGATTAATAAGACCTTAAAAGACAGTCTTGTAAGCCTAATCGCATTTCTCTGTCTTTGAGCTTATGTTCACAGAGGTTCCTACTTGCAGATGGAAAAACCCATTCTGAAACATAGTTAAGGAACCTAGACAAGATTTCTACCCTGATTAAGAAATCTCAGTGTTAGTATTCTCTGAAATAAACCTTCCTACTACCTTTCAATGTTTCTTCTTTTATTTGGGTTTTGTTTGCTTGTTTGCTCTCATTCTGCATTCACATGAATGTGCTACAGAAGTATCTATGTAGTGTTCTTCTCTTTTACTTAGCCTGTGTCACACAATTGAGATATCACATAAAGTCCTACTTGTCTGTTTCTCAGAAAGCCTGCTGCTTTTGAGATGATCTCTTTGAACCTTCCTGAAGTTGCTGATAATGTCTGAGAATCAACAGCTGTAGGATTCCTGCTGTTTAGCCCTACATGAATATTTGTCACAAGGTAAAACACAATAGCCCTTGAAGGCCCTTGACTTTCCTCCAAGAAGTCTTTCCCCTCTAATTCATTGCATTTGTTAAACATAAAGTTCTTTGACTTTAATGTTTCCCTCTAAAATAAAGAAGTCATTAATCACCATCATTTGTACTCACACAACACTGTCTGTATAACACTGTCCGTTTGTCTGACTATAACTAAGCTCAAGTGACTAACAACTTGTAATCAGCAAGGACCAAGAAACTGTCTGTAAGCAGCAGGAACCAAGAGATAGTCCATAATCAGGAAAAGACTTTAGAAGAATTCATGATGAAAGAAGATAATTTACACATGTGCAACCATATGGAGTCACTAAAAACACAGCCTGAAAAGACCATCGACAACCACTAGAGACCCTCAAAAGACCACCTACTCCATATGAATCAGCCAGCTAAGCATGATGTTGAAATATTTGAATGAGCTCTCTGTCCATGCTAGTGGTTCCAGGAATGTGCTGAATTTGTATGTTTAAGGTCTATATAACCCAAATGTTGAAAGCACCAGGCACACATGTTTGGAGAAGCGATCCCCCGTGCATCCAGCACTGCAATAAACATGTCTGCTTAATAACACTTTGTTGTTACTGAGTTTATGATTTGGGCTCCTTACCCAGCCACACCTAGCCCTCCACTCTGTGGGAGGTGCTAGGAAGCAAGGGGGTTTGGAAAATCCAACTTTCTTCAAATCACTTCCTGTCAAAGGGCAACTTCAGGACAACTGGAAACCATGAAAAAGTTTCATTTCTACTGCCACAGAAAACCAAGAAAGTGAATAACTTTCTCAACAGTTAGTCTGCTCAAATATTCACACAGATTTCAAAAGTATCCCAGAGGAAGAGCTGGGAGCCAGGGTAGGAGCTGGAGATTTACTGGACAAATGTCTGTGACTAGTGTGGGCCAAAGTCTGAACTCACAGCATAACCTAGGAGAGAAAGCAGCACGTGGCCACTCAGCCATCTCATAAGTGTGGGAATAGTATGTTTTCATAAAGTCCATCTGTCAAAAAATTAAAATCATTCCGAAAATGCTGATGGTTCTCCCCCACCATTTATCTATACAGCAAACAAATCCTCCAACGTACTTTATGAAAGAATTAAAAGTATTCCAGACAGGCTAGATGTCTTGTCTGAAACACTAGATGCTCTGGAACGTCACCTCCCATTAGCTTACTTGATTTTAAAAAAAGTTTAACAATTTCTTTTCTTTCTTAGGCAAAGACTTCAGATGAAGGAATAGAAGAGTTTGAATAATAGCAATGTTTTCAGTATGCAAAATACATGTTTGTACAAAAATGTCTGTAAACCACCTAATGTTTCTTTAAACATGTTTACTGTCACTTTGTACAGATGTGATAGATTCTTTTAAATGGAGATTCAGTGGTTTATGTCCACATTTCAACAAACCTGACACTACTCTGTTTTTTCCAAAACTGTTTTTATCTTGGTAAGAACTTTTTGCTTTCTGCTTTTTCCCTAAGAATGCAGAACCAGTAGCTGGGAATTTTGAAAAAAAATGTTCCCCTTTGGTAAAAATGAGTCCTAAAGTCAGGTTTTCCAAGAAAAGTCCATGTTGAGGCATGATTTTACACACATAAACTTGCGTTTCTTTCCCAGAAAAGAGTAATTTCTTCCCTTCATCCTTTATTCTCATGATGCTGTGGAATTTTAGAGTTTATCTTTTACATTTGTAGCCTAATGAAAATGTTTCTAAAAACTGAACAGGCCATACTGAAGTTCAGACATTACAGTTATTAACAAGAATGTCCTTTTGGTCCAAATCTTTTCAAAGATGGAAAAGATTACCTTTTTCACTCAGAGAAATCAGTAGAGGGATAAGCAAGACTGGCTAAATAAATGTTAGGATATATAGCAAAAAGTAAAGCAACTAATCTACTTGCCAAGTATTTGTGGTAACCATGCAACCATGCTTTTCCTTCACTCACCTTTCCTTTGAGGAACAAAATCTAATTAATAAGGTGTAATAATCATAAAAATACTTGTCTGTCAACAGTTTCACTCTAACTCCACCCACAACGCTTCTTTTGTGGGTTTTTGTTTTGTTTTTCTGGCTTTCATCATGGAGATCTCAGCAGTTTTGGCAAAAATTTGCACAGAAAAACATGATCACTGATTGCCAAAGTAACAGCATCTCTGGAAAATCTACATGCATTTTGTCATTAGGTGAGTATTGGAGCTGCTCTGCTCGCCTCATGGGCTAGCTCTTTTTTTCTTTGAAGTCACCTAAGAGACACTGTTCTAGATTCTAGTATTTCAAAGCTTTTGAAACTTTTACCAAAATATTCTAGAAACCAGAGCTGAGTAAAATTAGCACAACTATAAATACTGAATGTGATCAGTGAAGTATGTAAAAAAAATTGAATTTTTGAACGATTTTACAAGTGCTACATATAATTTTGCTTCCCACAGTTCAGCAATGAAAAAAAAAGTATGACCTTACTCTTTTTAGGTACCTCATTGTCTCTTCATACTCCTGCTTATCTTCTCTATGTACCTAGCAAATTATTAAGAATCATGTTATTATGTATTTGCCTCTTGTGTATCCAGTAAATAGTGCTGTTAATATTTTTATAGTATCCAAAAAAACCTTTCTGGCCTGGCCAGGCTGCATGATAATTTCAGATTGAGCATTGCTGTGTAGTTAATTGAAACACAAAAATGTTCCTCATGCTCTTACTTGTGACTAGGGTTTCATGGCAAAATTATTTGCACTGGTGTGGGGAGGCTTTCTTTTGCTAACTGAAGGTTTTATTTATTTGCCGGAGTACTCTGGTTTTTTAACCAGAGTATATTGCTTGGGAAGTACTGATGGCTAGTGTCAGAACAAAGCTACCACTGCCTGTGAGATACCCACTTATACCAACCCATATTACTTTATGGTACTGACTGGAACATTTTTTTTTTATATCACAAATCATAAAGCTCACTTGCTAGCTCTTCTGCTAGCAAGACCCATGGTTCATTAGAATACAAGGAAAACACTTTTGGGGGTGATGTTTAAGCTTTGTGATTCCTTACTAAATTTCTGGGGAATGACTGAAAACACCTTTCATGTTATAAGGAAAGGATCCAAGAAAATAACTGTTATATACAAAACTTTTTAAAAAAATGTTAGCTTCTCAAGTTCATTCATTTTCTAGGTTTCAGTCATCCGTGTGATGAAATAACAGTGGTTCTTTGTGCCAGCTGCATGTGAAATTGTAAAGATACACAACACATTGAAATTAAATTTTTCTTAGCCCATATCAAATTAGTAGTTTCACATACTTTTTGTGCTATTGAGCTCCTTTTCCAGATTGCTGATTTATTACAACAAAATGCTTTCCTTTCCTAGTTACTCAGGCCTGCTAAACAAAACAGCAGCATACTTTCAATAAATTAATAAACTTCTACCATTAAAAAAGGAAGTGAGAAGCACCCAGGAAAATTATATTTATATCTTTAAATGTGAATGAACTTCCTCAATGTATTATTCACACTAAGAAAAACATAAATCTAATTTATATGGAAAACTCAGTAAAAGGCTTAAGCTTTTTGATTGGTCTTCCTATAACTAAGAGAAAGACAGTTCAGAGTTCATCTAGAAATACCGTGATGGAATATAAAGCTTCTTAGTGCTATTCCTAGGAAGCAACTCTTCACTTATTGTGATTTTTTTCTCTGTTATTAGTCAGTAGGATTATGGTAATATGTATTTGCTTGAACCTAGCACTGTTAATCTAATGTTGTAAAAAAACCCCTACAAATTAATAAAGCAAGTCTAAAACATCTTCTTGTAGTTGAAGGAATCACATAAATGGAAAATAGATGTCCAGGCAATTGAAAAGTCAGGATGTGATATCCTTCAGACTCACATTTCTTGAAAGTCAATGTCTTCATCTAAGTAATTAAACTAAACGACAATGGAAAAGGTTTTGTTGTAAATCAAACATTAAGTAGACTGCTGACTGATCCTGACAAAAAATACCAGTGAGTTCCCACCTTTTGTTTAACTACATGGTCCTTTGACCACAGGGAAATAGCATATTTCATGTTTTCTACAGCGGGTTAAGGCTTTGTCTCGATGTGTGTGGGGTTTTTGCTTTCAGTATCTTGTGAGTTTATGAATACAAAATGCAATTCAGAGGAGGAAACTGCACCGAAATGATCAAGTCAGTGTTATTCTGACAGTTTCAAATGAAAAAAAACAGCCTTAAAAATGATCTAATGAGTTGCCAGAAGAGGAACAATAAGCAGAAAATCATTGTGTCTTGGCAAAGTGTAGAATTTTATTCCAGCCATGCAAATGCAGACTACAGATTTTAAGATTGCAGGGGCTGCATTTGAAAATTATTCACTACCTTGTTTCCTCTGCCCTCTTCCCTCTGATAGTAAAATCATGTCCAAAACTGGCGAGGTGAGAGAATAAAGAAAGCGAAAAACAGCTTAGGTATGCAGTAATCAGCAAGCAACTATATCAATTTTGTTAAAGATATTTGCAGCTATTTTTGCTGGTGATTAGTGTGCAGAGAGAAGCAATTAGTCACTGAAATTGCTATACTCACAGGTTAAATACAAATAGCAACAAACACGGTCATCTCAAAACCTGGAACATCAAAAAAGATTCTGAACACTGAAAAACAGAATATAACATTAAACGTCATGCACTCCTTACTGTAAAAAAATAAAAAAAACAACTAGGCCTTCTTTTTAAGCAATAGTTACAAGATTCAGGGAACATATATTGCAAAAGTATGATGTACAATATAATTAAAACATGGTTGGAAGATTCCTCACAAAGATGAGCAATCATATTTTTTATGCAACTGTTTTTTATTTCCAATGATATATTCAGACATTATAGTCCATTCTGTCCTTACTCTTTCAATAGGACATAATTTTTGCTCTTTCACAGTATGAGGCAAAATTCATGACATTTTCAATTCCTGTATAGAAAGTTATGAATTTAAACACCTAATGAGTACACAAACATATGTTTCTGTATTTCAAAGAAACAGAACACTCCCTCATTTTTGTTGTCCTTAAAGACAACAATTTTATTAATTCATATCTTGTCTGACATTATTGTCTGTAATAGTGGTCTATTTTCTGCGAGCTTACACAGAACACACTGTAAATACAAAAGTGCAGAGGCAACCAAAAACATGGGTAGGAGACCCAACTGATAATATAACTTTGAGTATAACTTTGACAGAATGTCAATAGCAAGCCAGAAAACCTGTATTAGAAAACTTTTCAGTTAAAGGTGAGCAATCTGAGGACACATAACCAAATGACCCCATGCCATGAGATTTGGCATGGCAACTGAAAATGCATACCAAATATTTGTCGGAGGTTTGGGAACTGTTCCTTTTCCTTTGTTTTCTTGCTAGATGAAGCCCTTAAGCACTATGCAAATAGAGCCACGATAACATCACAGAAACAGTGACTTGAGAATAGCTGTAAGAGAGGCAAAAACTGTGTTGATGTCTCAAATATCTGGGTGGAGAAGACTTTCCCCAGGCAAGTGAGAAAGTCATGTAAGCATACACCTTTGTCTTTGGGATCACTCAGAGATAAGTCTGCCTCTTGCGGCCCGCAGGAATCTTTCCTCCCGCTCTTGTCTCGAGAAACACTGAATGCAGTTTCCCACGCTGCCCAAAAGGGGCTGTGCTAGGGGAGTGAGAAGGTGGAGCTATAAGTGAACGAGAGCTACTTGAGAGTACCTCCAGCTAACTACCCTTCATCTAGGCTACTCACCGATCCTGTGGATGGATTGACCAGATGCTGGCTGCTGTTGCCCTGTGCTAAAAAGTAGCTTTCAGCATTCACCCAAAATTCTCCTGCCCATGCTAGGCACATGGAGCTGAAGGAGACCACCCGTGATTGCTCAGGAGCGCACAATTTGGCCTTTCAGGTAAGCGTGGTTTCCTTTGCTTTGTGGGGAAGTGGAAGGACTTAAAAACAGTGAACAATGCTTGCTTCAGTCCCTGAACAACAACAAAAAAAGCAATTTCTGCTCTCTGCCTGCATATATTTTACAGCACCTCACATGCTTTGCACTGGTACCTGCCGAAGTATTGAACTCTTGCATAAAAAGGTGGAGCACAATCTGCACATTCAAGAGTAGGTTCTGCTTATTGCCTTCATCTGCTGCCTGGTATACTGGTATCTTTGAAAAGTCTTCTGTCTCAGTAATTTCTCATAGGCTGATGGATCTCACAACGAGCCCATCTATTTCTCCCATCTGCTGTATCAGTTGTGGCTTTTTCCTGAGGATAGGTAATTCACAATTCTGTTGAAGAGGAGGTCATCATTATGCAGCAGGCATATATTTCTTCAGAGCAATGTATATCACCAATATGAGAAAAATAATCATGTACTCACAGTGGGGCATATCTTCTTTCTTCCACCCACAAAATAAATGCAATTGTCTTGTTCTGCTCCCAAGAAGAGCGCAGAGAGTAGGTAAGGAGCCAGCCCAGAAGGTTCTGTGTATGATGCACATAATGTCATGTTAACAGCCATTTTAAAAACGCAGATTTAAAAAGCAGAAGGAAAAAGCCCACCACCTGTTAACTAGTTAGTTACTTTTTCACAGTGCCCAGAATCTGTACACTTTCATAGGAAGTAGAGCAGGGAGAATGAGAAATTTGTGAACCCACGGCCAGACACATGCACTCTACTACTTAGGGAAGGTTAGAACACATAGTGGAGAGACAGTGGCTCTAATGAGTATTAACGAAGTGCTCCTTACTCTCCTCTATGGCCTCTAATCCTTACGCTGCCCTTGAGATCAGCTAGTGGGAAGGGTAACAGGTGTGAGTATCAGCCAACACTATTCAAATAGCAGATTTTTGAAGGTGGAATATTATGTAACATCAGCGACATCAAACCACTCTTTATATTTATTCATTGGGCTATAGAGACAGAGAAGTAATAGATTGATTTGATAATCTACCATTCAGGGAATATTTGTGGAATGTAAGGGAGTTAGGGTCAAGTACCTACTCCAGTTAATAATTAATAATTCACACTAAGTGGAAGAGCTTCAAGAGGAGATAGAGAGATAACTCTCTTAAAACACGATAGCCCAGTGGTTCAGGCATTCTCCTGTGTAATCAGAGCACCCTCAACGCACCTGTGCTCCAGAACACATAGGCAAGCAATTTGAACTTGGGACTCCCTCAGTTCAAGTGAATGAGATAAGAGACGTCTTGATTCTGGCTGCATTTTCACACAAAATGTGTGCCTGAAATAGTGCAATCAGGTTCAAAAATCTGTGCCTATAAACCCATGAAGGAGACAAGTCCCTCTCTACCTGCAGAAGCTACGCCCAGTGCTTTTAAATGACCTAAGCTGAAAATCACCTCTTTCCTCAGCAGTCTCTGTAAAGCACAGTACAGTGACTCGGGATAATCCTCTGCTTTACGCAGCTAGCTCACCTGGGTGATGTGCAGGGAACCCAGGTGCTTCCTCTCCTGTCCATGGCAGAAGTTTTCAAGAGTCTGTAAATCCTCCCTGATTTAAAGTATTGAAATGCCAAATCACAGAGACTGTCCAACAATGAAACCTGGGGCTTGTCAGGTTTTCTGGTTACTTTTTTTTCCTGGAACACCAGAAGGTGTTTACATTTACACTGTCTATCTCTGACTCAACGTGTAAGTCACTCCCTAAACAAAACAAGACACAGAAGGAAATAGGTAAAATTCTGCATATAGAAAAATAAATCACAGTAGAAAACAATCTCATAATTTTTCTCTTGCTTTCTTTGAGCTTCTCTTGGACAAAAAGGGTATGCTTTTCTTTCTCCAGGATACAGTGTCATCTAGTTTTAAGCAATGAGTGTCTTCCTTAAACCACAAAATATAAAAGTGTTCTGGAAAGGGATTAATTTAAGCTGTTTTAAGTGTCAGTGTGGGATTGCACTCCATAAGTACCTTCAGATGTACCTGAGTCTTCTGTGTGGTTAACCTGTGTGGTTAACACACAAAGGAATAGAAAAAAAAAATAAGACGAACAAAGAAAACCCGAGTCAGGTTGTTTGTTTTATAAAGTAAATAAGTTAAGAAAACAGCTCTCAGTGTAATACAAAGCAGCTCAAGGCTAACAAGTGACGGATGGAGGATCATATCAGAGCTTTATTATGTCAAGATTGAGAGGCATTGCGCCTTGTGTTGTGGAGGGACTAATGGAATGAAGAAGTTTTAGTACAGAGTAATCTGCCTTTTGACTAGTCATGCAAATGGTCAAAGGGGGATAACTATTTGAGCTCTTCTCAGTTTCATATTGGCTGTTGATACTTAAATACACACCTCCTTCTGTACTATGATAGGATTTTCACTGCATCACAGAAACATAAAACCTTTTAAAACAGTAGGAAACTCTCCGAAATCAGTTAACCAATGTTAACTTTCAGAGAGGGCATGGATCCCTGTAGCATAAAGTTCCACTAACACCATTAATTACACTTAAAAAAAATCATGATCCTGCAAAATATCAGCTACTTCTTTTTTACACTACACAGATCCCACCTTAACTGTTTATAGTCGTAGTGTCAGAAACTGCAGGTCCTGCAGGTTGTTGCCTTGTGATAATGCCAACACTGGTATACACAGAAACGGTTTTTTTTTTCCTCATTAACAGCTCAAAACAGCATCAAAAGAAAACAGACAGCAACCCCCAAACGTGTATTTCTGCTGTACCTCTGGTTCTCTCCCTTTAGTATTGGGGACATCTCAATTACTAACTGTGATTTGGCTGTATTATACTAAGTAAGCTTCTTGTATTGTTTTTAAGAAGATACATAGCTGTACCTACACTGCCCATCTTCCGAAGCACGTTCCTACCCTTCAATGAAACATAACCTTAATAAAACTCTAATGCAATTAAGACCTACAGGCTAAAGTTACCTGCTTTGGATGCTATCTTGTAGCTAGTATCAACAGATTGCTGCACTGCATTCAGGTTTTCAGTAGTTTTTTCCCTCTTAAATATGTCTTGCAATTTCAGGAACCTAAATCATTGACCTCATCCTCTCAGTGCTCTTCAGATTACTGTCCATGTTAAGTGTCTACATGCCAATGTAATACATTCTGTATCTGTATCTACAATGATGTCATGCATAATATATAAAAACACTACTGTGTCTCTTGCATTCAGTGTGGTTCAGATCACTTATCTCCGATGGCACCAGGTGGAGGATCACTACTTGCCCACAGAATTTCCTGCTCAGAAACAGTGCAACACTAACAGTAACACTAAAAGTGAGATTAGATTTACCTATCTTGTGTTTAGTCCTCATTTAAAAGGCAGAGGTTCTAACTAATCAGTTCTGATGATTCAGATATCTGCTAAAGCTGACATTAAACAAGAAGTCACACTTATTCCTCAAGAAATGAAAAGAGCTGGCTTATATAATGGAATGGTAGGTGGGACCAAAAAAAAAAAAACACCTGACTTTTGAAAGGAACTCAGAGATAAAGTAAGTACAATGAGAATTGAAGATAACAGCTAATAAATACGTATTGTTTACTGGCCTTCTATTGTCAGTGTTACGATGCGTTAAGCAGTCAGTACCTGTAGCAGAGCACATTGTGCTCTTTAGAAGCTGACTGGAGGAAGGATCTTTAAAATTCTGCCTTTTACTCATGCTACCTAAGAACATTGATACTGCCATAACATATGCAGCTTTCGTGCTCCATTCAAGCAATTGTATAACATATTCTAAAAAAATGCCATTTATTTCTGTGTTTATTGCCATTCTCCACAGATTCCTGGATATTCTTGTCTCATTGGTTAATTAAGACTATAGGCACTAATAAGAATTCACATTTCATGGGCATCATTGTAATTTCCCTTGGAAATTATGAAGGCATTGCAGGAAATTTTGTCCTTTTCCACATTTTCAAGACTCGCTTTCCAAAGTCATGCTTGTTTTAAAAATACAAATTAACTGTGACTACTCCATCTCTTACAGGAAATACTGAAAGTTAGCTATATCTGTAGGCTCTTTTCTTCTCAGGCTAAGTAAATATTTCTTTTGAAAATCATTTTTAGTATTCTTGTCCTTGTCATCCTTGTTGTGTTCCTGCTTGCCTTCAATAGATGTTTTGAATGCCATAATTCCAGGGGTCATGTGCATCTTGTTATCTTCTAAAGAATCTGCAGATCTTTTTTTCTCATTTTGTTTTTTTCTGGATTTTGCTTTCTGGCTCTCATGTTTTATTTGATCTGAGAGGAAACAGATTTCCTATTTCTTTTTTCATGGCCAGTTTATCATTTTAACTTGTTTATCCTGCATTTCAGGGTACTATCCAACTATCTTACTAAAGACTGACAACTTATGCTTTTAAAGAAAACACATATGTACTCAGAGATGGGTGAGCCTAATTTACAACCCATTTCAAAACACCTTATGGAGATTTAGCCAGCTGAATTTAAATCTGGCAGTACCTGTCTATCTGCTGCCTCTACAGCTCATTTACTGTAGTTTAAGACATGGATAATGAACATTCATTCCTCCTACCCTATACAATTAATTTTATCATTTGATGGGAATTTGTGAATGCTATGATTATTGATTGAAAAAATTCTTCCTTAGTATTTAAAATGCATTTTTACTCCTTCAGAATCATGACACTCTGGCTAGCAAAAGATAGTACATGGGAGAAAATGTGGATGAATGGTCTTCAGTTACACTGAATATTAAAAGAATAACAAAGTTTTGAACTGTAAATCAGGTGGCTTCATTTCAGCTGACTGAATACAATTAAAAATCCAATGAAATCCATCATGATAGCTTAAAACATTTGCTTTTGAAGCATCTGTTTTCCACTGAGTTCCTTAAGTACCCTGATTCTAATCTCCAAAGCTAATGGTGAGGATCCACCCTTAAACCATAAACAGTTTAAGCAGCTGCCTGGGTAGCCAATCTGTTTTTATCACTAATTGGCAGGGTGGGGAACCTAGAGCGTGTGCTGTTTCTAAAAGCACGATCCTCCCTCGAAAAGCAATGAGGAGATAGGAGGGAAGGTCAAAGAATAAGATTTGGGCAAAAAGACTTGGCATAAAAAAGACTGCTTGTCTAGAGGGACCTAAAGAAACATCAAGAGTACTTCACTTATGAGGTAACTCGGTGCCCTTGCACTTCAATCAAATATTTTACAAGCAGGAAATAAAGTAAAAGTGCAGCAGAGTGTGAAAGCAGAAGCACAACTGCGTAACACTTCATATTGTCAACATTCAAAGTAGATGGATCAATTCTGTAATCCATCAAGCATGGCCTAAAGGGAAGACAATTTTCCCATCCAAGCTTCTCTAATTTGTTTTTAACTTCCTACTTCCTTATGTCACTACAGATTGAATGGGTTCAGAAGTGACTTAGCATATTGCTGGACCTGGCCTGTGCTCATAACAATGTTGTGCTGGTTGTAGTCCCTAAGGCTTGAACTCCTGTTTTGTGTTGCACTGTTTTGATCAGAGCATTTTGAGCAGACATTTCCAGGGAGGTAGGAAGGGATACTGAGCAAATGAGGCAGAAGTTTTTCTGCCCGTGCTCGGTGCTTTGGTAACAATCTGCAACAGCAGATGATAAGCATGGACAGACAGCCATTTTGGTGAGGAGTTCCTTCAGCAAACTCAGAAAGACTTCTAAGCAAACAGGAAAAAGGAATAGGCAGTTTTATTTGTCACTTGAATATTACTATTCTTATGCAAAATTAAAAAGAATTCTTTTTCTTCAAGGAGTAGGGTTAAATAATATGCATTTTCATCAAACAAAATTTAAAAAATTGTATAAAGGGGAGGATGAAGACACTGTATTTGAAGAATCAACTGTGAAATATAAGAAAATTATTCAGCTTCATGGCACTCATTCAAAGACAGTTTTAGTCAACAGAAGTAGTTTCTTACTGATGTAAACGTGTCATCAATGGTAATTAACCAGTTTCTACTGAATTTGGAATATACCAGAAATGTGGTATGGTCAGGTGAAATGAGTGCTTTTTATGCCTGCAGAAAATAATATCTATCATTCTTCAGTGCAGGCTATTTAGAGTTCCTGGAATCATGTGATGCTCGTAGTAGTTTTCTGTTACATTACTCATACATTCATATATTTTAATTACTCTATAAATGAAACTCTTATGTAATTATTTCTGTTGAGCTTACTCTTATGTAATTATTTTCTGTTGGAAAAATTGACCTCTAGAGGTTTCTTCCAATGTAAACTATTCTGTACTTCTGTGGCTTGTAGACAGAAATTCATGCTTACTTTTTCCTCACATTGACAAAAGTCCAAAGAAATCTCTCCTTTTTCTTGCTCAGCAGCAAGTATAGAAATCTCCAGAGAGACTATCCGCAGGGGTGTGTGCGTGTCAGTTACAGAACTGTACCACTTTGATTTCACTATGCTGTATAGTATTTTTAATATATTGTATCTCAACGCTACAGTTAAGCACTGCTTCTTGTGATAATTCTTTTTGTACATGTGGGGTGTTCAGCAGAGGCTTTTGTTATAGACTGCAGGGGCAGCTATGGCAAGCTCCTAAGACAGCATGGTTAGAAGGCAAACAAGTAACAGAGGTGCTTTTTGAAAAAGAAATACCTCCCTCTTAAGGAAATGCAAAGACAGTCTTCTCTTAGGAGGAAGTACCTTTGAAGGATGCATCTGGTTTATCAGGGACACAACAGGTGAATCAACAGCTTAAGTACATGTTTCCACTGAAAGGCAAAATTTAATAATTTAATTTATATCTAGTAGTACTGCTTATTCCTGCCTTTATCATAATTTACTATGATTAAGCTTATTTTGTATTGTTCATTTGGAAATGATGGTTTTCTTAGAAGGCTAAATGTAGATACTAATTTACTGGGTTTATTACCATGTAAATAATGAGATACTTCATGCAATAAAACACAGTGAAATCACCATATCTTAACTGTTGCTGTAAGAAATCACTGAAATAAAAAACATTCATATCAGTTGCAGATACAAGTTATCTGAAATTTTGTTTAAGCAGCTTCCTTACGAAACCAAAATAAGAACTGGCCCCTCCAAGATCACTAAAAGGAAATAATCTACCCTTCAAAACATTAAGAAACAAGAAAACTCAGTTTCAGAATAAAAAGGAAAGTAGAAATAGTGGAGCTGGTCATGGCTGTCTTCAACTCTCACTACACCCTGGTAAAAGGTATGCCCCAGAGTGTAACTAGTAGTAGTAGTAGTAGTAAAGCTTACTGCTCTCTTTAAAGGTGCTCAGTGTTTTATTCTGAGAGCAATACAAGTGCATATTTTTAAAAAATATGCCTTTACTGTGTATTCGTAAGGAGCATCTATACCGGAGCACTGGCACTAACGACCGAGAGAAGGCCTAAATAGGCCACTTTGCCTTTGGCGGGGAGGAGGGCTGTATCTTTGTAAATTTGTTGAACCAGTCCTGAGGCAAAGGGTGGCAGCAGGAGGACATGTGACTTGGAGTCAAGAAAACAGCAGATTCACATTAATTGAGTATCATTTGTGACTGATGCAGCTCTGTGTAATATCACTGGGACTTGTACGCCTGAGCTCTGTATACTGAGTTTCAGGGTCCCTGTACTAGTAAAGCAAAACATGGAAGCACAGACATCAGAGTATAAATCAGTTCTTAGCACACACGAAAAAGGCTTTCAGCTTTTGATTTGAACTGAAAACAATTTCTGCTCTTGTCATGCCCTAGAATGACAGCGAGGGTGTAGATGTTCTAAATCCAAAAGGTCTCGGAGACAATTCAGAGAGAATCAAGATCTCACAAAATAAGAAAACTGTTCACGCTAATCAGGTACGTTTTTTTCTTTTTTTTTCTTTTGAATAACCTCAGGTAAATTCATAAACCTCAAATTCAATGTCAGTAATTGGCTGTGTTAATACATCCAGCACAGGTATCTTAACAAAACCTGAATTTGATTTAAAATTCATAAACTGACAGGGAAGAGAGTTCTGTTCTCAAAAATCCATTAAGGAAAAAACACATAAAGTTGATAGAATGTGTAAGATTCAGAAAAATGTTTTCTAATGTCATAATGGCTTCATACAAGATACAAGTGGTCATCAGAGGGAATACTATGGACAAGGAGCTGGTATAGAGACATTTTCTCCTGAGAAGTTGAAAAAAGAGAGACTGAAAACGTTGCA
>VZRW01005947.1:31898-52885 GCA_013398125.1 Aegotheles bennettii
TGCATTTAGCTACAAAATCTTTCAGTCAGACAGGGCATAAAGATTATTAAATACTTACTCATGCAAAATAGGGGAAATTTCAGACATACACAAACAAGAGACAACAGCTCTGATGTGCAACTGACTAAAGAAAGAGAATACATACAGATGACTTCATAATAAACACATCAATTTTGACTTCTTTTGACTGTACCTTTGTTTATGCCCACCTAGTGAGTAGCTCCCTATGGAGACATGAGAGTAAGGTTAAAAAATAGCCCACAGAGTTTTCTAAACACAGTGTCGTGTATTAATATTATCACATCTACACTCCAGAAATAATCTTCTGCTCTAAAAACTCCATTAAAAATTTCTGGTACTTTCCCGTGTTGCAATCATATCTACTTGCCAAGTTTGGTGATGGTACTTGAAGCAGTACATAAGAAATAGAGGTCTCCTGCTGCTGTGGATATTCTTCTCTGTCTTCCAGCGGTTTTCAGATATGATCAGAGGCAGCAAAGGCATGCTGCCAAAGAAATGTCCCTGCTCTCAAAAGTTGAAGTGATTCCAGATTTACAGTCGTGAAAAGGATTAGACTCTTCTGATATGCACTCCTGGGAACTAGACCAGGGTACGAGATTGTAGGAGAGCAAAGTGGTAGACAGTGCCTATACCTTCCTCTTCAAAAACCCAGCGAAAAGGAAAATGTCAAAATGAAAAGAATAAAAGGACTTTCAGAACTGATTGAAACTGTTGAAAAATGGAGAAAAGTAATGGCAGTTCAATGAAAGTTTCATTTTGATCAAATAAACCAATTTCCCACTGAAAAGCATTCAGCCACTACTTTGTGCAAGTGTAGTAGAGGTATGTATAGCCACACCAACACTTTCCTTGGCACACTGACTGAGGCAGAAGAGTTTATTTTGAGCCTCTGCAGAGCATGGACTTTGCTGTTCCCCTGGTGGCAGAAGTCCACATGCTGCATGCAACCTTTGGGTTAGCCTCATCAAGGGCCATACACTCCCCAAGAGTCTGAACTAGTATCATATTTGGCCATGAAAACAGAAGAAAAGGGGTTTGTTTCCACTCTCCCTTTTTCTTGTGCATCTTCACAGTGTGAAACACAAAGTGTGAAAAGCAGTGGGTTAGCACAGTCTGGCCTGGGCAGCACTTAAAGTGGGGGCACTGAGGACGGTGGTGGGGATGGAGGCAGGAGGTGTGAAACATGGGCTTCAAACTATGATCAGGAGAGAGGACATGGCACTGCAGGTAGTGCAGCCATCTGCAAGTGTGAAAGCATGGCTCTTTGACCCAGAGGGCTGGACTCCCCTGACTTATAACGTAGGTTCAAAAATCTGTAAGAAGCACTGGCATGTGATACAACCCAGATTTAAGCCCAGGAATAAATGATATTTCAATACTATCAGCACTCAAGTGTCCCGCAGGTGAGAAGCCCACCTCCTACAGCTGCTGAGAATAGTGATCCCAGTTGCCAAAAATAATAACTTAGTAGGTGGCAGCATCTGCATTTTTCAGGTTTGCTTTATTTCACAATCAAGACCAAGGAAAGAAGGAAACAGAATTAAGCAAAAATGCAGCCCGAATCATAGAATCATCAAGGTTGGAAGAGACCTTCAAGATCATCCAGTCCAAACACCTACCTACATCACCACTAAACCACATCACCCAGCGTCACATCCAGACGCATCTGGAACACCTCCAGGGACAGTGATTCCACCACCTCCCTGGGCGACCTATTTCAATACCCAATCACCCTTACAGTGAGAAAATGTTTCCCAATGTCCAATCTGAATCTCCCCTGCTGCAATTTAAAGCCATTTCCTCTAGTCCTTTCCCTACAGGCATGGCAGAAGAGACCGACCCCCACCTCACTCCAGCCTCCTTTCAGGCAGTTGTAGAGAGCGATGAGGTGCCCCCTGAGCCTCCTCTTCTCCACACTGAACAACCCCAGCTCCCTCAGTCGTTCCCCATAAGTCATGTTTTCCAGTCCCTTCACCAGCTTTGTTGCCCTTCTCTGGACACCCTCCAGCACCTCAATGCACCAGTGCCAAGTACAGGGGGACTATCACTGCCCCATTCCTGCTGGCCACACTGTTCTTGATGCAGGCCAAGATGCCATTGGCCTTCTCGGCCACCTGGGCACACTGCTGACTCATATCCAGCCGGCTGTCACCCAGCACCCTCAAGTCCCTTTCTGCTGAGCAGCTTTGCAGCCACTTTTCCAGAGCCTGTATTGGGTGCCTGGAGTTGTTGTGGCCCAAGTGCAGGACCCAGCACTTGGCCTTATTGAACCTCATCCCATTGGCCTCTGCCCATTGATCCAGCCTGTCCAGATCTCTCTGCAGAGTCTTCCTACCTTCAAGCAGATCAACACTTCCACCTAACTTGGCGGCATCTGCAAACTTACTGAGGGTACACTTGATCCCCTCACCTAAGTCATCAATAAAGATATTAAACAGAAGTGGCCCCAACACCGAGCCCTGGGGAACACCACTAGTGACCGTCCGCCAACTGGATTTAGCTCCATTAACCACAACTCTCTGGGCTCATCCTTCCAGCCAGTTTTTCACCCAACGAAGAGTATGCCTACCCAAGCCATGGGCAGCCAGTTTTCTTAGGAGAATGCTGTGGGAGACAGTGTCAAATGCTTTGCTGAAGTCTAGATAGACCACATCCACAGCCTTTCCATGACCTTGCCCAGTACCGAGGTGAGGCTGACAGGACTGGTGTTCCCTGGATCCTCCTTCCGACCCTAAATTATAGTGCAGCTCCACAGATCCACACAACTCCCACCATCATCATCCCTCCAAAAACTGCAGTCGAGAGGACTGAGAGACTCCTGTCCATGTCACACTGAATAGCAGAGAATGAATAGCAGCTTCTACATACACACTATTTTAATTACTGGCCTTGTGTTAATTTTGCCTTTGAGCTGGTTCAATCTCTCACTAACTGAGGGATTTCCAGGACTGTTGGTGGCACCTGCAGCAGGAAAGCCAGACAGAAGCCCAGGGCCAGGGGTAGCAATGGGCCACGCTTCACACAGTGGTTTGGGGAATGTGGTTAGCGCAAATGATAGTGATACAAAAAGAAAAGGTAAACTCACCTACTCCAAGCAGCTGGACACAGCAGGCTGGCTCCTCTCAAAAGGGTAAGACACAACCATCAGCTCAGGAAAACACTGTCTGCCTTCACTGTGGTCCTGGCCAGACACCCATGGGCAGGCAACCATGGCATGGAATTTCAAGTGAGGAGGCGCACATGCGGCACGAAGACCAGGGAGTTTGCACTGGTGCTGTTGAACCCAACAGTCGCCTGACCCACCTTGCTAGCCCTTCCACAGGCCCCACCATGAGCGTGGAGGTATGTTCCTGTGAGACAGGAACTTTACCTCTGTCCCTTTGGACTCCACATGGCAGCCCCCACAGGTGTTCTGGGTAGCTCTGGGGGGCTGTGAGGCTCCCGGCCACCTCAAGGACAGTCCTTTAACATGGTGGAGGTCAGACTGCTATTGTTCACAAACTTTAATGCAGCCAGGCTTATGGGGATTCAGGTAGCAAAAAGGTGTGTTCCTGATGGAAAATGTATTATCTGGCCAAATTTCAAGTTTTTGCTACAAAGGCCATGGATGCTAGTTCACTTTAAAGATTGTTACCTCTTACCTCTTCATAGCAGCTTTTCTTAAGAATAAATTTAATTGCTTAGTTATTTTTTTAGAACAATAAGCCCCCCTCCAATTTAACCATTCTCCGTAAGGAAAATTTCCACCATATTAAAGTTCTGCCAAGAGAGATGCAACAAAACCAGGGAGCTGTCAACAGGAGGTGCTGGGCAAGCTGGCTGATTAGCGTATCTACCACCCTCATCTGCAGCTCTCACTTTTTGGTGTGTATGCAGTGGTACTCTGTATGGGGCCCTCTTCAGCTCTTCAGCACTGGTATTTTTCCTCCCTTAATTTCCTGTTTCAAAATGGTGTAGATGGCTTGGGAAAGCTCACAGTCATGCTCTAACCACTGGATAAGCTTGGTACTGTTCACAGCATTGGTAGCAGACAGGAGAGCTGAAGCCATGCTCTCAGTGCAGATGGGAGAGTCTTGAGACTGCTTCAGCCATATGCCAGAGGGATCTGGTTTTTTGCACCTTACTTAACAAGCATGTACCCCTCTCACAGCCTCAGCAACAATCTGTTTTCCAGGAGGATGAGTACATCAATATTGAGAGTGATCTGCATAAAAACAAATGTGACTCGGTAAATGATGAGCAACCACGCTTGAAAGGGTAATGTCTTTTGAATGAGTAAGTTTTCCACTCACTTTGTTCTTTCCTAAGCAATAAGCTGCCTGTGTTTCTCCTGGAGCGACAGCGCCAAATTTCACTGACACACCCCTAAGCTACACAGACCTTTGTATTGCCTAGCAATTTGTGTAACACAGAAACATATTGTGTATAACGCTATTAAGTCTTTCAATTAACACATGTGATCATCCTTCTAAAGCCTTATAAATTAAAGGAGCAATATTTTATCTTTTTGTACATTAACTGCTTTTCTAGTATTTCCATAAGAGTCTTTTTTAAAGCGAGGTCTTAAACAGTGACTTAAACTATAGAACCTGTATAAGACATTAAAAAAACAAAGATACAATACTTGAAATTATATTTTAATGTCTTAGTATTTTTCTGTTATATTGAATCTTCACATAAAACTTCATAGAAATCATACTGTACTTTTCCACTGATTTATGTGACTGCATTCTGTTGCACAGCACATTGTTTCAGCTTTGAACCTGTCTTTCTATCAGCACATTCTAGCAACCCACTGGATATCTCCAATAACAGTTCATCTCACTCAAACTGTATTACTTGGAAAGGTCTCATGCCTGCACAAATTATAAGCTTATAGACAGAAGTAGTTGCAAAGATTTTAATTATTCTTTTGAGCTATACATACAGAACTTAAAGACTCAGTAATATGATCAGGTTCACTGATGCAATCACATTAAAATATTGCTTCAAAAATCTGGCAAAAGTATTTAGAAGTCACTTAAATATTATCTTGCTTTTACTCTATGTTCTTTGGAGATTTGTCATTCCTTTAGCAGTAGATAAAAAGAAACACTTTTTTTTTAACACATTTAAGACTCTTGCCTAGCAAAAACAAAAGCCGAGATTCAATAGGTCAAACATCCAAGTTTGATAAGTGACTCCAGTGGCAGATATCCAGTGTCTCCTCAGAAGTATGCTAATTGCACAGGCAAGCGTTGGCACACACCTGTACAAGGTTAGCAGAGTCTCTCCCCCTCAAACCTGGGCTCACAGGAGTCACTCGACAGGAGGCATTTCTGCACAGATGAGTTAAAATGGGGCAGAGATGAAGCTTGTGTGGTTTTTGTTCATTCTTGTTTATTTGTACTCCTATGGAGGGTTAAGGGATAAATTAGGTTTAATTCACAGGGCTTACTTTTCTGGAGGTCCCCTTGTACTTCCATCATCAGCAGGTACCATTACCTCTGGCAGTGAAACTTCCCCCTAGGCTGGAAGCTGAGGAGCATTTTGCTCTATCCTGATTACATTCAGGCTACTCCATTCTGTGATCTCCATTTTAGTACTTGGGTTTGCACTTTGTCTAGGTTTATTTTTATGTTGAGCACCTGACAAAGGCAATGATATCTCTACCAAGTTATTTTTTTGTAAATTAGCTCCTTAAAGCAAACATGAATCTGATCTAATGTCTTCCTTCTATCTGCTCAAAAGGGGCATTCACAAAGCATGCCTCAATTTTGAATGTGTCATTGGTTTCTTTCAATAGATAATACTGAATAATCTGTGGCCTGAAATACAACCCTTTTGAAAGATCAGTCTGTTGATAACAAGGATTCACTGTATGTGCA
The DNA here is from genome assembly GCA_013398125.1 of Aegotheles bennettii. Taxonomy (NCBI): domain Eukaryota; kingdom Metazoa; phylum Chordata; class Aves; order Caprimulgiformes; family Aegothelidae; genus Aegotheles; species Aegotheles bennettii. The sequence continues at coordinate 37,787 of VZRW01005947.1, forward strand.
AGGTGTTAACATTCACTTAGAGCCTACATGTAGGCCAGAAAAAGGATTTCTGAGTTGCAAAATACAAGCAAGAATAGTTTTGGCATATACAAATATTTCACATTAAAGCTCTCTTTTGAATGTTCTACTTCATCAACATCTTTGGTTAAGAAAAACCATCAGCAATATGCCGCACTTTCAGCCTACAGGATCAGCTTATAGAAAATTATGTTTTCTTGGTAAATTAACCGGATTTCATAAGGAATACTTTTTCCTGCCCCCTTTCAGAACAAAGCTGTGTATTTATGACATATATGCCTAAACATTTAAGATAGCCTGATACCAAAGTGATAATCATCTAAATTAATAAAATCACAAGGGAGAGAGATATGTTGGAGCAAAGAAGAGACTACAAGGAATTGTAGTCTTAAAATATCAATTTTAAATTCCAGAGGACTCATAAGTAAGAGTAACAATAGATAATATTTTTTCCTTTTTTTGGTTGATGGATGAACTGTAAATTTGATAAAGTTACTCTGACCCATTTATGCATCTGTCTCTCATTTCTCCTTTTCTTTCTTTTCCTGTTGTATCTCATTTCTCTGCTGAGATTGGGTAGGTAACCTAATGTTCTTGCAAGTTAAAAAAAAAAAAAAAGAGTTATGATTTGTGAGGCAACAGCAATTCCCAGAACTAAAACTGAAATATCAAGAGCAAACACGATTTCTCAGAGACCCTGTTACTCTTTGTACTGGTGAAGGAGTATGTTCCTGCTCTGCTGTTCTGAGTGCTGGTATGAATTGTTAATATTCCTTGTTTGTCTCAAGTTTCTTTTACATTAAGTGGGGGGTGATGGAGTGGGGGGTGTGTTTAGTGCAGAAAAGAAGGGTATTCATGCTGAATTTCAATGTGCATCTAACTCCAGCTGCATGTAGTTTCCAAACAAGTACAGTCTGAATAATTAGCATATCTAAATATAATGTTGCCTTTGTAGAGTATAGGATATGAGGCACTGCTTTAGAGGGACAGAGCTATAGCTGATTTCTTTTTCAGCTTGCACAATATGAGGGTATTTATTTAGCTATAATTTTGTAGCTGAAATATATCCATGTTACAAACATACTTAATATTAAAAATCTGTGTTGAATTAGCTCCCTTAACTGCTATTTCCCTAAATTTCAGCCTCCCTTGTGAAATCACTCTGTATTACCCTCAGTGAGATGAGTAAAGTATGAAAGTAAAGTATGCAATAATTGGAAGAACAGATATTGAATAGGACATTCAAATATAACAAATCATTTTAGCTTCCATGAACTGATGAGTCTTAGATGAAAAGTTACTGTATTTTCAAATATCCAGAAACTTCTGTGCACACTGTAATAAGATTTTAGATGGGTATTGGTTATTTCACACACAAATGCAGCTTTATGTCTCCACAACTGAAGCAACACTACTGCTCCACATAGCAGTGCTGGGCTGGATGTATTAGCAATGTCTGTGGTTTAGTAGTGGACATGGAATCTTTAACTACCTTCCAGTTTGTACTGGTCTTGTTACAGACCTCCTCACAGAAGAGCTGTACTTCAGAAGCTAGCAGAACTATTCTGCTGACTCCAGCCCGTTAGTTGACAGGTTGGCCCATTAGGTAGATATCTGCCAGGTTTTTGGGTTTTTTTACTTTTTCAATATCTAATTAAGAAGTGCCCCCAAAACCTCTGCAGATATTGGCACAATTTTCTTTGTCACTTTGGGATCCAAATTTAAGCCCTACCAAGTGCAGAATAATCCAGTGGAGAAATTTTGATCAATTTAACCTGATCCTCCTGTGCAAATTACTATTATTTTTTATGTACAGCTTAAATTTCTATTCTGTTTGGTTTTTGCATTTTCCTAGGTGTTTAGGAAATAAATATGATAAAGCCTGTGAATTTTGCAAGAAACATAAAACCAGAATTCAATATGTGATCTATGGAATTTTAATAACAGGTATAGTATATCACACCCAGGGTTCATTATTTATTTACCTATATGAGATCATAGACTGTGCCTGTCTTTTATATGAGACAAAAACGCTTGTCTTAAAAATGCATGTGAAACAAGGTAGATGTGAATTTAGTGCCAGAGAAAGCTCCAGAAAGCAAAACCTCCACTCATTCCCAAACTAAACAAAAGCACAGACCTTCCTACACTGATCCTTCAGCATGTTTCAAGCCTGGCCAGCAATTACATTTGGGATAAAAGGGTAGTTCAGTCTTTGTGTCTACTCTGTTACCAAAGTCCTCCAAGAGGTCCCTTAAATTACTTTTGGGAACTTGCCCCAAACCATAAAATCACATTAAAGAGTCAGGTACCTACTTGGACTGAACTTAAGTCAGCAGGCTAGAACTGAAAGTTTTCTGTTCTGACCTGTATCACTCCATATCCATAGCAAATGTTTACTAGAGGAAATGTGTTTTATTCAGCACACACTGTGAAGTCATTCAGATATTTTTCATTGTCCCTTTCCAAATTAGCCAGTAGGTTGGTTTGTTCCCTTCACTTCACCAAGATTCTTTTTGAGATCCTCCTATTTGAACACTTGGAACACTGGGACCTAAAATATGTCTGTGTGATAGGCATCAGCATACCATAAAGAGGTTATAGAAGGGCCTCTTGCATGCTGAATATCCTGCCTTCTAGCATAAGCTCTTCTTGCTTTGTCATAGTACAAACATATCCTGGCTCAAGAAAGTGAGTGAGTTCTAAGCATATGTCAGGGTTTCACATGTTAATTCCGTAAAAAAAATATTGCCTTAAAAAACCTGGTAGTTCTTGTTCCTTAGTTGCCACAGGCATAATCAGATTTTTTTTTATAAAAAATGGATATATTATTGGCTAGCATGTATTAGCAACCAACTTGCTAAATGACAAATAATTTCATAGCTACTTTACAAAATAAGCTACTTTACAAAATTAACTACTTTGAAACTTCCCAATTACTTGAGAGGGCCATCAAATCAAGCAATTGACAGATGTTTCCAAGTGTTTCCTTTAGTTTTATTGGATAAACTCATCCTCTAGTGAAAAAAGGAACAAGAAACATTGTTCTTAGTTCACAGTTTTTACACAGGAAAAAGCAGTCCTGTAGACATGTTCAATTTTCCTAAGTGGCTAACATATTTGATATAAAATTGGCTTGGCCAAAGCATATATCTGGCTTTGACAAGATCAAAGCCAGTTCTCATATCAATGAGCATATCATAAGTAACAACACTATCTTTGAAAGCAACATTTTTCAATATTTAGGCTGATACACTTATAAGATAGACACAGGCCTGACTTTAACCACATCCTTTAAATTTAAGATTTGATTCTGTTTTAAAAAAGACCAACTTAACTGACATGTATATTCTTGTTTCTGCGACAGTATACTTGGCAGTAGTTACTGCAGCCTGCATCTTGAATTTCCAGAGAGCCTTGCCACTCTTTATTATCACTGTCCTAGCCATCTTCTTCATCTGCTGGGATTTTTTAATAGCTAAGTATGAAGACAGAATTGCTGCATTCTTTTCCCCTGGAGAAAGATATCTGGAGAAACAGTGGTTTTGGCTGAAATGGTAATTATTAACTACTTCCTGTTTATGCAGAAGGACAAAGATTAGTCAATTTACCCCTACAGTTTCAACTTACACCCTCATAAGCGTGGGCAGATGGATCAATTTGCAATAAGATCATTGCAATAACATCAAAGAATACATAGAGAATAATTCAATATTTTCCAGTTTGTAGGTGTCAGACACACCTTTAAGATTACAATACAGTAACTAGATATCAAAAGTCTTGACAGAAAGCGTAAAAAATTCCTCAAATTTAGATAGGACAAGTTTGTGGTTGCAAGAGAACATGCTGACAGAAGTTCAGGTGTCTTGTAGCCTTCTGCATTCATTTTGCAAGCCACAAACTGCCTCGCTATCACTTGTTCAGAGAGTTGTGAGATTCGTAAAAATCTTAGCTTTAACGTAAGCAAACTAAAGACCGAAGTGTGTTATTTAGACATTACTTGTTCACATATCCACATAGCCATTTTTATTTGGCCTTTAGGAATCAAAAGGTGGCAGCCACATTTAGTGTCATAATAAGATCATACAACCTTATTTGGGATAGTAAACATTCATCTGGTGGATAAATGGTAGATACTTAGATCTGGTAGATACTTATTTAAAGTATTCCTGAGCAGTTATTGGGACTATTTAAGTTATTCCTGGGAAAATGGGAGCCAAAGGAGGCTTGTAGACCAAAGAAAAGGCCAAATAAAATCTCATTATAAAGGAAAAGGAAATTAACCAGCTGCCTTCTATCCAGCTGGATCACCTTCTATCTGAGAAAGAAACAGCTCTAAGGAGCAGTCATTCTGGGTTCAGGAAAATATCCCAACTTATGCTTAAGATTTTTGAAATGGTTTTGCCACAGGAGTAGGAATTTCTCAGAACAATGCTATGAAGATTACAAGCTCTCTGCTCAAAAGCCACATTAGAAAGCAGTCACACACAGGCACCTCCATTAGACATTAGTCCTGATGAGTAGGTGGTACAAGCCAAGGGCAGTAAGTGCTGCATTACCTAGGCTGCAATCCTTAAATTGTATATATCACAGGTTAAGTGCTTAAATATAGGTTATGGATTCCTCCAAGAGACAAAGTCCCTCAGGTGCAGAAATTGTAATTCAGCATTGTAATGGCCAAGCCATTTTGTGCAGTTGGCCTGCAAAATTTTTGACCCAGTTCTAAAAATGGAATTTAGGTACCTAGGTACCACTGAAATGAGTGGAAGCTAAACAAATATTAGATGCAAGTAACATAAAAGAACTGGGCTTATATTTAGTTTTCCCATCTGTAGATGGGATGATGTATTTTCTTGCCTCTCAGGCTGTTGGGATAATTACCTTGAATATGTAAGCTGAACATGGTTCTGTGATAGTGGGGACCATAGAAACACTGATCACAGGTGTATGCATGGCTCTTGTAACTGTTTCTGAGACAGCTAATGTTGTTGTGATCAAAAAGTTATTTTTCTAAACAGAGGACAACCTGTTACAAAGAAGTAAACAACAAAGTTTATAACCTGCTCCTCAATAGTGTGTGTTTCATAGGCCCAGCAGTTAAACAGCACACTGCAATTCCTAAAAAACACAACCTGTCTTGCCCAGAGCTAAGAAAAGACTCAATAGCGAGGATAGGAAAAGGAAAGGAAAAGGAAGATGGAGTGAGAAAAGAAGGTATCATCTCACATTTCATTTAAATAGAAAAAACATCCAGATGAGAGTCACTCGTATTTTATTGGGTTTCCTCCACACTCTGATTTTATGGACGTGGTTAGAGGACATTTCTTCTGGATACCACTAAGGGATGTTTTTGTCAGTGTTGCATCAACAAAGGCAGGTTCCTGCTTGTGTAGAGCTACACATTTTATCTTAATATATTGTCATTCACAGACAGAAATGTAAATGTTGTGGGGAAGGGGAAGAAATATCTGGTTTCTTTGGGATGTCATGCCTGACACTGTTTTTTTCCTAGGGTGTTGTGTGCAGCTTTTGTTATAATTATCATCTGCTGGCTCATCTTTGACACAGCAAAACAGGGATCTCGCCAGCTAATCTCTTTCGGGGGGCTTGTGATGTATGTTCTCTTGATGTTTATCTTTTCCAAATATCCAACCAGAGTGAGTATTTAGTTCACATTGTATCTTTTGGGGTTATTTTGTTCAATGTCTCAAATCCTATCCCCCTACCTTTGCACCAAGTTCAGTAAGAATAACAGAAAACCCATGAACTTCAAAATGTAGGCTTGCAAAAACCAGTGATATATTTCATTATGAGAAAAGCCATTTCGCTTTGACATCTTGGGGAGCATATATGGGGCTGGATCAGCACCTGGCTCTCACTATTTTGAGAGGCTGCTGCCCACCCTTTGTTCCAGCCCTGATACAGTTTGGAACACATTTGCTCATGGAGCATTGGTGAAAGCTAAGGAAGGCCTGCTGCATGCTTGCCACCCACAGGAGGGTCATCGCAGCCCTCAGGACACCACAGGCATTTACTTGAGGATACTGTCATCACATAAATGCAAATAGCATGGAACTGGAGATTGTGCTTCCCTTGTGTAGCTCTTGATCCCTCACAAATTTGATTCCCACTGTAAACACAGCAGCTGAGGCCAAACTGAGGTCCTCATTTTTCACTAACTCGCTCCCATAGGCTTGTCAATGCTATTTATTTTAATTTTCCAGCTGAGATGATCACTCCATACTACTGTGATATTACAATGGGGTTACTTCAGCATAGTACAAAGGGGTTACTTCAGCTTCCACAACTTCCACCTCAGCTTTTACCCCTGCGTACATGCCTAACATACAGCACATGTTTTCGTCAGTCATGTATTAATCCATTGTCCAGGTCACCAAGTTTCACCAACACTTTTTCAAGGCTCTGGTTCTAGTGCTGAGACTTTATTAACAGGAAAGGTCGCCTCAGCAGGAGGACCTGTCACTCCTCATCCTTTGCCACTGATGCTGTCTTCAACTGAGGTGAAAACTCATGTACTCCAAATGCTTTGTGCTCTCCCATGGGTCCCCATTACACCTAATTGGCTTGTGTTACTCAAATATCACCTGAATACATTAGAGAGTACCATCTTTGCCTTGTAAATAATCAGATTCAATTTTTACAAAACAAAGATGTTTTCAGAGGCAGCAGAGCAGAAATCTGCAATGTCGTGAAGAGGAACTGGTTACAGGCAGACACAGTTTATCCTGCTACTGCCTTTATGTCATATGAATTGCAATATCTAACTGCCAGTAGTTCTCAAGTATCAAAGCTCCTTAAAACTGAGGAACAGAAACAGAGTTGAAATTACCCAAGTACACAAAATAACCTGTAGCAAGATCTCCTTTTCTCAGTCGAGATATGTGATGAATCCTCATTCTTGGTTACTATTTTTTTTATTTCCATTCCAGTTAAAAAAAAAGAAAAAAGAATAATGTCTGCTGCCCTCGTGTATGCCCATTTCATCCATAAACTGTCGCACAGGAAGAACTGCCCCTCCTTTTCCTACTACTTGATGATTTGTAGTCTGTGGTGGTGAAATGGTCATGTCTATACTTACACAGCCAGGCTTTCAGCAGCTAGCCCAGATGGAGACATCCACATCACAGAGCTCTCATTAGGAGAGGAGATTCACACTTCAAGTGATCTGCAGGCAGTTTTGGCAGCTGGCCCTATCCTGCAGCATAGTCAGACAATCCCCTTCCATTATTTTAACAAACATCTAAAGTAAATTGTTACTTATTTAAATAATAAGTGGTTTCTTTATTTTCATTTTTTCTGTCCATCTAGGTTGCTTGGAGACCAGTATTTTCAGGAATAGGAATGCAGTTTATTCTTGGGCTTCTTATTCTGAGGACCAGAGCTGGGTTTGATGTGTTTAACTGGCTAGGCATTCAGATCCAGGTAAGCTACTGGGAGAAAAAATAAATATATAACTTTATGTCCTGAAACGCTTACATAACAGCCAGGCAGTTCAAGGGTCCATTTGCACCGGGATGTTTGTCCCTCTTCAGAAAAGCTGGGTTCTCAGAAAGGTAATTGACTACCTGAATTCAATCTTCTCGTTTCTTTTTTGTCCAGTTAATACAAGACTATGTGGGACAGGCTGATGAGTGATGGCCTGAGTGACCCTGTTTGTTAATGGCTTTACCAGCTTTGGGCTGAAATTATAACTTGCACCCTCCAAACACAAAACCACTATTGTGCCAGGGAACTCATAGAAATGCTTAGACATGGCTCAACTCCAAATCATCGTTGTTATAAACCTGATGTGCTGAAAAGCACTGGGAATTTGCAAAACCACCATTTTCTTCATAGTAGTCACAGTCCTGGTCCTAGGGACATTTCATAGTTCTTATGACATACAAGAAAATTAATACAACTACAGGTGGCAAAATCCACCGCTGCAAGTGGCAAAAGATATCTAGAGAGGGGACAGGATCTGTTCACAGGAGCCCCCCTGCAGGCAGAAAGGTTTTTTTTAAACAGTCCATTACTGTAAAGTAATAAATAAGAGAAATCCAAAATGTAGATCAGAGAGTACTCACTGAAGGACATTCAGACTTTTCATCCCAGAGATACTATTCACACAGCTGTTCTTCACAGTACAGATAATTAAGTGCATTTAAAACAAGATAGTGCAGAATGTACTGTCTCTGTGCGAGAGTGAAGGCACAGGTTTGACGTCTGTCTGGCTGCTAATCTACAAGCAGTGGGAGTTATGTGGTTTTTGTCACCAGGTTCTCTGTCTGCCCTTTCATCTCAGAGTGAAGCAGGTCTGGTGCCCCCTTTTGTTAGTTCCATATAGCTTATGCTCACCTCTGTCATAAGTCATTACTCTAGCTATTAAATCTCCATTTTAAACTGTATCATTAATTGCATGTGTTGGCATTAGGAGTATAAAAATGCACAATCATATCAGAATTTAAATGTATTTTTTTTAGACTAGATTTTGCCTACTCCTTTCAAAACTCATTACTTCAGCCATTAAATCTCCATTTTAAACTGTATCATTTACTGCACTTATTTGCATGAGAGGGAGTGCAGAAATGCACCACACTATTTGGATTAAAAAATAAATTATTCTTTTAGTATAGCTTATGGACTTTACCTTGTTGGATACAGCAGGAAATTGTGCCCTGTACCTTTGCTGTTTATCTACATACTCTAAGGCAGCCTGCACTCTTGGCAGAGCAGAGACCCTCGGTTCAGCCAGGCACAGTGAAGCCTGGACCTATATAGAGCAGAGCACAAGGTCCTTGGACCTCACCAGATCTCTGCAAGACAACTAGCAGTGTTTGCTTAGTTTTTGGCAGGTACCCAGAGCTTATGGCTAACTTACTTTACCTTCTGTCCCTAGACTTTTCTGGAGTACTCTGACACAGGTGCTCAGTTTGTGTTCGGTGAGAAATACACAGATCATTTTTTTGCTTTTAAGGTAAGACAGGTTTCATATGTACTGTATGTGGCAGATAGCAGAAAAAGGAACAGTAAGGCTGGGAAATTAATTCATTGCATGTCTTGTGATATCAGAGAAATCAGCTAAGAGGTAAACTATTCCTTACTGTGTGACACTACCAATAGAATATTGGGGAACCACACATAAAGCCCTTCATTTATTGCCATACACTTAGTTCTGTTATGTTTGTTTAGTCTAATTATAACAACATGTATTACAAGTAGACAGAACTTTGGGATATGTTTCTACAAGAAATAGGTTAACAGGCTCCTACCTGGTCCCTGAAAGAAATGTTACCTGTCTTCTCCACCTCTCCATAAGTAAAGGCCTACCCTTAAGTGCTGTTCAAACCTCACAGACATTGCCCATGCAGAAGTGGAAAGCCTAGATGTATACTTTTACCAGGTTGAAGAGGTAGAAGCTGACCATGCATAAGCAGAAAGAACTACATTACATAATTATTATTAGATTAATAAAATCCCAGGGAGATTTTCCAGCTCTCTCTTAGGAGACCTTATTGGGAAACTGCTGGAATACAGTTTATGTGCTCTGTGCTCTCTAACCTGCACCAGCATCCTGTCTGGTTTTGGTCCCACATGTAGCCCGTGCCATAATACCTGCTTAGGCTGGAATGAAGAACATATGAAGAAAAAAAAATAAAAAGAACTGGGAAGAAAAAATAACAAAAAAACCCCAAACAAAAATATGAGAAATGTATCAGGACCCTCTCAGAGACCATTCTTCTGTCCAGTATTTCAGACACCTGGCCATGGGCTTTTATGTTCTTTATATCCTAGAGGTGGTATTGCAAACTGGAAATTCTTCACACCTAGCTCTCTCATTACTTAAGACAGAAGATGTTACCTGTAAAATATGCTGCTACTAGGAACAGTCAGAACACATCTTAGAGGGGAAAAAGAATGAGCATTTCAGCGAGAAATATAAACTATATTTTAATTGCAGTGGTTTTGTACCTTTAGTTTCACTTTCCAGTCTCCTTACACCTTTATTCTATTGAGCACTCAAATGACAATTTGCATTCACAGTTACATATTTTTATGGTGAAATGGTTTGATTCCATTTTTCTGTGTTTTTTCCACAATTCCTTAGGTATATGATATTTTCAAGGTGATTATCTAATGTCTCAGTGGTGGTGCGAAATACTTTGTTAAACATACATAAAGGCTTCCTAGTGTTAGTGGTAATGTTTTAATTGTAACTAATCTGTCTACCTAATTTTGGACCTTCTGGGGGGATTTTTCTTCCTGTTGTATACTAGCACAGAAATGCTGAGACTTTGTGTATTTAACATACTTGAGGATCAAGTGGTATTATTTTTATTCAGGATGAAAAAACAACACATCTAACGACCCATCAGACATTGGGTTCAATCTGTTCAACTTCTGCTTATATAGCAGTCTAAACTGTGTTTTTAACACAGATAAAGAGAAGTTGGGGTCTGACTTCTACACCTCAGTGTATATATTTCTGTTCCTATTTTTTGAAGCCTACAGACATCCATATCCAAGTCTTTGTAGATGCTGTTACCCAGTAAATCTTTAAGCTGACTTGGCTATAAGCTAATGCCTATCATGTTAAACCAGACACTTGCAAAACTATAGCAGTCCTGTTAGAAAACTATGTAGATACATGAAAAAGTAGTAAATTCCATCACAAATGTAAACAATAGAGTCTAGAAGGTTAAAAATTTCACAGAATAAAAGTAAACTTAACGATGAGTTTTCAATACCTTTAAGTGTATCTCAAAAAAAACAAGCCTCTTTTTCAAAAATTAAATGGCCTACAGCATCAAGGGAAGGACAGCCACTCTAGAAGTGTTGATGATTTTGTGTTTCCAAATCAGGTCCTGCCAATTGTGGTTTTCTTCAGCACGGTAATGTCTATGCTCTACCACCTTGGATTCATGCAGTGGCTTGTTGGAAAGGTATGAATTTTTGCCAATGGGTAGTCATTTGTCTAGTATGGGGTGCTTCCTGAACACACACAGATGAACTGTAGCATTGGCCCTGACCAAGCTGCTAAGGGATAGATGTATGAAAAGTAGTAATTTATTTTTAACTGGAAATAGTTCCAAATGTTACCACTGCAAAATCCTAATTGACATCACATGGTATACTTTCCTTCTCCCAACATAGTTTTATTGCTAGTGTTATAGTAATTGTTAGATTTGCCAGGCTAGCTTTAGCATACCTCAGGTGCCATACTAGTTTAAATCTTCCGTTCTGCCTGCCCCACTCCCAGTCCCCAAAGTGCAGAATGGAGATTACATCACAGACAGTGGATTCCTGCTTTCTACTAAACATTGCAGTAGCAGTTGCATATTACCTTCCTGTCAGAGATTCCCAGAATAAGATTAGAGTCTGGTTCCTCACCTCATGCTCTATGCATTCATTTCTGCCAGGTCCTAAATCCAGTACCAGTGTTCACTAAGATAAGTCCACAGAAAGTCCACTTTCTGTCCTGTCAGCCCAATGAACTTATCATATGAAGGAAAGGATCTTCCCACATGGTAGTAGTTAAATCTTATTTGAAGATACCCTTAAAAAGTCCTTTCCTTCTGATTTACAGGACTCTTATATAAGCATCATAAGCCTCACCTAGCTGAAACAGTGTGCTAAAATTTCTATGAGACATTTTTAGCCTTAATCTAAATTTCACATTTTTTCCCCTTCATATGATCCAAGTGCCTTTGGACAGGTACATAAGTAATAAGGACACATCAAAAGATCTGCTTTGATTAGTTTAACAATTTAGTGTCCAGGAACAGCCTAGGGTACTCTCATTTCTGTTAAATTATTCTTCCTCTGGCTTATTTCAATATGCTACTATTAAATGAATGTGCCATATCTAGAAGCTGAAATCATTAAATCAGGAAATATTGTAAGGTGTCTCAGAACTCTTACCTTGACATGATTAATTCGAGAAGTGCATGGAATCAGCAGGCCAATGTCTTAGGATTTGGGTTTTCTTTTTGTTTCTTTAATTGTTTTTGTTTTATTTTTTTCCTTTTTACATAATTTTAGGTTGGTTGGATAATGCAAATTTTCATGGGGACATCTCCTGTTGAGTCTGTGGTAGCTGCAGGAAACATATTTGTGGGTCAGGTGAGTTGGAGCACAGCAAAACATGCCAGCACAGGATTACTGAATATTTTGCAATACTGCTGTTCATCAAGCATCTGTGTACGAAAAAAATCGTAATTTCATATGAAGCTAGGACTGCAGTACAGCGGAACTGGTGGTTGACTTTCAGAATTCCAATACATTCATGTGTCAGCAGTGATGCATAATGGGGTGGGTTTTGGGAACCATATGTTTTCCTAATAGAAAGTCAAGTGCCAATGTAGGTGATAGATTTCCCTTAAAATTACTACCAGACTACTCCAAGGCTATGAAAAAATTACAATTTCAGGGGTTTTTTTTTCAGTTGGAAAGGCTAATGGGATTAAAAGAGGGCACAGGAGGCAGGCAAGGGCAGGAGAAACACAATGGAGAAAACCAAGATCCAGGGCTGGCTGTGCAAGGCCTTAGACAAAAAAACATGGGATAGAGTCCATATTAATGGGAAATCCATTAAACTTCCACTGCAGCAGTGCCTGTCCCAGGCTTCAAATCAATGTGGAAAGATCACCATCCAAGCCCAAAAGTGACATTAACATATCAGTTTTTTAGCAGTGGTGCATAACTGTATCGTACTGCTTCAAGATGTAAACTGGTACCCCAGCAAGACACTGCCTCCAGGGTGTGCTCACACACATGCCAGAGGGCTGAGAGCTTTACGCTGCCCACAGTGGCTGGTGTGCATGTTACATTCAATGCACAGGTTTACCTGCAGCTCAGACCTGTGGCTGTCATTCAGAATTGGATTAGGATTTCTTAATAATTTCACTGGACCTTTGTTGGGAGATGGTAAACCAGCAAGAATTGTCTTTAGAGAAAATGGTATAATTGGTACAATTGTACAATTGTTGGTACAATTTTCCCTCTTGGTGTAAAAAAACTCCAACCTATTAATATTCAGAGCACTCATTGGCACTGAGATTAGCTATTAAAAGACACTTAAGAAAGTGTAATACAGCCACTTTTTTTTCTGTCCTGTTAATAAAAGAAACCTCTGAGGGTTTATTGCGAAGTTCTTAATTTGGCAATTGTGTTTCACTTCCAGACAGAGTCTCCTCTCCTGATAAAGCCTTACTTACCATACCTTACCAAATCCGAACTTCATGCAGTCATGACAGCTGGATTCTCAACTATTGCTGGAAGCGTCTTAGGAGCATATATTTCTTTTGGGGTAAGAAAGGGCAAGAGAACTGAAAAATATACTGTTTATCTGAAATCATGTCAGTATAGAAGCCAGCTAAAACTCCCTGGAAGTATTCCTGAGTCATTCCTAAATTATTATTTTTTTTCTGAAGGAATTCACCACAAAAATCCTCTGTCTTCTGACAGTAAAAAGGATACCAAGATCTGATCTTGAAGATATTGTTAAGTAGCAGAAATGTCTACCTATGTAATACAGAGACACTTTCTGCCATAGCTGCAAAGAAATGCCTGATTTGTATACTTTCTTATAGTCCAGATGAACTGATGTGGAATATACTAACTGATTAACCCTCCCACTTCTGTGACAGTGATAAAGTCCTTTAGGAACTGTTGTTAGCCATATGAGCCTAAAGAGTTGACTTGTGACTGAGGTTCTAGTGATGCTGTACAAACACAGGTAGTAAATGTCTTGTCTGCTAAGGGACTGGCAGGACAAAGCCAGGAAATCAGGGCTGGAGATATGATTTATGATCAGAGTCATTGGTTGATAAATATATTAGTTCTATATCTGAATAAAATACAGTGCAGAGGCAAGAAAGAAGGATTGGCCAAAAAAAAACAACCTGAGAGATCAAGAGAGAAAAAGGAGAGATGGAAATATTGCAGAAGTTAGCAACATAGTTGTTTTGTGTAGAAATTTGTGGAAGAAGGGATGAAAGGGAAATAGAATAATTTATATTAGGCCATGTATATTTTTTTTTAAACACAACATCAAGGGACAAAACCAATTTTCTGCCACTGCAAGGCATACAGGGGATGTTACAGAAAGCTGGCTTTCAACTTCTCTGCTATTGCTACACCCAGCTGCACTTGGCTTGTTTTTAGTTTCTTTTGCCTTCTGGCTTGCCACAAGAGAGGACTGGAACATTTTGCCTCTTGGAAAGATTACTCCATACTTTCACTGCTTAGACTTTTCCTCTCTCCAATTGGCTTTCTCTGTATTGCTCCTTCTTTTCTTTTCCTTACGAGCAATGTGAACTTTTTAATGACCCTCTGTAGAAAAATCATCCAAGCATCTAATAATTTTAATTGCTTTCCTCCATGTTTGTGCATGATGTGGTTATCACAGTGTAATTTCTGTCACCTGGAATTCCAGGTTTCCGCCTCCCACCTACTGACAGCTTCTGTCATGTCAGCACCAGCATCATTAGCAACCTCCAAACTATTCTGGCCTGAAACAGAAAAGCCTACAGTAACTCTGAGGAGTGGCCTTCAAATGGCAAAAAGGTAAGCTAATCTAGACTGTAGCTAATAGTAATACATCACAGAATCACAGAATCCTAGGGGTTGGAAGGGACCTCGAAAGATCATCTAGTCCAACCCCCCTGCCAGAGCAGGGTCACCTAGAGTACATCACACAGGAACGCATCCAGGCGGGTTTTGAATGTCTCCAGTGAAGGAGACTCCACAACCTCTCTGGGCAGCCTGTTCCAGTGCTCTGTTACTCTCACAGTAAAGAAGTTTTTCCTGATATTCACATGGAACCTCCTGTGCTCCAGTTTGCAACCATTGCCCCTTGTCCTATCATTGGTCATTACTGATAAAAGCTTGGCTCCATCGTCCTGACACTCACCCTTTACATATTTGTAAACAAGGAGGAGGTCACCCCTCAGTCTCCTTTTCTCCAAGCTAAAGAGACCCAGCTCCCTCAGCCTTTCCTCATAAGGGAGATGTTCCACTCCCTTCATCATCTTTGTGGCTCTGTGCGGGACTCTCTCAAGCAGCTCCATGTCCTTCTTG
>VZRW01005948.1:1398-137180 GCA_013398125.1 Aegotheles bennettii
TCCGCGGCCGAGCCGCCTGCCCGGGGTCCGGCGCCGCGGGTCTTGTTGCTTCCCCCGCCGCCCAAGTTGGTGCCGTTTCGGCCAAGCCCGGAGCCGAGCAGCGGGGAGAGCCCCGGCGCCCGGCCGGAGCGCGGGGCTGAGCGGTGCGGACGCCGCCCGGGGCCCCCGTGAGGTCCCGGCAGTGCCCTGGCTCCGGCGATGCTGCTGGTCCCGGTGAAGCTCCGGTCCCGGTGATGCTCCGGTCCCGGTGAAGCTCCGGTCCCGGTACTGCCCCGGCCCCGGTGATGTCCTGGCCCCACAGTGATGTCCTGGTCCCGGTGATGTCCTGGCCCCTGCACTACCCCGGTGCCGGTGCTGTCCCGGTTCCGATGCTGCCCCGGCCCGGCGGTGGGGTTTATGTAAGCGTGGCCGGGCTCGGTGAGGGTGCGATGCTGCCCGAGTGTCGGCTCTGGCACTCGGGGGTGAGGACACTTCATGAATTTGCCAGTAAAAGCTCCGTTTGACATCCGCTCCTCTGAGCCCCTGCGCCCGTCTCGGCACTAAAATATTCCCTTCCCACCAGCACGGCAGACCCAGCTAGAGATGTACTCACCCCCCCAACCTCCCCACCTTTTTTCTTTATTTCAATTTTGCAAAAATTCAGCATAATTGCCAATGTCTGAGGGGCTCTGCTCGCAGCGGTCGGATCGCTAACGCGCGGCTCTCGGCAGCGCTGGGGCTCCCTGCTTTTCCCAGCACACAGGCACAGATTGTTGGATGCTCTGGAGTAGCAACTGCTGCCGTGAATAGGAGAGGGCTTGTTCAGGCAGAGCGTGTTTTGTGGGGGCCTGCAGGAAAGGGAGCTCTTGCCTTAGTCTGAACGCCGGCGCCGCTGCACGGGCTGTGTCACATGCGGGTTTGTAGTAAGACTCTTGCTTGGCAAGGATGGATTTTCATCCTGTAAAATGTGACGCCTTATTTAGGTTAAGGACGATGGGTGAAGGGCTGGTGAGAGCGTGGGGGGGGGAGTGGTGTGAAGTCAGTCATATGTGGCTGCACTATATCTGAAACCCGTTTCGTGGGGATTTCTGTTTCTTCATTGACTCCCGGAGGTTGGCTCAAGAAAGAGGACAGAGCTTTGCCAAAAATACAGCCCAGCCCAGGGGGTGCCTCCCCGCAGCCTGGAGTGCCTTGAAGATCCCACTCTGGGCACCATTTTGAGAAAGGAGGTTGTGAAGGGAGTGCCCGGAGTTAGCAGAAGCGACCCCCAGCCTGGGAGAGAGAGCCTGCTTAGTCCTTGTTGCTGTGGGAAAACAGGTTTGTGGGATTTGAACAACTTTCTCATCCCTTACTGAAGATTTCGAGATCCTCACAGCTCTGCTCCCAAGCGTAGTACAGTTAGGAAGATGTCTGGCTGGCTTGACCCACTTGTGCCTTGCTTTTGTGCCAACAATCTGATGTGTCAGTGGCTCTCCTGAGAGCGGGCAGAGCCCCAGCAGCCTCCTCCGTACGGAAGGCTCCGGGTGTTGCTCCACTTCGCCAGGCGAAGGAGCACGCTGCCGTGTCTGGCTGTCCTCCCCGTGCCATGTCTGGCTGTGTCTGCCATCCTCCCCGTGCCCTGCCTCTCTCTCCAGCCCTGCATGGAGACCTTGATGCTTTGTAGGTCACTCAGATCCATCATTCAGGTGCCGTCTGCCACTCCAACCTCTCCCTGGTTCCTGCCGTTGAGGCTTTGTCTCATCCACAGGAGGACCTGTGTCCCCTGGACAGGCTCTCATGGGTGATGTGCACTGGGGACCTGTGTCCCCAAACAGGTTCTCGTGGGTGATGTGCACTGGGGACCTGTGTCCCCTGGACAGGCTCTCATGGGTGATGTCCACTGGGGACCTGTGTCCCCTGGACAGGCTCTCATGGGTGATGTCCACTGGGGACCTGTGTCCCCGGACAGGTTCTCGTGGGTGATGTGCACTGGGGACCTGTGTCCCCAAACAGGCTCTCACGGGTGATGTGCACTGGGGACCTGTGTCCCCTGGACAGGCTCTCGTGGGTGATATGCACTGAGGACCTGTGTCCCCTGGACAGGCTCTCACGGGTGATGTGCACTGGGGACCTGTGTCCCCTGGACAGGCTCTCGTGGGTGATATGCACTGAGGACCTGTGTCCCCTGGGCAGGCTCTCGTGGGCAATGGGCACTGCCCAAGCTCCACCTGCCTGCTCTCCAGCACTGCCTGCCTGCTGCTGATGTTCATCTCCTGCACCACAGGAGGTGCAGAGGAGGACTTCTCTGCTCTGCCCTGTGCTAGCACGGTGTCTGGCATGGAGGTGTGCATGTCCACCCAGAGCAGAGCTGTTGTGGTGCCTTTAAATGCAAAATAAATGCTCCACATCTGCTCATTCCTCATTCATACACAAAAGCAAATTAATGCCCCGTGACGTCTGGCTGCACAGCTCACTGCTGACTTTACTCTGTTGCTTCTGAATAGTAAAGCTGTGATTAAAGAGTTGGGTGCTCAATGGGTGAACCTATGGGGAAACTGAGGCACTGACCCTGGGAGCAGTATCCTGAGGTTGAAGAGCAGGTCAGTGATGGAGCCAGGGCAGCTCTGCCCGGTGCTCACTGTCCCCAGCTCTGTGCCACGTGCTGCTTCTTCAGGGGATGGGGGGAGAGCAGAGCTGCTAAAATCCCCAGTGAGATGTACAATTAATTCCTGAGCTCTGCTTTGCCCAGCTGGATTTCTTGGTGAAATAATCTTTAGAAAAACTCAAGTGCTGTATGCACTTCCCCTCCCCTTTAAATTATGGATGTCTTGCATGGTTAATAAAGCAGAAAACGCAGGAATTCAGAAAATGATGGTTGTCCTTTCACCGAACTTTGAGTTACTAGAGAAGGCTAAATGAGAAAGCCAACGTGAGCATGGAGCGTTTTTAAGCAGATGAGCAGCAGGTCATGAGAACATGAGAGTGTTGTGTGTGGAGAGCAGATTTCCCCACCTGTTTCCCCGGTGCCCAATGGCTCTGGCCAAGGGGCTCACTGAGGACCTGAGGTTTGGGTGCTGGGATGGTGTGGTGTCCCCAGGGTCCCACCCTTTGTGCACCCCAACACTGTGTTTCATACCAACTCCTATAATGGAAAGCACTGGACATCCCACCTGCAGATGCAGAAAACATTAGGGTGGCTGTAAATGCCTCCTGAGAGCAAGTGCTCACAAATGTTATGAGCATCCTCTGTGCTCAGACATGTCTGAGACGTGTCCCAGTCTCCCCGAGGCTCTGCCCCAACAATCAGGGTGTGGGACTCAGTGTGCAAAGTGTTGGAGAAGCCACCATGGCTAAAGGAATAGCCAGGCTTTTGGTTGGAGTAATGTGGAAGAATGGGTATTTATTGTGTTCAATGTCTGAGGTTGTCCCTGTTCCTTGTGCCAAGCAGAAAATGTGATCCAGGGGACTGGATAGAGCACTGGAGCACTGGACCAGGCTGCCCAGAGAGGTTGTGGGGTCTCCTTGGCTGGAGACATTCAAACCCCGCCTGGATGCGTTCCTGTGTGATGGACTCTAGGTGACCCTGCTCTGGCAGGGGGGTTGCACTGGAGGATCTTTCGAGGTCCCTTCCAACCCCTAGGATTCTGGGATTCTGTGATTCTGTGACTGTTTTTATTGCAGTTGTGTGTTTTATAAAGAAGCTTTGGAACTGGGGAACCCAAAGCCCTTCCACCCCTGGTGGCAGCTGGATGGGGGTCTGGTGGGGTGCTTTGTACTCCGGGGGAGATGGAGCAGGGTCACGCAGTGTCGTGAAAGATCTTCTGCTGGCTCTGGCTGCCTCTCTATAATGCTGCTGATGATTTTGTGGCACGCTGGGCTGCCTGGGGGGATTAACGACTGCTGCCCTCAGAGCTGAGAGTGTCTGCGTGCCACTGCTGACCTGGCCTTTCCCTACAGCTTACCGTGGTCACAGAATCACAGAATCCCAGAATCCTAGGGGTTGGAAGGGACCTCGAAAGCTCATCCAGTCCAACCCCCTGCCAGAGCAGGGTCACCTAGAGTCCATCACACAGGAACGCATCCAGGTGGGGTTTGAATGTCTCCAGCCAAGGAGACCCCACAGCCTCTCTGGGCAGCCTGGTCCAACAAGTCGAACAAGTGGATTGGAGGGATGGAAGATGGGAGGGAGGGAAAAACACCAAAACACTCTGAGCAGGAGCGTTTTCCCGGTGTTTTCCTGGCTGGAAAGGTTGGTTGCCCATTTCTGCTGGTGAAGGCAGCCGCCGGGTCGCTGGCCCCGATGTTACCGCGTGCCGGGGGGATCTCAGCTGGGTGTGAATGTGAGCGTTGTGTGGGCTGCTCTAACCCCACACAATTCGGGACATTGTGCGAGGGAAGTGTGGCAGCCTCGGGAACAGGGGAGGAATTATGTGGTGTGGCAGGGGCTGGCGTCCCCGAGCAGCTGTGGGCTCCTCCGCTGGCCACTCCAGGAGGTTTCTTAGGAGCCAGCTGATCCCCGAGAGCTTGAACTCTTAACCGAGCCCTGGAGAGGGATCTCCTCCTCCCTCTCAAGCTGCAGATGTTTACAGTGGGATTCCGGCAGTGGTCTGAGAGAAACTTCAGCTTCAGCAGCTCAACCTGGGAGCGTGCAGAGGTGAGGGAGCAGCCGTCGTGCCTCCTGGGGACAGCTGAGGGACCATCATCACTTCTGCTCCCACCCTCTACAACTACCTAAAGGGAGGTTGTAGTGAGGCTGGTGTTGGTCTCTTCTCCCCAGTTGCAGATGACAGGACGAGAGGAAATGGACTCAAGTTCCATCAGGGGAAGTTTAGGTTGGAGATTAGGAAGAAGTTCTTTCCTGAGAGGGTGGTTGGGCACTGGAATGGGCTGCCCAGGGAGGTGGTGGAGTCACCGTCCCTGGGGGTGTTCAACAAACGGGTTGATGAGGCACTTGAGGCCATGGTCTGATGGTCCAATGGTTAGGAATATGATGGGGTAAAGGTTGGACTTGCTGACCCTGGAGGTCCCTTCCAACCATAATGATTCTATGATTCTATGATTCTGTGGTTCTTGGTTGTGCTGTAGGTAAGGGACCACACAGCACCTGGCATTGTGGCAGTGAGGGACCCGGTGTCTGTGCTGCTCTGTGCCTTGGTGGGCTGGTTTTGCCCTGGGGTGCAACAGTTTGGGGTCGAGGGGGGCAAAGGGATATTCAAATCATGAATGGAGTCAAATCATAAAATAACTCAATGGTGAACGTGTGGGAGAAAATCAGCAGTGGAGGTTAAACCTGGCTCAAGGTCTGCTGAGTCGATGCAGATGCTCCCATGGGGTTTTGTGTGTCCTGGGATGTGCTCAGAGCAATCCTGGCATGCAGCAAGTTGGGCAGAGTTGCAGCACATCTCGTCCTCCCAGGAGCAGCTGATACTCTGCTCGTCTCTGGTCCAAATGTAGCCTTTGCCTCTGTGTGAGGGAGATGCGGAGGAAATCTGGTGGCAAGGAAACAGTCTTTAAACAAATAAAATAAAAGCTCTCCTGGCTCAGAGGAGCAAAATCCAGTTTAATTAGAATCAGTCAGATGGAGTGCTGGGGAGGAAGGAAACAGATGAATGATTAAAGCTTGGTTCTGTCTTCTACCTTCTCAAATATTTCCTGGGACCTCCTCCGGAGAAGGGATGATCTGCTCCCTGCACGCACTGCAGTGCCAGCCTATAGATGCATGTATATATATGGATACTCTTGTAGGCACTGGGTCCTCTGCAGCACATCCCCTTCCTCCAGCAGGAAAAACCTGTTTGGATGGGGGGCACCCAGCCACGGGCCATGTGAGGAGGAAATGCCAGCAGGGAGGATGCTCCTTGCCTCCCCCTGGCCAGTGCTGGGACACCATCCCTCTCCCTGATGGGGATGGGCTCAGGGCCATAAGTTGTTTCTTAAACCTGGAAAAGACTCTTTTTTTTTTTGGAGAAAGGGGTTTTTGAGAGTGGCTGTCCAAGGGAAGGCAGCTCCATCCGTCCTCAGGACTTGGGTTTGACCCAGTGCACGTGTTTGGTGGCTCCATTGCCACTGGAAAAGCCCTCCCTTGTAGCCATGCTGAGTCCCCACGACTGGCTCCCCATTAGGTCCTTTGGTTTATCTTTTTGTAGCCTCTCTTTCCAATTTCGAGTTATGTCTGGATCCAGCTGAGTTATTTCCTGCCATCTCCATAAATAATGGCCTCGCTAAATATAGCTAAAAATGGAGGGGAGTCGGGTCACTGTTCTGACACATTCTGAAGCTTGGCTCTTCTGGAAGGAGGACTTTCTTTCAAGACAGGGTGGTTGACCAGGAGCAGATCGGTGGCCCAGCCTGGGAGATAGAAACATAGAATCATAGAATCATTATGGTTGGAAGGGACCTTCAGGGTCATCAAGTCCAGCCTTTATCCCATCCCTCCTTCCATAAGTGCTTCTTGCATCCATGAAAGGTTGAAGGACCAAGCGGTTGGCTTGAGCATCCTTACAGGCCCACATCACTCTCGGCAGCATTTAGCTTGGTTTTGATGTCTGTGTGCCCCAAGTGCTTGTTGCCAGCATATTTGGGTACCAGGGAGGTTTGTGATCTGGAAAACAGGTCTTGTGAGGGGGCACTAGAGGAGCTCCATGCGTTAAGGTGGTTAAGACTGCCCAAGGTAGGTAAAGAGGGAGTTAAGCATCTGTTATAACTATCTCAGGAAGGAAGAGATGGGCAGTGGGGAAGAGCTACCTCCAAGCAGCCACCTAAAGAGGAGTCAACAGCAATCATTTGAAGTTGTCAAGGCCCACAGTGGAAATAAAGATGAGGTTTTTAGTGGCTGTTGGGGCAGCTCACCAGGAGCTGTGATGGACACAGGCCTGCCAGATGGGGGAAAGGGATGGGAGAGGGGAATCCTGTACCTTATCTTGGTAAGAACCGGTTGTGAACCAGCTATAGCCTTGAGCACCAGGTAGAAAACACTTAGTAATTGGATTCACCTTATTCACATCCATTAACATACTAAGGAACACACCCATGGGCTAGAAAGGCTCCTGCCAACAAAAGCCCCCTCCTTGCTGAGCACTGGAACTTCAAATGGGAGTGAGAAATTAGTTGACCAATCATGTATATGAGTGATGGGGTTATTGAGCCTGGAGAAGAGGAGACTGAGAGGAGACCTTATTGCCCTCTACAACTACCTAAAGGGAGGTTGTAGTGAGGCTGGTGTTGGTCTCTTCTCCCAAATTGCTGATGACAGGACGAGAGGAAATGGCCTCAAGTTCCATCAGGGGAAGTTTAGGTTGGAGATTAGGAAGAAGTTCTTTCCTGAGAGGGTGGTTGGGCACTGGAATGGGCTGCCCAGGGAGGTGGTGGAGTCCCCGTCCCTGGGGGTGTTCAACAAACGGGTTGATGAGGCACTTGAGGCCATGGTCTGATGGTCTGATGGTTAGGAATATGATGGGATAAAGGTTGGACTTGCTGACCCTGGAGGTCCCTTCCAACCAGAATGATTCTATGATTCTATGATTCTATGATTCTATGATAGAATATAATTAATGTTAAAGTAGTGTTGCGTGATTCAGGGTGTAAAAGCAGCCCCTGTGTTTGGGGAAGCTGAGCTGGCTTTGTGGGGCACCCCCCAGCTCCCTTTTCTGTGCAGAACTGGAATTAAAGCAAATCCCTGGGCTCTGGTTGTGGGTTGGTGTTGCGCCCTGGGTGATGGACCCGCTGTGGGACAACACGTGCGGTGGGAGGGTCTGGGTCCAGCACCCTTAGGCCAAGGGGCTTCTTACACAGCATTGGTGTCTGCCTTAAAGCAAACATCTCCAGCGTGGGGAAGGTAAAACCTACGGTCCTTGATTCACCAACCCTTAGCCTGCAGTCCTCAGGAGACAGCCCGGAAAGCTGCGCTGTCATCTGGAATGTGAAAGTGCTGAGAGTTTCATTCCCTACATCCTTTCACTGCCAGAGTCTGGCTGCTGGCCTACACATTTGTGAGATAAGGATCAAAGGCAAGGAGATAAAAGCCTTATACTGAGCTGGCCAAGGAGCAGTCATGCTCCTGTTTTAGTGGGGTGAGCTGTGATGCTTCATCCCAGTTGAGGTGCCTGCTCCATCCCACTAAGATGATTAAGGGAGTGGAACATCTCCCTTGTGAGGAAAGGCTGAGGGAGCTGGGGCTCTTTAGCTTGGAGAAAAGGAGACTGAGGGGGGACCTCATCCATGGTTACAAATATGTAAAGGGTGAGGGGCAGGACGATGGAGCCAAGCTTTTTACAGTGCTGACCAATGATAGGACAAGGGGCAATGGTTGCAAACTGGAGCATAGGAGGTTCCATGTGAATATCAGGAAAAACTTTTTCACTGTGAGAGTGCCAGAGCACTGGACCAGGCTGCCCAGAGAGGCTGTGGAGTCTCCTTGGCTGGAGACATTCAAACCCCGCCTGGATGCGTTCCTGTGTGATGGACTCTAGGTGACCCTGCTCTGGCAGGGGGGTTGGACTAGATGATCCTTTGAGGTCCCTTCCAACCCTAGAATTCTGGGATTCTGTGATCCCGGGCAGGGCCAGGAGCGCTTGCACCACGGCACAGCTCACTATGGATTCCTCCCAGGAACATGCAGCTGGTGTTGCTGTTCATACTTGGGTGGATCTTCTGGGTTCTTGTCTCATTTCTCAAACTGGAGTTGTTAAACCTTGCTAGGGCAGTTCTTGTTTTGTGAATATTGGAGCACTTCTCCTGTGAGGACAAGCTCAGAGAGTTGGGATTGTTCAGCCTGGAGAAGAGAAGGCTCCAGGGAGACCTTGGAGCTCCTTCCAGTGCCTGAAGGGGCTCCAGGAAAGCTGGAGAGGGACTGGTGCCAAGGGCAGGGAGTGATGGGCCGAGGGGGAACGGGTTCCAAGTGCCAGAGGGGAGATGGAGATGGGATGGGAGGGAGAAATTGTTTGGTGTGAGGGTGGTGAGAGCCTGGCCCAGGGTGCCCAGAGAAGCTGTGGCTGCCCCTGCCTGGCAGTGTTGAAGGCCAGGTTGGATGGGGCTTGGAGCAACGTGGTGTGGTGGGAGGTGTCCCTGCCCATGGCAGGGGGGTTGGCACTGGATGAGCTTTAAGGTCCCTTCCAACCCAGAGCAGTCTGGGGTTCTGTGACTCCAGGTGGAAGGAGCTGAAGGAGTTGGAGGCTGCATTAGGCTGCCCACCTGATGAATGGCTGTTGTCCCTGGAGGTGGAGTTACTCTGCTTGTCTGCCTGTTGAATTGCATTATTTTTTCCCCCTTACATTGATGGAATATGAAGCAATAAAGTGATCTTGGCAGCACTGCACTGCGAGGGTCAAAGCACGAGGGAGCATGGCCACAGTTGTTCTAGCACAAGTTTTGCCCTCACGCTCAATCTCCTTGCTGATGGGGCAGAGTCCTCCTGTCCTTGCAAGCCTGGTGCTGTGTCCCCTCTGGCAGGGGGGTGAGATGCACCTGTGAGGAGAACACCACGATTTGGAGCAGCTGGCAGCATCCCCTGTGCCCCACTGCTCTTTGCCCAGGGCTGCTCCCTGCTGCCCCATTTTTGCCCCTCCCCCCCATCACTGCCAAGCAGTGCAAAAAGAGATCTTTGGGTATCAGCCACTTTCCTGCAATCTGCCCCCAAAATCGAGCACGGCCTCACTTTTCCCTCTGCACAAGAGCAAAGCTCCAGTCCCAGGTCAGCTGTGAGCTGTTTGCACAGGGGGGGGCTGCAGCCCCCAGCTGTAATTAATCCAGCTCATTAATTAAAGCACGGCCAGGCTGGTGCTGGCTTTGCCCCCCACAGTGCCTGTGAGCAGCCTTGGAGTGAGCTGGTGGAGCTGGGGTGCTCTACTCACCTCTTCTTCCAAACGTGAGTTTTTTGGCTTTTCTTTCATTAAAATGACTCATTTGCCTGGGGAGGGAGGGGAAGGGCTCTGGGGGAGCTGGAGCTTTCTTGTGTGCACAGTAGAGATGGGTTCAAACATGGGCAGGGAGGTGGCTCCTTTGTTGTGGTGCTCCTGAGCGAAGGTCACAGAGCAGCTTTGGGGTGGGTCTGGAGGTGGCTGCTCAGGTCCTGGTGCTTCTCCAGGTTGTCCTGGGTGGTGTTTGCCTGAATCCCTGTGAGGAAGAGAGAAAAGTGATGCTTTGGGTCTGTGGGATGGGCGTGGGTGAAGTTCACCGAGGTTGAGTGAGGGGTGAAAGGAGAAATATGTGTTTTTTATGGGTAAGGGGGAACTTCTGAGAGTTGTACCAAGTGGTTGGAGTGTTTTGACAAAGTGGAGATGTGCTGGGGCTTATTCTGGTTTGAGTTGTGGGTTTTTTTTGTATTTTTTTTGTTTATTTTACCTGCAAGTGTGCTTTAGTATTAAACAGAAGGGGATTTTCAAACATATAATTAAAAATGAAAAATTGAGCTGTTTCACTTGAAAAAATCAAAATGTTTTAATGTTTTCTAGCATTTTATTTATTGTTTTATTCCAAAATGATGTTAGGAATTCATGGAATAGGTCAGACTTTGGAATTTACTTTTTTTCTTTTTTTTCTGGAAAAAAGTTTTGTGGGAGGAGGAGCAGGGGGAGGAAAGTCCTCTTGAGCTTACTCAGCAGTGAGCCACATCTGGTACCTTGTGTCTCTAGTCTTGGGTCAAGGAGAAATGAGCTGATCTCCACTCCTACCCAAGAAAACCTGTCCCCATTCAGTTAATTTCTCCTTTTGTTGTAAATGTGCCATCAGCTTCCTTTGAGCTGGCATTTGGAGGGATCTATTTGTGTGAGTAAAGCTGTTGTAACCCCTTGGCTTCCTCTGTGGCTGGAGGTGGGATCCAGCCCCTGATGCCAGCTGGGTTTTGTCTAGCCTGGAGTGCACTGCAAGGTCCAATTAATTGATTATCAGTTAATGCATCGTACGTGGCTGAATGCCAGTGGAGATGTGGGTGAGTGATGGTTTGAGGTGTCCTTCAGCACACAGAAGCTGGGATGCCCAAGATGATGAGTAAGTTCAAATTGTCCTTTCCCATAGTGACTTTGCCTGCGTTGGTATCGATGCCTTCCTGGGGGGCTGTGAAGGTTCAGCTGGTGCCTGACCTTAGCCAGGTGTGTGGTTCAGAAGACACAAACAGGTCTGCTTTGTAACCTGTGGTCAGCCAGGTTGAAGAGCTTCTCGCTAACCAGCTGTGAGTGCTCATCTGAGGCAGAAGCTCTTGCATTTCCTAGTTAGTTTAATTAATGTGTATGTTTTGCCTTATAGGAAAGCTTATCTTTACCTCGGGCATCTGATTAAAAAAAGAAATTTTAATGTTGGAGCTAAGTATTTCCATAAAGAGAACATTTTGTTGCCCACAGCTACTCTGTACTCATCGAGTAGAGCCCTCCAACTTCGGGGGCTTTCAGAAGTGTAATACCAACACCCTGCAAGGAAACTCCCACCCAGCACAGCCCCATGGGATCTCACTAATGGGCTTTCCCACCCTTGGCACTTGTGTTGGAGCCCCCTGAGAGCCCTCTCCTGGGTGGGGTGTGATGGCTTGGGGAGAAGGGAGTGGAGTTTCTGGGTATTTTTTGTTCAGGATTCTGGGAAGTTGTAGGAGTGATGGCTTAGGGTGAGCATTGACAATGAGTGTGTTTAACTGAGTAGGTGTGAGTCCTTCCCGTGTTTACCAGCCAAGGTGTGAACCCCACCACCCTTGGGGAGTTCTTGATGCTCCTCTTGCAGCTGGTGCTCTGGAGGAACAGCAGTGCCATGTGCTCTGCCTGAGCTGTTCAGGAAAGAGTGGGTATGGATGGGGAAACCAGGGAGCTGGGTACCCTGCAGCCTATGGGCAGTGTCATCTGGCCAGGATGAGAGAAGCTGTCTGGTGAACCCTGGAACAGAGCTGGTGAACACCAGGTGTGGAAGCACAACAGGGTGATATTTATCTGTGGGTATTGCTGTTTCTGAAGGCCTTCCTCCTCTGTTGATCCATGTTGGTATTCTTACCAATGCTTGAAGCATGGCTGGCAGGTTCCTCCAGTACAGTGACTCGTTCATGCTGGACCAGGAGCCACACTTGTTGCCCTCTACAACTACCTAAAGGGAGGCTGGTGTTGGTCTCTTCTCCCCAGTTGCTGATGACAGGACGAGAGGAAATGGCCTCAAGTTCCATCAGGGGAAGTTTAGGTTGGATATTAGGAAGAAGTTCTTTACTGAGAGGGTGGTTGGGCACTGGAATGGGCTGCCCAGGGAGGTGGTGGAGTCCCTGTCCCTCAGGGTGTTCAAAAAACGGGTTGATGAGGCACTTGAGGCCATGACCTAATGGTTAGGAATATGATGGGATAAAGGTTGGACTTGATGACCCTGGAGGTCCCTTCCAACCATAATGATACTATGATTCTATTCTATGATTCTATGACATTGTTGCACTCAAGATGAATGGGGCAGATGGATCCATGAGGGCGAGCGTGGTCTTGTTCACCGACCCAGGTGTTGCAAAGGTGCAGCAGACCCAGTGTTCACATGGCAGACAGGATTTGCATCTCCAGTTTCAGGAGTTTTTGTATGGTTGCCTTGGTGCAAAAAAAGTTCCCCACTGTTGCTTGTGATGCTCACCTAGATGGGACCAAAGCTCATCTGCTCCCTGGTGCAGTACCACAAAAAAATAACAATGGTTTGGGTTGGAAGAGACCCTTAAAGGTCATCTGGTCCAAACCCTCTGCAGTGGGCAGGGACATCTTCAACCAGATCTTGCCTTTGTGCCATTCTTTTTTTAATGGCCCTAGGTCAAAGCAGCTGGACAGAGCACGTGTGGATGGTGCAGAGCTGCCTTGCTGGGTTCCGTGACCAGCACTCCCAGCATCTTCCAGGGCTGATGGAAGTCCAGTGCTCCGGGCTCACGTGGTTTCTGTTCACTTTTCCCTAACAGCTGGTTACAAATGCATTGTGCATGGGAGGGAGCACTGCTCTGACCCCAAGGTCCCCCCAGTACCACTGCAATGGAGGAGCAGGGTTTCTCACCTCTGCGCTTTCACTGGTGTGGAAGTGCTGTCTCCATTGGAGGTGGAAGTGGCTGTGGAGGAGCTCAGCCTGTGCTGGGAACCTGCTGTGGGAGCTGTCAGAGCTGCCAGCTGGTATTTTAGATGGCATCTCTCCTCCGAGGCAGGCGCCCAGGCTTCCTTTGTCACTCTGGGGATGGAACCTGACAGCGCTGGTGTGGCAGATGACAGCTCCAGTGAAGGTGCTGGGGAGCAGCTGTGCTGCAAACACAGCTGCTGGGAATGGCAGTGAGTGGGAAATACCTTAATGGTGGGACTGGGATTCAGCCCTGGTGCTGATTTATGTAATCTTTGCTGCTGATACAGCCCAGCAGGCTTGAGCAGCCATGCACTGCTTCCATCAAATGTGTCTATCCTGATGTCTTGGTGGTCTTGGAGTGGTCCAAGTGCATCAAGCACGGTGTTGGTCATCCCCAGGTTGTGCAATGGATGCTCACCATCCTTGGTTGGTGTCTGTTCTGCCTTGGTAAGGCCACACCTGGAGTATTGTGTCCAGTTCTGGGCCCCACAGTTCAAGAAGGACAGGGAACTGCTTGAGAGAGTCCAGCACAGAGCCACAGAGATGATGAAGGGAGTGGAACATCTCCCTTGTGAGGAAAGGCTGAGGGAGCTGGGGCTCTTTAGCTTGGAGAAAAGGAGACTGAGGGGTGACCTCATCCATGGTTACAAATATGTAAAGGGTGAGGGTCAGGACGATGGAGCCAAGCTTTTTACAGTGCTGACCAATGATAGGACAAGGGGCAATGGATGCAAAGTGGAGCACAGGAGGTTCCATGTGAATCTCAGGAAGAACTTTTTCACTGTGAGAGTGCCAGAGCACTGGACCAGGCTGCCCAGAGAGGTTGTGGAGTCTCCTTGGCTGGAGACATTCAAACCCCGCCTGGATGCGTTCCTGTGTGATGGACTCTAGGTGACCCTGCTCTGGCAGGGGGGTTGCACTGGATGAGCTTTCGAGGTCCCTTCCAACCCCTAGGATTCTGGGATTCTGTTCCTGCTGGGGGGGTGTGCATATACAGGCAGGCAGAAATAAAGCAGATGGGAGCGTGTGGTAATGAGGACAGACAAAGATTAATCCATGGGTCAGTAGTGCTCCACCACTGAGAGCTGTGCAGCCGTAGCTAATACAGGAATAAATCAAATTGCAACAGTAGTTAGGGCTGGTGTTGAAAACCTGCTCTGCAAATTGGCTGTGCAGTGAAATGTGTCAAGAGAGGAACCTGTCTGTCATTGTGTCTATTTAAAGCCTAGCTTGTTTTTAGAGTCTTGTGTTTAAAAAGGGGTTAAAAACACTTGAACTATTCCAGTGCCAACAAGAGGGGGAATTCAGTGCAGAAAAGCCCTTTCATGGGTTGCCTGGAGAGGTGGTGGCATCTCCATCCTTGGAGATACTAAAAAGCATCCTGGACAACTGTCTTTAACAGGTGGGTTGGACCAGATGACTGTCAGAAGTCCCCTTCAACCTCAGCCATCCTGTGATTCTCCATGAGCACTGACCCAAAAGGAACTGCAGTCCTTACGAGGACATTCCTGCTTGTCCATTTTCTTCACTTGTTTCCTCTGTAAAGCCAGCAAATAGGTGATGTCCATGTTGCCATTGGAAGATCAAGAAAAAGAAATGGAAGAAAAGATATTGGCAGGTTTTCTACAGTGGCATGGGATGACAAGAACTGGAAAATCCTGCTTTGTTTCTTATGCTGTCAAAACATTATGGCTAAAGCTGCCCTGGCAAAGTAATTTTAACCACATGCTGTTATGTATTCTTGGGTAAGACTGCAAAGTCTCCAAGTAAGCAGGCGTTGTGGCTGTGTCCCACCTGAAGAAAACAGTGCTGGGAACATGGTTGTTGAGGGAGGCTTTCACTGTGTACCCATGGTGGGTGGGTGCTGGTGGGTGGCCAGTGGCTCTGCTGTTGCCAGGTTGCCCCATTGGCAGTCCCATTTGGTGGCCATTCAAAGGCTGGGGAAGAAGAAAGGTTAGCAAGATAGCTTGTGCCAGTGGGGGAAGAAGTGAGCCAGCCAGGTAGAGAAATCCATAAAAGAAGAGTAAATATATTGGTGTAATGAGTTGGGGAAGTGCTCTGCTTACACTGGGGCTTGGCAGATTGGCATTTTGCTGTAAAAAATCACGTTTTTAGAATTCTATCATTATTTATCCATTGTAGCAGGATTATTATGCTTTTTTTTTTAATGTGAAGTCTGTGGCTGCTTGGCTTTGTGTGCTGCTCTCTCTTGGCTTCCTACCACTGCTCTAATGCAGATGTCTCTATCAGTGCACTTGCATGCAGCCCAGATGTGCTCGCGGCGTTAATCCCGTGGGGTTTGGCGTGCAGGAGCTTGGGCTGGGAGCCAGCTCATCTCTCAGGGCTCTGCTTGGGTCCTTCCCATGTGGGGTAATGGGAGCCAAGGGCTGCACATTAAGGAATCAATTCTACAGCCATAATGTGGGCAAAACCCACCAGGCATCCTGCTTGCACATTTGGTTTCCTTAGCCAAGATGGTCTCTATTTCATGAGCCTGTAATGACTCACCAGTGGTTTTGCTCTTGCAGGAATGAGTGTGTGCTCCTTCCTTTCTGGTTCTGCAGTTATTGGCTTATAAAGCACCTTATGGAAGAATATTAAATAAAGCACTGGCTTTCCCTGAGTGCTGTTAGCTGATGGCCATGGTCCTTCTGGGCACAGCAGTTGTGTTTCTCTGCCTGCCTGCTGCAGAGTTTGTGCTGCATCCCTCTCGGGTGGGTTGATGTAAGCAAGAGCCACTTGGCACATGGACCTGGGGCTACAGTTGGGCTTGTCACCTGCAGGGCTGCAGTATAACATGTCCTGAATCTAGGGAGCTCTTTGCAAGGCTTGTGCTGGATGATGGTCTGCACGGTGCATGGTGGGGAGGGCTGTTCCCAAGCGTGATGCTGTACTCCCTGGTGTACCGATGCTTTGGGTCACTGCCTGCCAGAAATGCATCTCTGGTTTGGGATCTGCCCTGTCCGTGCCCAGGTTCTCCAGTTGCGTGCCCAGGTTCTCCAGTTGCGTGCCCAGCAGTGATATTTGGTCACAAAAATCAGGTGTGTGTGTGAGAACATACCTGGTTCAGTCCTTGAAAGTACAACTTTGCTGGTAGAACAGGTCAGATGTGTAATAGATGGAGGACGAGTATCATCTTGTAGGGGTTTTTGAAGCAATTTATTACAGCTCTTAAAGTGTCAGCCCTGGCTCCCTGATGTTAAACAGAAGATGTTGCCTAAAAGAGCTGTTGTGCTTACTGTGTTGTGGACTGGAATACAAGGTTTATCCCAGCTGACCCTTATGGCTGTCTCACCAGTTTTATTTAGGTTATGGAGGAGGTGGCTGTGTCTTGCAGAGGTTTGGTGCAGTGCCTGCCAGCTGTGGTCCAGCTGTGCAGCACTGGTGCTCAGCTATTGGGGTTCATGCTGAGCCCAGGCACAGCTCAGTGCTGATGTGTTGAGGGTAAGGTGAGTCTGGAGACACCTGGGGTAGTGGTTCCTGTGTTACTTAGACCTTATTCTTGTGTCTGGCTGTTCTAGTCGTTGCCTTCCCTCTCTCAAATCCCATCTTGGACAAACCTCTCGGGACTTTTCCCACATGCTCTGTGTTGGAGGTTTAACCACCACAGCGTTTGCCCAACCACCAGTGCAGCACTGGGAGCCCAGATGCTGCTCTCAAACTGTAAAATACATAA
Source organism: Aegotheles bennettii (assembly GCA_013398125.1). Taxonomy (NCBI): domain Eukaryota; kingdom Metazoa; phylum Chordata; class Aves; order Caprimulgiformes; family Aegothelidae; genus Aegotheles; species Aegotheles bennettii. Next base: position 18,071 of record VZRW01005948.1, read on the forward strand.
AATATCCCCAAAGGGTTGAACCTCTTGCATTGCTGAGAGATGCTGTTGTGTGTCTGTTGTGCCAGAGAAGTTTCTAGTTCTGACTAGTTTGAGATCACCGTGAAGCAAGAACAAAATCACGTGTGGAATTAAGATCCTCTTAGGGTTGATTTTTCTCAATTAAAATCTCAAGTTTACAGCTGCTCACTTAGAGCAGGAAATGCATTTTTTCCCCTTAAGAGTACGCTTGTGTCATTAGCTCCATAATTGTGAGGCTGTGTTCTTACACATTAAAATGTTAATAAAACTTACCTAAAGCAGGGGGGTTTAAAGCAAAACTCTGCCAAGCTGTACAAGGAGGGGACAGAAAACTAGAGCTCTTTTTCCTGTTTTTTTTGTGGTTTTTTTAATTTAGAGACAAATTTACTTGGCCTGCAAAGCCTTTAGGGTGGGACTTGTGCTGTGTTTGTGCATCACCTGTCACAGTGGGATCCCAGCTCCTGGCAGTTTCCAAGGCTTTATTGCAATGTGATGTAAATAATAATAATTAGGGTGTCCTTATGAAGCAGTGGTGGTAATGCTTAGTTAAGGGGAAAACAAAAAAAATCAAAAGAAAAAGCATTGTTAATTACTGCAAGGTTTATTAAAGGCTCATTTGCCTCTCACAAAGACACAGTGAATGCAGGAGATCTGATACCAGGGGCCCATTTTAGTGTGGATCCCATCACCTCTTCTGTGCTGGCCCCATCCCTGCAGCTGCTGAGGAGAAGAACAGGGACAGATCAGGGTGAGCCCCAGACGTGGGTGAGCTGTGAGCTGTTGTCCAGCTTCAGGGCAATTTCTAGAAGATCCTGTGGAATATTTCCATTTTTATGTGTTTCAAAAAAACCCCAAACCAATGGGTAAATCCAGAAACTGCAGCAGGCTCTGCAGGGCTGGTCAGCTTGTTGGCTCTTTAAATAGGAAGGTGAAGATGAGGTTTGTGGAGAAATGGCTTGGGAATTCAAGGAAGGATGGTGATGGCTTTTTGAATTGTCTTGGAGTCTCTCCTGGGTGCATCAAAGAAATACAGAGCAAATCCTCCCGGACTTGGGCAGAGGTGGGAGATGAGGAAGCTGTCTGGGCATATGATTGAGATCATGGGTGGTTGGTGCTAAGAACATGATCTAATTAGCTCCTGAAAGACTTCCTCGTGCTTTTCTAGGGAGAAATCTGGTATTGACACGTGCTGATGTTGTAATTTAACAGAATCTGTTCTCCTTTGCCTCCTTTTTCACCTTTGCATCATCTGATCCCCTCTGCTGTAATGTTCCATTGTCGGGAGCAGTCTGGTGCCTCAGTGGTACAACAGTGTCAGGGATGGGTACGGTCATCAGGGTGTTGTGTAGGATCAGGAAAGTGGCTCAGGAACAGCAACACTTAAGCTCTCAGGCATTGGAAGAGTTATGAAATGATGAAACACAAATAATCCTAACAGCAAGGCTGTCTTATTGCACACTTTGAGGTATCGTGGTGTGTGCTCCTCAGGGGTAAGCACACCTTATCTCTCTTCTGATCCCTGCAATACTGGGAGCTAAAAAAAGGTCTAGGAGATCTGTTCAGAAAATAACCATCTTTGGTTTGCTCGTGTGTTTTCATTTTCAGATGAATCCTGAAGCTTGCCTCCCTCCCTTGGTCCCCGAGAATGCTACCTCACAGTCTAGACAGGTTTCATTTTAGAGACAAGGGACATCTGGGGTCAGCTGAGGTGCAGACAGCTTGCCAGGAGGGCACAGGGCTTGCTTGTCCCATACAGAGGATGGGAACTGGTTCCCAATGAGGAACCAGATGTGCTGCCACCATGCCATAAAGAGGATTTCTTCCTGAATGTGTCCCTGTGTCCACGTGCTTCAGGTTGTGTGGGACTGAAGACATCTAGTAGGCTTTTAATGTGGAGAAGGGTATTTGGGCAAAGCAACGTGCAGGAGGCACATCTGTGTCTAGGTGTGTGTGCATAGGTTTAAATCCTGGTGAGATTCTTTTTGCAGCCCCTTTCCTGCCTTATTCCAAACAGGGATCTAAACTTTGTTCCCTGTTCCTAAGCCTAACTGTAGCCACAACTCTAAGATCCAACATGAACTGAGACTGGCCCAAATCCCCAGCCAAAATGATCAAGTTCTCAGAAGACAATTCCTTCAGGAACCCTTTCTTGGGTTGTCTCCAAGTGGAGCTCTAGACTCTGCCCTGTCAAAACTCTTAGTCTGAAAGTAAAGGATGGGTTGAGCCTTAGCTCCAGATCATAAGTTAGCATCCAGATGAAGATGATCTCAGGGAAGAGTTGTTTTTGCAGCCTACTCCTTACTCTGGCTGCTCCTCTGCTGTCTCTAACTAATCCAAACCTACCCCAGCATGCCCAGCCATGGTCCAGATGGAAACATCTGAGGGAAGAATTCTTTTCATGGCTGGTGGGTCTTGGCTCAGAGGTGGTCCCTTGTGTGTCCCCAGGAGCAGGGCAGCCCTGTGTCAACAGTCTCATGGAAGATGAGGTGAGGTGTCCCCAAGGATGTCCTTGAACCCAACCCACAGGTCAGGGACCTGATGCAGGAAGTGCTATGGGAGGTGGCACTGTTCTGCTGTGGCTTCTGGAGGTCCTCGAAGGGCCCCTCTAGGGCAGAGGGAGATGTGGGGGGTGCAGCAGGTGCTGGTTGTGGCATTTTAGAGGAACCTGGAAACTTCTGGTTCAGCCCTCTGACTTTTAAGGGAAGACGCAGGGGTTTTTGTTTCTCCTCTCAATGTAGAGTTGCCAAAGGAAGTTTTCAGGGCAGAAATCTTTCTTTTATCAACCCATCAGGTAGCAGCAATCTTGGAGACCTCAGGAGCATCGCAGTCTCCCTGGAAATATGAAAGGAGACAAAGCAATGCAGTGCTTGTGTTTGGCTCAAAAGCAATGCTGTGGGTTTCAGCGTGGCTGTGGCCAGGCTCCTGTCCTGGGAAGATGAGGCTTACTCAACCATGCTGTGTGTGCCTGTTCCTTACTGCTGGCTCTAGGAGCTGGAGAGAGCACTCATCCTCATCCGAGGGTGTCCTCCAAGGGCACGAAGCCTGAAATGCTCAGTGCCCTCCCACCCTGTGCCCTCACTCCTGTGGCTCCCACAGCTTTTACTGTCCTACACATGGAGAAGTAGGATGCAGTCTGATTTTTTTTCAATCATTTATGAGCAATAAATATTCAGTAATTTAGAAGAAGGACTTTCCTGCTCTTTGACTGCAGATTCTGGAGGAAAATCTTGGAGAAAGCTCCTGCTAGAGACCTCCTGGTCTCTTCTCCCCAATTGCTGATGACAGGACGAGAGGAAATGGCCTCAAGTTCCATCAGGGGAAGTTTAGGTTGGAGATTAGGAAGAAGTTCTTTCCTAAGAGGGTGGTTGGGCACTGGAATGGGCTGCCCAGGGAGGTGGTGGAGTNAGTGCTTTAAACTCTGTCATTATGCTGAGGAACGGGGCTGGTGGGAGCCCTGGGAGAAGTCCCTGAATGCTGTGATTTGCAGCAGTTCCAGTTATACCCAACTCCATGAAAAGCTTCATTCCTTATGCTGAAATACAGCACACACTTAAACTGGTGTCCCCACCTGTATAATGGCAGGGGACTTGGTACTGGGTGATCTTTAAGGTCCTCCCAAACCATTCCATGATTAATTTGCAGTGTCCTCTCCTCTTGCAGCCCCCTGGGAAGGGGAATTGGCACTGACCTGTGTGAAGATCCCCATGTAATGTAATAAAGCAGCAAAAGCCCCCAGGGGCAGCTGGAGCTGTGGAGTTTGCTGTGTGGGTGCAGTTGGTTGGTGCTTTGGGTGGAAGGGGAGAAAGCAGCTCCTGGGCTGTTTGAAGGGTGATTTAAGCCGGATCTGAAGGGTGTGGTGAAGTGCCCTAGTGAAAACAGAAAGAAAGGTGGTTAACTTCTTCTGGAAAGCACTTCTAGACTTGCAGATGTGAAGTACTGAGAGCTCTGCATCTCCGAGGACTGCTGTTAATTAGGGCTGCTGCACTGAAGAGCCTCAGGCTATGGAAGAAGCTGTGCCAGGGGCTCACCCCATGTGTACAGCTGGCATTTGGATGTGGCAAAGGATGCAGGCATTAGGGTCAGCCCAGGACAGCGTCCCACAGGGAGCTGGAGGAGCTGCTCTCCCAGGAGCATGTGTTTAGCTTGAGGAGCAGTGCTTCAAGCTTGCTTCCTATGGCTCAACATGCCTTGTGCCTCTGTCCTGCTTGGGTTGTTCATCTGGGTGACCTGTAAATCCACACTTACTGACCCTGGGGAGCTCTGTATAACCTTGCTTGGGGCAGGTCTCACCTTGCAATTAAACCTGGTCTTGCCTTGAGGCAACCATCCATGCAGCCAGGCTGCTGTGTCCTGCCACCCCCCTGTCCCTTGCAGCAATGCTCTGCACTTTCAGGGCTGTGCTTAGGAAGAGCTTGTACCTGCTCCATGGGGTTTCTAAGCACTTGACCTCTGCTTCCCTGGAGAGCAGGGTAGATACCAGCTATGGGTGTCTTAAAAGCAGTGCTACAGATGCAAAGAAGTCCAGTGGCCAAATGTACAGAGGCCACTGGTTGTAACTGTTCACAGGGTTGTGCAAATTGTCCTCCTGTCCCTTTGGAGAGATCTTTGTTATACATGGGCTGTGCTTTCTGAATCCAGTGCAGTCCCAGATGCCCAACAATTACCAGTTCATGTTCCTATAGAGACAACTACAGATTTAGTAGATGGTTGGACTGGGTGATCTCAAAGGTCTCTTCCAACCTTTAATGATTCTATGATACTGAATTGATATAGGGAGGAAAATAAAACCCACTGTCCTCTGCAGGACCTTGGGGCTGGTGCTGGAGCCTGTTTTCCCATCGTTGGGCCCATGGCAGTGTGTGGCTGTGGGTGTCCCATCATTCACCACCTTAGTGTTACTCATGACCATGCTTTCCGGGCTGTGTAGACCACCAAGGATGATCTCTGTGTGAAACCAAGACATCTTTGCAGTCCCTTTTCCTGCTGTCCCTTGCTTGTTTCTTTACACGTGGGAAAGAAAGCTACAGAAGAAAAATACTGAATATTTTTTTACCTGTGTGGGAAGTTTGTGGCAGAACCAGAACCTGAGGCTTCTCAGGCTGATGTGTGAGGAGCAATGCTGGGTGTGCAGAGTGGTGGTGGATGTGGCACTGGGGGGTAGGCTGTGAAATCCCATTGAACACCAAAGGAGTTGTTTTTCCCTGTATTCCTGGCTCTGGTAGGTAGGTCTTGTGGAATTGTGTTTGTGTGACACGCTCCTTTAGGGCAGGGAAATAGCTTTGATTTTGTGTGAGTTGAATAGAAATGTGCAGAATGACGTCATGCTGCTGAAGCAAATGGCAACACCAAAAGTTGAGCTGGTTCAGCCTGTTGGCTTTTTATAGCACATGGATGAAATTGCTCAGCAGAGCAGCTGGGAGTTGAAGAGTTCTTTAACCGATACATATTTCAGGTAAATCAGTTCTGAAAAGTCCTTTTTAAAGTCTCCAGGAAAGGGGAGAGAGAGCAAGGGAAAGGTAGTGAAGTTGAAGATGATTTTAAGGCACCTGGTTTGTGGCCGTGGAGTGCAGGGCTGGGAAGCTCAGGAGACTGAACGTTAAAATTACCATTCTGTTACATAAGTGCTAAATAAAGAATATAATCAAGACTTCACAGGAAAATAGTTCAGGTCCTCAGACACAGTGCAAGAGTTACTTTGAGTTCCCACCAACACTTTGTCTGAACACAGCATGGTTATTCTCCCTGTGTGCCCTACTCCTAGTAGGGACCCTTGGTCCTTCTGGGAAAGCCACCGCCTCCTCTTGCCAGGCTCCTTCAGGAGCTCTTCCCAGTAAACAACTTGTCTTTGGATTTGAAGTAGTTATGCATGTGGTGCTGTGCAGGAAGCAAAACTTGAATTGCCTTGGCCATGCTTGTATGAACAGGGTGTTGAGGCCCTGAGCAGCATGGTCTAGTAGAGGATGTCCCTGCCCACAGCAGGGGAGTTGGACTATGTGACCTTTAAGGTCCCTTCCAACTCAAACTATTCTGTGATTGTGTTTCTTTAGCCCCAGGAGATACAAATCCATGGAAAGGCTGCAGGTAGGATTGCAAGCCCACATGGGTCGACACTCAACCCTTCGAGGTCATCCTGGAGTCCAGGCTTTCAGACCTGGAACTGTTGCAGGACCCAGATGAACTCACCCAAAGGTGATATCTAGACTTGTTACTACTACTTTGTCCCCCTGCTTTGTGGCCAAGGCAGGTTGGGAGGATGGTGGAACATCTAGTGTGGCTGATGAGTTAGCATCATCTCTTGTCCCTTTCTAGGTGCTGAGGTTGAATGGCTTTGAATTGTTTTTTGGCTTTTTTTATGGTTGTTGCTTGTATGTATTCACAGGAACCATCACTCCTGTACAAGGGAGTGTCTTCCATGCTGATGTGCATCAGGTAGAGCAGAAGTGACTAAACCCTAAACAAGAGCATCAGTGTGAGCATGACCTAGGTCAGACTGTCCAGGGTCTTCCTTTTGCAGGAACTTGTGGCAGATGACTGCAGGCTGTAGCAGGTCTGTTCTGGAAATGGTGTTTGCCCCAGTGTGCTCTCCTGTCTTCTGCCACCTCTAAAGGATCTCCTGAAATGGAAGTTGCGTACATAGCTGTACATTTAAGAGTCTTAAATGAGCCTTTCCTCCTTCGATTCTTTGCTCTGCTTTTGAAACACTTTCTATTTTTGGTCTTCAAAATATTCTCCGAGAGAGAGCTACACAATGTCCTTGCATGGTGTGAAGCAGCAGCCACCCAATTTCCTTGCTGCCTCCTAGTTCTGGTGTCAGGGAAAGCAGTGCCAGTTGGCTCTGCCAGCTTCCCAGGAGATGAATGATTTTATGGGACTGCAGCACCAGATGAAGCTGAGCAGAAGAAGAATGACTGATGCCATTTCCCTGTGCAGTGCAGGTATGACAGACTCACAGGCTGGTTCCTCCAGGAGGTGACAGGAGTGCTCATCTGCAGCACATGGATGCCATGAGATTGTGGGCATTTGAATGGGACTGCATTCCTCAGAAAATCTCCATGTTCTGGCAGGAAAAAGTAGGTTCCTGGACATTATGGTTAGAAGCAGTCTGTGAAATCCTCTGATTATTTCCAGTGCAACATGGAGGATTTAGAGATGCATGCATGTTTTCTGAAGGGGTGGTCCTGTGGTCAGAGGTGGGAAATCATAGAATCATTATAGTCTAATGGTTAGGAATAGGATGGGATAAAGGTTGGACTTGATGACCTTGGAGGTCCCTTCCAACCAGAATGATTCTATGATTCTATGATTATGGTTGGAAGGAACCTCCAGGGTCATCAAGTCCAACCTTTATCCCATCCTATTCCTAACCCTATAAATCCCTATAAAGCAGAGTGGTGCTCTCAGAGTACCTCTGTAATTTTTTTGCATGTTTGTTGGATGATCCAGAAAGTTTTTTTCAATTAGTTACATTACAGTTTTATCAAATGATGAAGGGAAGGAGGAAGACTCCAAACAGTTCCCAGGTTTCATGTCTCAGTTCATGTCCCTCGTCCTGAACACAAGTTCTGGAGCTGTTGATACTCTTTGCAAAGCACTTTGCAGCCTGGGCAGGAGAAATGAGTGTGAGTGGTTATTGCTGATGATAACTTCAAGGAATTTATTGAAGGACTAAGAGTATTTTTTCTTCTCCTCAAGACCCTGTTAGCTCCATTTGAAAGGCTCGGGATGGTGGCACAGATAGCATCACAGCTTTCAGTTGCTTTTAAAGTAAATTTATGGTTCTCATGGTAGTACAGAAGGGCTTGACAGTGTGACTCTTACGGGATTGAAAAGCAATAACTTTGAATTTACTTCTGAGAACTCACGATGTACTGGCCCTTCCCATGGGTTAAGTGTTGTCCAGGAAGTGCAGTCCATCACATGCCCCCAAAGCACACGATCTCTGATTTAATGGACTTGGTGAGAGCTTGACGTCAAAGGAGAGAGCTGGATTTTGTTCCTTGCTCCTCCAGTCATTTTGATTTCCAGCTTTTTCCCAGCTAAGACTGCAGAAGCAGGCCCAGCAGAGACCCTGTGCTGGCAGAGTGGGGTTGCTTGGGTCCTCCTTGGGAGTAGGTGGATTTCAGAGAGGACAATGCAGGCGAGGAAGCGAGGTGAAGCTTCTTGAAAGGGGCCTACAGGAAAGGTAGAGAGGGACTTTTGACAAGGGCAAGGAGGGATAGAATGAGGGGAGACTTAGATTGGATGTGAGGAAGAAATTGTTTGGTGTGAGGGTGGTGAGAGCCTGGCCCAGGGTGCCCAGAGAAGCTGTGGCTGCCCCTCCCTGGCAGTGTTGAAGGCCAGGTTGGATGGGGCTTGGAGCAATGTGGTGTGGTGGGAGGTGTCCCTGCCCATGGCAGGGGGGTTTGACTGGATGATCCTTAAGGTCCCTTCCAACCCAAACCATTCTATGAAATACCAATGGCAGCAAAGTCAAGTAAGCCAGAGAGCCAGTGGCTGTGGTGAACAAAATGCAGGTCCCCAACACAGGTGGGGTGTAAAAAAGCCTTCTGTAGTGGATGGACTAAAAGTTAAAACACTCCAGCACTGTGCTGTGCATGTAGGAAATGAGCACAGTGTGGAGCAGGTGGGCAAAGCTCAAAGCAAGCACATTGCCCCAGCTCAAGTGCTCAGATCTGTCAGGAGAGCATCTGGACCCTACAAAATCCTGGCTCCAGGATGATGACTCTTAATTTCCAGTCTCTACCTCCAGGTAAATTCAGTGTGCCCAGGAATGCCCATCCAGCATGGAGCAGTGTGGTTAAACATGCACAACTCTGCTCGCCTCCAGAAGAGGGTGGACACATGTGGCTTTGCCTGTTGGGATGGACCCCCAGCTCCTGGGAATGCTGGAGATGTGCTTGGGCTGCTGCGAGAGTCGTCACTTGTCCCAGTTCAGATCACTTTGTGGATTATTCCAACAACCTGTCCATACAGGTGGCTTCCCAGTAATGTCCCCTGGTGCTGTTGAGTTGGTGCATCCATGTGATCTGCAGAGCATTGTGCCAAAAGCCTGACCCAGATCTTCCAATGCCACCGTGGCTGGGCTCTGTGGGCTCAGTGTGGTCTCTTCCCTGCAGCCCAGCTGTCTGGCTTTGGAGGGCTGAGCAGGAGGATGCAGTTTTTGGGTATTGCATGCATTTTCTTTCCTTATTTCCATGCCATAAAAATAATCGTGCAAGAAGAGAGCTAAGAACACTGGCAGCTTTGCGTGGTTCCTTTCTAACTCTAGCACTGAAGAGCAATTAATCAATGTGAAAAGTAATTATGACATTAAACGACCAGTGACAGAACTTATGTTTTCCCACCCACGAGCTTCCACGGCTTTCCAGAGCTGCTCTTCTGAATCTCGCAGTGCGGTGGGAGCTCTGCTGCCATTTTTCAGCATCCTGTCTTCGCTTTTTGAATCGTTTCGGTACCTTTCAGCAGGGCAGTCACTTGCCTCCTGGCATATGGAGTAATTGGAGACATTTTGATAATCATGAGGTGGGGGGGGGGGATTATTTTCTTGAAATAGAAGTGTTGACATCTGCTTCACAAAATAACAAATGTTCAACCAAATAAACTCATTAAATACCCCTCGAGTGCCGTGGCAAAACTATAATTGCACATCTTGCCTGACATCCTGAGCTTGCATGCAAGGATTGCTAATTATTCTGCAGTTTTCCCCTCTTAGATGAGTGCCACGATAATGAATACTCATCTAAAAGGTTCCCAGTGGTTGGTTTGAGGGGTTTGATGGTGAGAGCCTCGCGCTGCTGGGATGTGAAACACATGGCTGGTGTATTTATGGAGATGCTGGTGATCACTCTGGCACTGGGATGGTCATCATGCTGCCTGTTGCTGTTGGGTGGTGGCCATCCTTAAAGGTACCAGTTGAGACTGGAGCCTCAGCAGCTTTACAGATGCCTATATACTTCCTGAAAGGCAGTCCATGTTTGGGGTAGGTTTGGGGTAGGTTTGGGGTAGGTTTGGGGTAGGTTTGGGGTAGGTTTGGGGTAGGTTTGGGGTAGGGTTGGGGTAGGTTTGGGGTAGGTTTATTTAGTTATATAATAAATATATAATGTAGTTTATGTCTGACATACGGAGTCCATATACCTAAAGGCATTAAACCAAAATAGATAGGAGAAGGTTCAGGAAACTTTGCTGCCTTCATTTGGAGTTGGCCATCGGGGCAGAGTTCAGCTCTCATTTTGTTTAATATTACATGAATAATTTACTTGCATGAAAATAGCTCTTGGATGTAGCTACAGCTGAGAAATGGGGAAAAGACTTGGAGAATTGCAAGAGTTTCCTTCAGCTGGTAACTTATTAAAGTGTTTTTGTTGTGTCTCAATATATATTTTTTTTACATTTAATGAAGAGATTAAAGCAGAGCACAACAATATAAATATTTTGGGTTTGCATAAGAGGATCCAAAATGGTGATGGTTCAACAAAATCCAGAATGCAGTAGTAACAACAAATGCCATTTCAGTTCAGCTTAGCCTAAATAGGGGTTTTTTGCCCAGTTTGGCAAGTGAAGTAAAAAAAAATCAATATTTGCCCATCTCTAGAACTGGGTCAAAAAGAGATTAAATTATTTCTCTGACATACAGTCAGTGGCAGCACTAGGAGCTGAATGTACATGCTGAGCACATCCACCTCCCCCTGAATAACTAAATACTCATTTATATTTTTTATATATCTAGAATTGAGGGCTGCAGTACTGGAAGGGGAGGTTAGGATTTATTTTTCCCTTTACAAACACATTAAAATATAAAGGTTGGGTGAGGTGTGTGGCTGTGGGTCAGAGCAAGCAGCCCTGTCCCAGAGCTGTCAGTACTCGATGCTTGTGGCTGGAGTAAGGTGGTGGTAGATCCTCGCTCCTTATCTCTAGCACCTCATTTATTCTCTTCTAGAGCTGTAACACTTTAAATGGAAAACTGTCAGTGTGGGTAACTTTGGGACTGAATATCTGAATATTGCCCATCCCAAATAACAGTTTTTGCTGCCTGGAGATGTGCAACCCTGTATTTGGCTCAGTGGGGAAAGCAGTGTGGAGGCATGAGATCATTAAACAACTCAGTGGTGATGTAGGTAGGGGTTGAACTGGGTGATCTTGAAGGTCTCCTCCAGCCTCAATGATTTTATGGTTCTTTGAACTCCTCTCTAAGGCAGACACGGATTTGCATCAGGAGGGCTGGGCTCGTGTGGAGCAGGAGGTGGCAATTAAAGGCTAAATGTTTATACGTAGGGAGTGAGCATGGTGGAGGTTTGTCCATGTCTCAGGCTTGACACAACCATTGATTTGCTCAACACTTTCACTGTTTGTTTCAGATAAGGTGTGATACAAATGGGGCAATGTGAAGAAACAGGCAGGCTTTATTAGGGTGACACCTTCCATATCTACGATTTATAAATGGGCTGTTTTACTCCTTAGGAAGAATAATCATATCTTTTCTGGGTATTTTATGTATTTATTCTGCTTGGAGTGGCTGTGACTGACTTGTGACAACAACAATAAAACCCCAACCTGTCCTTCAGCTTTCTGGATAATGCAGCTATCTATATACATGTCCACTTGGCATTCCCATGCTCTGTTTCTCAGTGACTGATGAGACATTGGCCAGCACTGCTTGGCCTTTGCACATCAGAACTGCACCCAGTTACCTTTGGTGTGAGCCCAGAAATGATTGAACAATCACAGATGCTGGCTGCAATGCTGCAAGTAGTGATGAATCCAGCACTAACCCTTCAAATGTGTCTGGTGGAGCCTTATCCTTGCTACAAATCACAGAATAGCTGGAGTTGGAAGGGACCTTAAGGGTCATTTAGACCATGGGCAGGGACTCCTTCCACTAGACTAGGTTGCTCCAAGCCCCATCCAACCTGGCCTTGAATGCCTGGAGGAGAGGAGACCTTATTGCCCTCTACAACTACCTAAAAGGAGGTTGTAGTGAGGCTGGTGTTGGTCTCTTCTCCCCAGTTGCTGATGACAGGACAAGAGGAAATGGCCTCAAGTTCCATCAGGGGAAGTTTAGGTTGGAGATTAGGAAGAAGTTCTTTCCTGAGAGGGTGGTTGGGCACTGGAATGGGCTGCCCAGGGAGGTGGTGGAGTCCCCATCCCTGGGGGATGTTCAAAAAACGGGTTGATGAGGCACTTGAGGCCATGGTCTAATGGTTAGGAATATGATGGGATAAAGGTTGGACTTGCTGACCCTGGAGGTCCCTTCCAACCATAATGATTCTANTTTAAAACCATCACCTCTCATCCTATCACAACAGGCTCTGCCTGTCCCCATCAGGATCAGGCCCTCCAATTTTGTATTACTGTAGTCTTTAATTAGCTAAGTGCAAATTGCTTAGTTAAGATCCTGCATGGAGTGGGAATAGTGTTTGATATGTTCTTCTCATTTCGTTCCAGATTATTTATTATTTATAATTTATTTATTATATATTATAAATTTACATCACATGTAATACATACTTACATATTTATATTTATTATCTATTTATTATCTATTTATTATCTATTTATTATCTATTTATTATCTATTTATTATCTATTTATTATCTATTTATTATCTATTTATTATCTATTTATTATCTATTTATTATCTAATCATTTTAAGCCTGAAGCAAACACCAAGATGCTCGATCCAGGTTGTGTGCTTTGTTGCATTGTTGGCAGCACAATAAATAAGTTGTGGTGGCACTGGAGTGGCTGTTGGGCAGAACCCAGTCAGCCACATAGCCACGGGTGCCCCTCACTACCCAGACACACCACAGGACCACGATGCTACTGCTAATTTCTGCATCTTATCACTGTAGGATCTGGCTGCTCGTTAATGACTTGAGAGGTTGCTGGGTTTTTTCTCCCCCATAAGAACTGAGTCTGCACTTCTGGTTCTGCTTAACTTCCCCTTGTAACACCTTGTGCCTTTCTTCCTGGGTTTTGGAGGCATTAGGTTGTCACTGCTGCTGGTGGCAGCCATAAAACCATCCCTGAGCAGGCAGTGCTGTGGGGTGGGGATGTTTTTCCCCAGGAAAACAAATAAATAAACTAATCCCAGGCAAATAACTGCTAATTTAGGGTGTGTGGATGTACATCAGAGCTACAGAAACAGCTGGTATCATCAGATTTATATTTTTTAACACTTGAATTAGTGGTGGCAGCAGGGCTGTGAGATCCTCCTGGGGAGACAGTGGGGAGGTTGCATGTCTGCCAGCAGGTCCAGCCAGGGCAGGACCCCCCCTCCAGCATCACCAGAGCTGAATGTGGGGATGGGATGCTGGCACGTGGTTTTCCATGTCCCTGTGTACTGTGAACATGAGGGCTTGGCCAGGTCCTGCTGAGTCGGGTGTATTGGGTTGGACCTTCTGCAGGTGGTTCTGAACCCTCTCAAGAAGTTGTTTTAGGTGGTTTGCTTCTCATTGACTTGGCAGACTCCAGGGATGGGAGTTTAGTATTTGTGTTTGGTATTGTTTAGTATTCAGTACTTAATTAGAGGTCAGAGTCCCTGCGTTTAAAGAAGCTGGGAGCTTAGGATGTCTCTTTTATTTCTCACTGTGATAAGTTGCTAAATGTTATTCCCACAGTTTACGTGCGTGTGAGACAGAGACTCTCGGTACACACAGCAAGCCACAAATACACACAGAGCAGAAGATTTTTTTACACTTTTGGAGGTCACAGACCTCATATCTAAGCTAACAGCAGCCTCTACTCAAACACATGCTTTGATGGCTGTAGTCTCAGCAAGGGATATTGGTTTAATGTTGGAATGAGTGAACGCTCCTGAGTTCCCTTGGGTTGTCTCTCTGCGCATCCACAGCCACTCCCTGCAATCTCCTCTAATCCCTGGGTGTAGAGGATGGCATAAATTGAAATGATTGCCCTGCCCAGCAATTTGTTTCTTCTGGAAACAGAAATTAATTTTTATGGATTTTAATGGTTTGTAGCTAAAACTGGTTTCAGCCCATCACCTTAGCTCCAGAAATACACTTTAAATCTCTGAAATCAGTTTTTTCCATAGACTCTTTCCTGCTCCTGGATAGGGTTTGGATGTTAAATGCAGCCAGAGGTGGCTTCAGTACATAACGTGTCCCCAGCCTGTGATCTGGCAGGGTCACACTGGTGGCTCCTGAAGAAACCAGGAGTCCATCTTGTTTTTTTCATGGTAGGAGTTGTGTTGTTCTTTTATTTTCTGTGGTGGAAAGCAGATGCCATCTCACTTGCCATTCTCATTAACGTGATGGCCTTTCTGCCCATGTACTTTGACAGTGCTGAGAGCTCTGAGTGGGTTTGGTGCTCTGCCAGAGCATCTCCCTAGGGACAGGGGAGCTGGAAACAGCAAACTTGCAAGAGCTGCAAAAATTCCACTTCAAAAGCACGAAGCCCTACTCAAAGGAGCATGAAAACCAATGTACACCTCTTCAGATGAGGCTAGGAGCTGTTTTATGGCAATTAAAACACTTGTGTTGCCACTAAAAGATATTGTGGGATTAATGAGCAGGGTTTATAGTCTAAATGCAGGTGTAGTGCCATCTTTTGCCATGTGCATGTTGTCAAGTGGTTGGATGGACAGAGTACTCCAGCAGTTACTTATGGCCAGGATAATGAGAGGAGATTCAAAGTAATCTCAGGTATTCATCATGTTGTCCTCTTTCTGCAGCTTCTGAGCCCTGATGTGGTTTGGTAGCTGCTGTTTGGGTGGCCTGGGTGAGGAGCAGGGCTGTCCCACGAAGCTGTGGCCATGGAGTGGAGCATCCTTGGTGTGGCTGAGCTTGTCCCATCTTGTGGGCTTGGGGGTGTGTTGGGCACGCTGACCACAGGACATTGGTGAGCCTGTGGGAATGAGTTTCATAAGTTTGAATTTGATTTTAATTGGAAGCCTGAATGGCATTATTGGGAATAAGGAATGGGTAAGGGACACTGAGATGTTCCTGGGGTTGTTGGTAGGATGGGGGCTTGGGGCTGCACGCTGCGTGGCAGAGCCTGGTGTGCCAGAGTCTTTCCCAGGTTGTTTCTGACACTGGATCACTAAAGCTGTGATGGATGGTGAGTCCAAGTAGTCACACAGTCAAATAAAAAAAATACCAGAAAAAGGAACGCATGGTTTGGAAATGAAGTCTGAGGTGTAGCTTGAACACAAGTAGGAGCCACTTCATGATCTTCCTTGGGCTGACTCTGGGATGGCAACCTATTACAGAAGTCCAGGTGGTGACAAGTGGGGGAAAAGCCCCAAAATAACCTGCTAGTGCACTGCACACAGTAATTTTCCTCCAAATGTGGCTTTTACCCAAAGCTTACATTGGCTACTACTTATGGCTATGATAAGGACAACTTCAAAAGCCATTACTGTGAAACCAAGCAGGGCTGGCAGTGGGAGGAGGTGATGGGTGTTCCCAGGGTGCAGGGGTCCATCCATCCCTGCTAAATGTTGGGGAGGACACTGGAGTGCTGACAAATACTCCCAAGCAACTGTGTTGAGTGTGTGAAGTATTGACAGTGGGTTTGGGGTGTTGTTAGGAGCACTTTGATTCAAGATCTAGCTGCGTCTTCCCATGCTGCATGTGTCTGAGGGTGGAAGATTGCTCATCTCTGCTGGATTTCCATGGGCCAGCAGGGATATGATGGAGTGATTCAAAAAGTAGAGAAAAAGTTACTCTTTCTTTTTTTTGAAGTTTTTTTCCCCAATGCTGTCCTTCTCGAAAGCAGCAGACTGCTTTTATCCAAATTTCTAGAAAATGGAATTAAACTGGGGCTAGGAGAGAGTCTGAACAAAAATGACTCATGTGGATGCATGCCAGTGGAATCGTGTACATTTGCAAGTGATAATTGTAAATTAAAAGGACTTATTGGTTATAAGCTCTGTTTTGCATGTATCTGTACACCCATCCCTTTACACAACCATCACGGAGCACCCAACCAGTGAAACAGGGAGAAGATGGAGGTGAGACAAGACCTTCATCGTACACACCTCTGTATGCAAATGCACCACATCATCTGCTCCCATCTTTGCATACACTTAAATATACTATCAGAGCTTCAAGATGCTCCGTGAGAGCCTCCATAACACTTGTTTATCTCTCGCCTCTTTTAAATATGGATTTGCATAGCTGAGTGCTGTGATTTAAATTGCAAATGGCAGAGGCAGAACCCGAGCTCTGCAGTAGCATGAGGGACATTGCAAAGGCATTGGTTTAATCGTGTTCCCTCCCTGTTGCACTGAACTCCAGTTGCCTGCACGTCCTCTGCCCGATGTCCTCTATAGCCTTCTGCACATTGTCCTCTGCTCTGCTGCTTTCCAGCTGTGAGCTGTGCTCCTGCCCATTGCTTATGCACAGGGAATATGTTGGAAAGCAAAGGTTGCCCTCCTGAGACTCCCTCTCCTGGAATTTATGGAGTTGTGGAGGTGACTTTGATAGGAGCCATAACTCTGGCATGGGATGGATGGATCAGACTCAGTGTAAAGCCTGGTTTAGTCATAGAATCATAGAATCATTCTGGTTGGAAGGGACCTCCAGGGTCATCAAGTCCAACCTTTATCCCATCATATTCCTAACCATTGGACCATCAGACCATGGCCTCAAGTGCCTCATCAACCCGTTTTTTTGAACACCCCCAGGGACGGGGACTCCACCACCTCCCTGGGCAGCCCATTCCAGTGCCCAACCACCCTCCCAGTAAAGAACTTCTTCCTAATCTCCAACCTAAACTTCCCCTGATGGAACTTGAGGCCATTTCCTCTCGTCCTGTCATCAGCAATTTGGGAGAAGGGACCAACACCAGCCTCACTACAACCTCCTAGTCAAGCCAGCCATTTGCCCATCATGAATTTATACACTCGTGTGGCACCTTGCTGTGCAGTGGCTGAACTCTGCCTGGCTCTCAGATGTCCCTGAGGATGTCCTCCTCCTCCAAATCAGGCTTTCTCCATATTCTTCCATGGCAGCCATACTTCAGTTTGTTCTGGTGACAGTGTGCCAGGCGCAGCCTCTGCCCCAACAAGCTCTCAGTCTGCTGGGTGAGGACAATCGGGAAAACCCTCTGTTCCTCCACAGTCGGGTGGCTCTGGGGATGCTCATGGAGGGACATGTGCTGCTGCAGGGCAAGGCTTGCTTCCTCCGGGATGCTCAGCTCCCTGGTGGGGAGTGTGGGCAGCTGCCTGTGTCTCATCTGCTGGTGCAGAGCTGCTGCCTCCTCCACTGCTGGCAGCAGTGCTGAACCCAACCACGTCTTCATGCTTCCCCAAGTACATTTTCACAGCCCCCAGGCTGGCTGGTGGCATCTTCTCATCTGTGGCAAAGCTGCAGCCTTCTGCACAGATGGCTTTGGATTAAGGAGCAGCGATGGGGATGGATGGGGGAGAGCATCCTTCGTGTTGAGGTTGTTTAAAGCTCCCTTGTCCTTGGCTTGTCTGCACAGCTTGAGTGAGAGCCTGGAGATGTGCAGGAGGAAGAAGTTTCCTGAAAGGAGCATTTCCCCCCTTCTGCGGTAGGAAGAGGAGTAGAGAAACCTCGTGCTGATTGAGCCACAGCAGCAGGTCTGCCCTAAGGTCTGCACCCTAGGTCTTGTAGCAGCCCTCTTCCCACCATGGGCTGTCAGCTGCTAACTGCATCGAAAGCTGGTTTGCATTATAGGGACTCTGGCAAAGGAAGGGCTGGAGAAAATAACCTTCTTACCTTGAGGTAACAAGGGTGTTTTGGGTGATCTTTGTGCACTTTTTTGGATTTTGATGGATGAACCATGCTGAGGGTGTGGTTCACATCCAACTTGTCACCAGTCCCTCTCCAGCTTTCCTGGAGCCCCTTCAGGCACTGGAAGGTGCTCCGAGGTCTCCCTGGAGCCTTCCCTTCTTCAGGCTGAACACCCCCAACTCTCTCAGCCTGTCCCCAGAGCAGAGCTGCTCGAGCCCTCTGATCATTTCAATATCTTCTAGATCAATGGCAGAGTTACTGCTGGCCAACCAAACCTCTCCTCTGAGCCCCTCTGTAGCCCACTGGTTGGTCTCCTCAGGCTTTGCCAGCAAGCTGGCAAGTGCTGATAGAGGATGGAAATACCTTTACTCATCTCCAAATGCAGGATTTGGATTGGAAGCATCTGTGGTGGGTTCATCCTCTGGGTTGGCAGTACCAAGCAGCCCAGGCAGTGGGTGCTTTGGCAGGAGCATATCTTAACCACAGGGTCCCAAGGACTCATTCTTGCAGTTTGGTTCCCACTTGTATTTAGGATATTAAATATAGGTGCTTTTGCCATTCCTCTCAACATAAGTTATATAATTATTTTTGCTATAAAAATGCTTTCTGTATGTTGCAGCATTTGCAAACCTTCGATCCCACCTTCCAATAACCCAGGCTTCAAGCTTTGCACTTCCTCTGGTTTGAAATGATAATGAGATGTTTCTTCCCAAACACGCTTTGTATAACAAAGTTAACGAAGCAGATATTTTGCATTTGAAAGTATTGTTTTCTACTGGAAGGACAGGGGAAAAAACCAACTAGACTGCTGCATCTTTTCTTTATCTGCCCTTGACTTGTCTTGGAGTGTTACTGAGGAACATTGTTGGTTCTGCAGTATGGAGGTTGTTTTTGGGGATGTCAGTGTTCCGGTGGCAGCATCATGTTCCCATTCGATACACCTCTGTTTGAAAGCTGCCAGAGGAAGAAATGCTTTGTTGTTTGATTTCCAAAGCAAAAAGCTGTTTCTAATGTGATGGGCTGCGTTAGGAGGCTGGGGTTGTATCTCGGTCCAGATGGGATGGGATGGGTGGCTGCCATCGCAGTACAAGCAGAAGCAAGCCGTGTGGTTCATCAGGTGGTTGCCCCCAAGCAACACATCAGCACCTTTGAGGTGGGGAATGCAGACCTCGAGGGCTTTCCTCACCTTCTGCCTCACTAACCTGTGACTTCTACATCGCTGCCAAAAAAAAAGGAATATTTGGCATGCTGATGCTGGAAAACACCAAAACCTTTTCTTCATCTGGATCAGCACCTTGGTTGTGCTCAGTTCAGACCTGCTGGTGCTGCTGACACCACCATCTCTTTGCTGCATCTCTGTGCTGCTGGCTGAAGCTGGTGGTGGCTCTCCCAGCTCTGTTTGGGAAGCCTCTGTTGGTGCTGTGCTATGTCTGGAGTGGCTATGGGGGTCTGTAGGAAAGGCAGAAAGCTCTGCTTCAGGCCAGGTAGGGTCTGCAGGGGTTGCAGGAAAGAGAAAAGGCACCGTTGTGGGTAGGCTGTGGGTGTATTTATTATAAACATAGAATCATAGAATCCTTCTGGTTGGAAGGGACCTCCAGGGTCATCAAGTCCAACCTTTATCCCATCAGATTCCTAACCATTAGACCATGGCCTCAAATATACTCTATGCAGCAAACTTCCATGAGATTGATGTCCATCCAGTTTACTCCAGTCATCCTCCAGGATTTCTGTGTGCTTGTGTATTTAAGTGTAATCTGTCCCGTCTAACTTGATGTCTTCATCGAGCCAGTCAGCTTGGACTCCCTGCCACAGGTAACCTCTGTTGGACGAGAGGTCCAACCCCAGCTGACCAGCCAACTTCTTCACCTGCAGCTGGTTGAAGTCTCCATCCTAAGTCAGTGAAGGGAGGCCTCTGAAAGCCACCACTCTCTAATGGGCTTTTCCCCTGGAGACCCTCTTAAGAGGCACTTCTCCCTCTCTTTGTTGCCAAGATAAGGAATATGGGTGCTTATGTTTGCAGTAATGCTTCGTTAACCACAGAAACTTTAATTGCAAGTTAAGTGCAGGCTGTGTGCCACCCATTTTATTCTGGCCTGGAAGATCAGTGTGCTGCTCTCACTCGTGGGACCAGATGGGAATTTAGAAATGCAGTGGGGTCACTTCTGGTTTGGCCCAAATCCAGCATGGACCATTACATTCTGCCTACCTCAGATCTTCCTGTGGCTTTGTTTAACTTTCCTTGGCAGCCACTGCTCATCCTTGGCAGACGAGAAGGATGCCTCAGTGTTTAAAAGACCAATGCTGGAGTTTTAATCGTGTAATGTTCTGTTGAACAAAGTCAGTAGAAGGTAATTAATGAACGTTGGAGATGGAACCTTGGGACTTGCTGCTGTTTAGCAGAAGGGTAAACCAAATGCCTGTGGAAGGTGGTGGAGTCCCCGTCCCTGGGGGTGTTCAAAAAACGGGTTGATGAGGCACTTGAGGCCATGGTCTGATGGTCCAATGGTTAGGAATACGATGGGATAAAGGTTGGACTTGATGACCCTGGAGGTCCCTTCCAACCATAATGATTCTATGATTTTAAGGGAGTGTGTGTCTGGCTGCTCCTTTAGAAATCCCCATTCTCCTTTGCTAAAGCAGCCATATAATGTAGCACAGCTTGATGTACCTGAACAGCAGGTCAGTTAATGATCCAGGATTTATTTTGTTGTGTTTTTAATTTTCTGGAGTGCTAATCGATCACAATTCCCAAGGGCTTGTGCCCTGTCAAATGACCTCGTCCTGCTCTGCTTTCGCACATAACCCTGGCTGTGTTGATGAAGTCAGCTTTGGCCCAGAGTGGGGACACGGTGTGCTGCAGCACCTTGATGTTATTGCAAAATGTAATAGGAGTCGTAATCTAAAAGGTATTTTTAATTACTTCCCCAGTATTCCTTTTAAGTGGTGGTTGAAGAGCAGTTGATTGAATCTGGGCAGTGCTCTGCCAAGGCAGGAGCAAAGGCCTTGGTATCTCCTGATACCAGGGACACAAAGTGCTTGGAAATGCAGTTGGTATTAGCAAGTTGCTTCCTGGGGTTGTTTATAGGAGTGGAGTTCACTTTTAATATGTAACGATACCTTTTTTTGAGCTACACAATGAAGACTGGCTTATGGAGACCGGCTGAGGGTTATTTATCCTGGAGAAGGAGACTGAGAGGAGACCTTATTGCCCTCTACAACTACCTAAAGGGAGGTTGTAGTGAGGCTGGTGTTGGTCTCTTCTCCCCAATTGCTGATGACAGGACGAGAGGAAATGGCCTCAAGTTCCCTCAAGGGAAGTTTAGGTTGGAGATTAGGAAGAAGTTCTTTCCTGAGAGGGTGGTTGGGCACTGGAATGGGCTGCCCAGGGAGGTGGTGGAGTCACCGTCCCTGGGGGCGTTCAACAAACGGGTTGATGAGGCACTTGAGGCCATGGTCTAATGGTCCAATGGTTAGGAATATGATGGGATAAAGGTTGGACTTGATGACCCTGGAGGTCCCTTCCAACCATAATGATTCTATGATTTTATTTTATTTTATTTTTAGCCCTTTATTCCCTGGTGCTGGTGTGTGTCACGATGACATTTTCTGCAGGTATTTTTCATAGACTTAAGGACACTGCAAGTAGCTCATCCTGGGTTCATGCTTACAGGGTGTCTGAGCCTCGAGCTGCGGGTGCTGGAGGCAGCAGAAGTAGGAAGCCATGGCAGAATGCGGTGGGGAGGTCACCTCTTCACAGAAGAGTCAGGTATTTGACGTGAGCAGTGCTTGTCTTAGTAGAGGGTCAGGTCTGTCTGGCATCTGAAATGCCATTTTATACTAAAAATCATGAAGCATTTCAGGAATTACATCTGTCACTGCAGTGGTGAATTCAGCCCTGTTGTGGGACTGTGCCATGATTTCTCTGCACACATCAAAACGATTTACGGGAGAAATTCAGAGTAATTTCCTCTGTTTTGCAGGGAGGAGATCAGGGTGGAGACACTTGTCCGGGGCTGTGGCAGCAGGACAGAGCTGAGGCTGGTGCTCGGATTGCTTTGCTCCCAGTCAAGGCTCCAAAGGACATAAAAATTGGTTGGATCTCGGCCTGGAATAAGCATCTTACCAAATGATAGAATCACAAACTGGTTTGGGTTGGAAGGGACCTTAAAGACCATCTCATTCCAACGCCCTTGCCATAGGCAGGGACATGTCCCACCAGACCAGGTTCCTCCAAGTGCCATCCAACCTGGCCTTGAACCAGGGAGGTGGCATCCACAAGTGCAAATCAGGACCTACAGCTCATTGAGAGGCCGATTTATTTTATAGTTTTTATTTTTATCATGTTTTTTCTAGAAATTTTATATTTTGGGGTGTTTTTCTTATGGAGGAGGGAAATTGAGTGAACTTTACTCAGTGTTTTCCAGCACATGAAGCATGGCAAACTTCATTTGTGCCTGGCATGACTTTAATGACTTCATCCTGAGAAAGACTTATGCTCATCAAATGCTGGAAAGTCAGAGGTCAAAGGATGGTTGTATACTTGTTTTTTGGGTTTCACTTAAAAAGAAATCAAACAGAACTATTAAAGGATATTCAGTGAAATACTAAAGTGGTTAGAATAACTGTCCTGGAAAAAAATGCATTTTTAGAGAGAGTTTGAATAAGTCTGAGGACATTTCAACAGAGAGCGATTTTTGCTGGTGGTCTCCAATGCCTCGCGTGCTGAAGGCGTGACAGAGCCTCCTTGGCTCAGAAGTCCTTTGGGTCTCAGATTTAACAGATCTGTTTCCTCTCTTGCACACTCCCACAGCAAGATGGATGCTGAATAATTTCATTTTCAACCTCATAACTCTGTGTTGTATTCATTTGAAGGTTTGATGTTTTAAACTTGCTAGTTTCAGTCTCGGCTATGACCACAATTCAACCATCATCCTGTTCTAGCTTGAATTACCTTGTGAACATGCTTGCTTCATGGGTATTTGCCTGCTCATCCTTTCTTAAAGTCTATTTAAAGGAAATAGAACAGGGTATTCTGTCAAACTACAGTGTGGGTTGCAACCTCAAGGGCATGGGTGACCTTGACTGACAAACAAGATATTCAGTTCCGCTTCCCAACTGATGGTGGTGGGATTCTTTCTTCTGACGGCCCCAGACTTCCCTGTTCACGTAGGCCAGGTGGGAACCAGCTCTGACCTAGAAGAAATGTCATGGGAGGTGGATGGTGGTGGTGTCTCCCAGTTGGTGCAGAGCTTGCTCTGATGAACCGTGGGTCTGGGAGATGTTCCTGGTTGGCTTCACAAGATCCCACTAGAAATCCTCTCTCCTGATGTTTTAAATAAAACGTTCAGAACTTGGAGAAGATTGCAAAATAAGACCAGTGGCTGCCTGGTCAGACAGATTTGCAGCATCACTGGTGAAACTGTAGCTCAGCTGAATTCAACAACAAAACCTTCCAACTGCAAGACTCACCAGGGCTGGGTTTTTGCTGCAGGCTTTTGATCGACCCAGAAAGCACAAGAGATGGCTGAAAGCAGGTGCAGAAGATGAGGGGGACCATCCTCTGCCCATAAAATGGAAAGGGAGGGCATCATTTCAGGTGGTGGATTTTGCAGCATCAAAACACAGCATCCTCTGCAGCTGGCCCCAGATGTACCACGAGGGGAACATCTGGTAGAAATACAGCTTGGATCAAGTAGTGAAAAATTCCTGTGATGTCGACAAATTAAGACTTTCATTTTCATGGAAAGGCCGTGCATAGTGATGGATATTTTGAGCTGTATATGTGTCATCTGGAAAGCAGGTTGTGTGCTGGGTGCAGACAGGAGTTGGATGATTTCATGGTTTTCATTCTGTGTAATGTTCTCCTCGGTTATTAGCATGAGTGAGGCACATTTGTGCTGCTTATTGATCTTTTTATTAAGTCTCCACAAATGCACCTTCTAAAATTAGCAAGTAGTCCAGCCCAGTTATTTTTAGTTAAAAGGTTTTATTTCTGACACAATTGGTCAAGGCAAATGAATAGGATTTTCCAAAACACTCTTGCTGAAAGCAAGAGAGCAACTCCTCTAGAAACCAGAACATCACTCATGTCCCCAGCAGTTCTTGGGAGTTGAGGCCAGTTTGAGAGTTGCCTATCAGGGTATGCTAGTACCAAACTCCCATTAAGCTCATCAAATCAATCAGTTTTAGACCCCTATGCTTCAAAATCAAAGACCTGGATATATTCTGTAGAGCAGCAGCTAGCACGTTGCTGAGACTCAGAAGAAGGAGCTACAATCACCATCAGTAATTGTCAGTGTTTGTGTGGTTATTTTTAATTTATTCTTTTTAAATTGTGTACTCAGAGATCCCCATAGAGCTTATGTTTTGTGGAAAAAAAAGTCAATGAAATATGGAAAAAGGGGTTTAATTGCAGTGCTAATGTGCTTGGAGAAAAGGTCGTGAAGATACCAGTAACCCTGATACTGGGAACTGCAACTCTCCCTTGAGCTTCTCTGCTAAGTTCACTTTGACACCTTGGATTGCTTTTTCTTTTTCTCTTGTGTTTCGGGGTTATATACAGGGCTAAAAAAAACACATGATGAGTTTTTACCGTTTTTACCCTCAACAATTTCACCCATCATGCCCCTCTGAGGGATGTTCCCATGTTGGAATATCCTTGTGCATCTGCCGGGTGTGGTTTTTACTTGGCTTCTCTTGATTGTTAATGACTGTTTGACTCTTGTGTTTCAGTCAGATTCTGTTATCTGTAAAATGCAGCTGCAGGCATGTTTTCAGCAGGCATGCTTTTTTATACATAGGTATTATTTATATACATATACACAGACACATGCACACGTACATAGACCCTTTCTAGACTCTTTCAATGTGTACTCTTACGTCCTGTTCCAATGAGTTGCAATTGAGCTTTGGTGTTTTCTCAGTCTGACAAGTAGTCAGCAGACTGGCACTGGTAAAATACTTGATGTTAGAAGATTATCTGCTGATATGAGAGCTGTGTTGATGGATTGTGAGTGCCCTGGTTGTGAATTCACTCTGCTCTGGGTCCTCAAGTTGGTTTTCACTTATGGTAGATCATAGACTGGTTTGGGTTGGAAGGCACCTCCTAGCTCATCCAGTCCCACCCCCTGCCATGGGCAGGGACACCTCCCACCACACCAGGGTGCTCCAAGCCCCATCCAACCTGGCCTTCAACACTGCCAGGCAGGGGCAGCCACAGCTTCTCTGGGCACCCTGGGCCAGGCTCTCACCACCCTCACACCAAACAATTTCTCCCTCCCATCCCATCTCCATCTCTCCTCTGGCACTTGGAACCCATTCCCCCTCGTCCCATCCCTCCCTGCCCTTGGCACCAGTCCCTCTCCAGCTTTCCTGGAGCCCCTTCAGGCACTGGAAGGTGCTCTAAGGTCTCCCTGGAGCCTTCTCTTCTCCAGGCTGACATGAGGATCCTTTCTGTGACAAAAGTGGGGATGAGGATGTGTTGTTGGATTGGCAGGATGTGAGAAAGGAACTTTGTAGAGCACCTTGTGGTTTATTTCAGTTGGAATATACCAGAATGACAAGAGAGCTTGAAAGATTGAGACTTGACTCACGGAGTCCTGCATGTCCTAGACATACACTGGATGTTAAGTACTGGTATTATATACATCTCAAAGGTCTCAGATTCCAGCTGTAACCTTCAGATGTTAAAGTCCAGCATGCCAGAATGTGACTCCAGAAGAAACAAATCTACCCAATGACAGCAGTCAATGTTGTATTTTTGAGTTGTGCTTGTGGGAGGAATGGTAAATGGGCAATCAATCTCCCCCAGAGTCCTTCCTTCAGTCCCCCAGCATAACAGAAGGAGGCACTGGGAGGAGCAGAAGACACACACAATCATGTGGATCAAATCAGGTTGCTGATGCCTTACTCTACTTAGAGTTGTGGGTGAAGTTGTCAGGGCCTTAGTGTCCCATGGGATAGCTGGGGAGGGGAAAGGAGTGGAGTTCCACTGTCTATAGTATTTTCTCCAGGTACAACTCCTCAAGGAGTCCATGTCCTCTCTGTACAAATACAGCAACACCCAGGAGAGCTGTAACCATCAGCTCTTATTGAAGCTATTATAGAGCTGCAGTGTTGCAAAGTGGATAACTGCCTTTCCTGGAGTCCCCAGAAAGAAAGAGGGAGCAAAGCTCTCAAAGGGCAAACAGAAGGAGAAGCTGCACAAGACAAACTGCTGTGGCTCCAAAGTGTTTCCTGGCAGAGCACGAAGGTTTGGATTGGAGGCAGGGAAAGAAAACTGCGTGAGCATCCTTTAATCTCACATTTCATTGACTGTCATGGGCTCTTGAGAGCTGAGTTTGGATTTTGGGTTAGACTTTCTTCTGTAGTGAACACGTTTGGTTTAGATTGGGCAAAGTAATGGTTCCTACCCAAAAGTGATGGAACAGGAATTGGATAGGCCATTCTTCCCATTTCTTCTGACAGCACGAGAATAGGGATATTGGGAGCTGGGAGGTCTCAAGTTTGTGGCCACAGTTTATCCCACCCAGAGCTTTGTGTGAATGGCATCTGTCTGTTAGTGCTTCCAGCAGCTCTTCTGCTCTGTGATGGGAAGTGCTGGATGCAGTGTGGCCACTGGTGAGCAAGGGCACTCTTGGGATGTAAATGAAGGAAAACGTATTCCATTGCAGCTCTAGTTAGGGCTGTTTTCTTTACTAAATGCCTTCTACTTAAGACAGCCTGGGACTCATTCATTCCTGATTATATTCCTTGGTTACCCTTGAAATATCTCTGCTTTAGTCATTGGAAATGTAAGTTGCTGTTAGATCTTTCATTGGCATTGCTATAAAAGTGATTGCCCTTTCAAGTCTTGACTTAGAAATCTGCGTATGCATGCAGCTTGGGGGAAAAAAGGAACATACTGAAAGTCTGGTGAAACATACTCCATTTCTTTATTTCTTTGACTAGTTCAAAGGTTGGCCAATTCCTTTAGGTTTGGTGAGGTGATCCATCATGCTGCTGGTGGGGAATCTCCTGTACCAGAGACGGATGCCTGTAATTTCAGCATTACTCTGTCATGTCTTGAGGGAACCACTGAGATCTGAATGAGCATCCTGAGTTGAAATATTGTCAGACGCAGGCCACTGCATGGACGAGATGCATTTGCTGTGGCCACAGAGCCAGGCAGCTTTTCTTCAGTCACTTGTATTGTTGGCTCTAGGAAGGTAGAGTTGACTTCGATGAAGTTCTAGCTTGAGCCCCCTGCTGCAAGCAGGGACATCTTCAAGCAGATCAGGGTGCTCAGAACCCCGTCCAACCTGACCTGGAATGTTCCCAGGGATGGGGCATCTCCCACCTCTCTGGGCAACCTGGGCCAGTGTCTCACCATCCTCAGTGTAAAAAATGTCTTCCTTATAGCTAGTCTGAACCAACTCTTTCAGTTTAAAACCATCACCCCTTGTCCTATTGCTACAAAAAACTCTGTCCCTATCCTTCTTATGGGCCCCCTTTAAGTATTGAAAGGCTGTGATAAGGTCTCCCTGGACCCTTCTCCAGGCTGAACACCCCCAACTCTCTCAGCCTGGCCCCAGAGCAGAGCTGCTCCAGCCCTCGCAGCATCTCCGTGGCCTCCTCTGGACTCTCTCCAACAGCTCCGTGTCCTTCTTGTGTTGGGGACCCCAGAACTGGACCCAGCACTGCAAGGGGAGGGTCTCAGGAGAGCAGAGCAGAGGGGGAGAATCCTTCGCTCTGCTGGGGATGCAGCCCAGGATCCCAGGGGCTTTCCAGGGAAGTGTACATTGCCAGGTCATGTCCAGCTTCTCATCTACCAGTACCCCCAAGTCCTCCTCTGCAGGGCTGCTCTTAATCCCTTCCTATATAAAGGTGTTAGAGAAGAACTTGTGGTGGGAGTGCAGCTGAGGGTGATGGTGGCATGGACTTTACAGAGCTGTGTCAGGATCTAGTCTTATTGTTACATAAAATGGGGAATCTGGGTGGTTTTGGGGGAGCCTTGGGGGTCCCTGAGGGTGCAGGAGCTTGGCTGCAGCTTGCTCGCTCTTGTTACCCACATCCAAATGGAGATGAGCAGAGCTCTGCAAGCTGCAGCAGTGTTACTGGGGGGAAATAAACAGTTTGTGACACTCGGGAGCAGAAGACAAGTGAGGAACTCTGGGATCAGCATCATAACAGTGTTGTGGGGCTGACTAAAGTGAGCCAAAGCAAAGAAATGCAGAGCTAACCGTGCTCTGCTCAGCCTCCAGTCATGGCAGGAGATGTGCTTGGATGTCAGATGCTGTCTGCTACTGAGCGGGGGATTTAGGGACAGGAGAGTAACCTTGAACCTGAGCTGCCTTGGTTTTGTCGAGGCAGTTAAAGCCTTAATAAGAATTTAACAGGGTTTTGTATTTAATTTCCTTTCTTGCTGGGGGACAACTATCAGTCTGTGTGACAGCAGCCGTTCTGGGGCCTGGCTGGACACGAGGCAGCCCCAACTCACCAAACCCTGCAGATGTCAAAGGGATTTACTTTGTACTGTCTGCATGAGTTCACTTTTGGGCCCCTCACTACAAGAACTATAGAACTGTTTTGGTTGGAAGGGTCCTTCAAGATCTTAGAGTCCAACCGTTGACCCAGGACTGCCAAGTCCACCACTAAACCATGTCCCTAAGGGCCACATCTACACATTTTTTGAACACTTCTAGGGATGGTGACTCCACCTCTTCCCTGGGCATCCTGTTCCAGTGTCTGACCACCCTTTCAGTGAAAGATTTTTTCCTGATATCCAGCCTGAACTTCCCCTGGTGCAGCTTGAGGCCATTCCTTCTTGTCTATCAAAGAAGGACATTGAGGGGCTGGAGTGTGTCCAGAGAAGGGGAATGGAGTTGGGAAAGGGGCTGGAGCTCAGGGCTGATGGGGAGCAGCTGAGGGAGCTGGGGGTGTTCAGCCTGGAGAGAAGGAGGCTGAGGGGAGACCTTCTGCTCTCTGCAGCTCCCTGAGAGAAGGTTGGAGCTGGGGGGGTCGGGCTCTGCTCCCAAGGAACAAGCGATGGGACAAGAGGGAACGGCCTCAAGGTGCCCAGGGGAGGTTTAGGTTGGATGTGAGGAACAATTCCTGCCCCAAAGGGCTGTCAGGGCCTGGCCCAGGCTGCCCAGGGCAGGGGTGGAATCCCCATCCCTGGAGGGATCTCAAAGCCGTGGAGATGTGGTGCTGAGGGCCATGGGTCAGTGGTGGCCTTGGCAGTGCTGGGTTAATGGTTGGACTGTGTGATCTTAAAGGGCTTTTTCCAACCAAAATGTCTCTCTGATCCTGTGTGGTATGTGCAAGACAGTGTTAATAACCAGTGGCACTTTCTAATATCCCAGAAAACTGCTGTTATTTTGCATCACAATTTGTTTCTTTCCAGACCATGGTCACACTGATGCTGTAAGGTTTCACTTGACAGAGCAGACATGGCTACAGCTGATGACAGTTGCCAGTGTCCCTTGTGTCCACCTCATATTCCTAGCCATTAGACCATCAGACCATGGCCTCAAGTGCCTCATCAACCCGTTTTCTGAACACCCTCAGGGATGGTGACTCCACCAACTCCCTGGGCAGCCCATTCCAGTGCCCAGCCACCCTCCCAGTAAAGAACTTCTTCCTAATCTCCAACCTAAACTTCCCCTGATGGAACTTGAGGCCATTTCCTCTCGTCCTGTCATTTCTCCCCATAGAGCAGAATGATTATGTTCAACAACATTTAGAGGGAGGTGTAAATCCTCCATCATCCCCCTGATGGAGGTTCCCTGAGGAACCACAACTGCACCAGCCTGGTGTATGAGCACCGATAGAGTAAAAACTGTAGTTCCCAGCAGTTTGACCTCAAATTCAAAACAATTATTTAATTTTAATAGAACTCTGGAAGGCACAAGCAAATTCTGCCTTGCACCTTTCCTGGTACAAGTCAAGTATGTTTAGGGAGAGCTGCGTGACTTTTAGAAATGAACTATTTCATGTGAGGAGCTTTCAGCATGAGAAGCAAAGCAAATTACTCACAAATTCAGATTACTTTCGGCAAGCAGCAAGACAAATTCAATCATGTGGCAATTAAAAGTGAAATTTTGTTTCTCTTTCAATGGGGAATACATTAATTTTTCATGTCAAAATAAGCTTTTATTTTTAAAGAAGTCCCAGGAATGAAAACAAAATAGGGATATTCAGTCTGGGACTGCTGAGAACACTTCATTTTGCCTGAAACTGGTGTTCTCAGCAAAAAGAAAAATATGTGATGAAAACAAACCAGCTTTTGATTGCTTCTCCAGTTCTTGTGTGTGACAGTAAATCAAAGCAAGCCCCAGCTCTTCTGGTAGCTCTTTATGGGAACGGGTGAGGAAGGTTGATATTGAAGGTCATCTGTTTTGCTCCTTGAGGGTCTTCCTGCTGTTTTCTTTGCTCTCCCACCCTTTTTGCTTTCCCTTTTTAATTTTCCTTTCTGTTTTCATGCATTTGAAGACTCCTCCTCCATTCCATTGGAAGAAGACTTGGGCTTTTCCCTGGTTGTGTTTAACCTCTCTTAGTTTGCACCAGGACTGGGAGATCCCACAGTGACTTTTCTAAACCCAAAGGATGCTCTTATATGTTTGGGAGATCAGTGATAGAGCCAGAATCTCCTCGGAAGAGGGACTTTTTTTTTTGGTAGGTTTTTTGTTTGCAAAGTGATTGCAGAGGCAGTTTTCTATGCCAGGCTGTGGCCAGTTTGAGATTGAGCCAAGAAGGGCATCCAAGAATTAGACTTGCTTCAAAATACTCGAGGAGATGTAAAAAACATCCATTTTATTCCAGTGATTAGTAAGCTGGTGCTGTGCCAGGGTCAGCTTGCACCAAATTGAACATCTAGATACATTTTTCTCAGTTATAATAAAGAGCAAATTGTTTTCCTTTAATTTCAGATTAAATTTTGCTTCATTACATTGGACTTCTCATCAAGCTAAACCACATACTAGGAATCGCCCATTAAACTTTAAAGACATCTTCACTGGTTTATCGATACCTTTTTTTTTCCTGGTCTGTGTGCTGAAGATGTTTCTTGAGAAAATGGCCCACCACAAATGGCTTTGTCTTGTAGAGAAGAAGTGTGGGTTTATGCATGGGTTTAAAAAAAAATAAAACAGAAATGCCTCAAAGAAATCCAGCTCTGGGGTCCCCAACACAAGAAGGACACGGAGCTGTTAGAGAGAGTCCAGAGGAGGCCACGGAGATGCTGCGAGGGCTGGAGCAGTTCTGCTCTGGGGCCAGGCTGAGAGAGTTGGGGGTGTTCAGCCTGGAGAAGAGAAGGCTCCAGGGAGACCTTAGAGCACCTTCCAGTGCCTGAAGGGGCTCCAGGAAAGCTGGAGAGGGACTGGTGCCAAGGGCAGGGAGTGATGGGCCGAGGGGGAACGGGTTCCAAGTGCCAGAGGGGAGATGGAGATGGGATGGGAGGGAGAAATTGTTTGGTGTGAGGGTGGTGAGAGCCTGGCCCAGGGTGCCCAGAGAAGCTGTGGCTGCCCCTCCCTGGCAGTGTTGAAGGCCAGGTTGGATGGGGCATGGAGCAGCCTGGTGTGGTGGGAGCTGTCCCTGCCCATGGCAGGGGTCTCGGACTGGATGAGCTTTAAGGTCCCTCCAACCCAAACCAGTCTGGGATTCAGTGATTCTGTAAACTTGCTTTAAGATCTATAGAAACACAGGATGCAGTGTGTTAATTCTTGGTGTTTAAAAATATAAACCTGATTAAGCCTGTAGGTACGTAACCATATCATAAAATTCTCCAGGTTAGAACAAGCTCTTTGAACTGGGGAATTTCACCTTCAGTCCTTTCCTGTGCTGCAGGTTTGAGGTAAGACCTGGCTAGTTGGGATAAACCACCTCAACCCTGTGCTCCAGGATGGGAATACTGGCGTTCACTGGCTAGGCCAGGAGTGAGGATAAATCCATGAATACCTTGGAATAATGCAGCAGAGCCGAGTGGGGAAACACAAAATATGAGTGAAACTGAGCAGTCGCAACACACTTGTAAAAATGTCTTTTGTGAGTATTAGCGAGGTTCTCACTGCAAGGAAGCTGTAAAAAAAAAATGGATTAAAAAATTAAGAGAAAGACTTGCGAATAAGCCAATGTGAATAAAATGTGTTGTGTGTGATAGCCTGACAGTCCCGACAGCCAACAGGGCCCTTCGCTGTCGCTGCGGGAACACACGATGAGCTGGGATGCGACACCCAGCAAAGATGTGCAAGAATGACAGGCAGGGATTCCTCCTTCATATAAAGTTAATGTTTTACTTTGAACACAACAGTATTCATTTGACAAATAAGCTTATTGAGCTGTGAGAAGGTGGAGAATTAGGCAGTTAATTTCCTTTCTCCTGAGACTTTCCAAGAGTTTGATTTCTGGAGCAAGCTCTTTGAGGATGGGGTCTCTCCTTGTTGGGGTAGCTCTGTGCAAGCTGTTGGTCTCTTCTCCCGAATTGGTAATGACGGGATGAGAGGAAATGGCCTCAAGTTCCATCAGGGGAAGTTTAGGTTGGAGATTAGGAAGAAGTTCTTTACTGGGAGGGTGGTTGGGCACTGGAATGGGCTGCCCAGGGAGGTGGTGGCGTCACCGTCCCTGGGGGTGTTCAAAAAAACGGGTTGATGAGGCACTTGAGGCCATGGTCTGATGGTCCAATGGTCAGGAATATGATGGGATAAAGGTTGGACTTGATGACCCTGCAGGTCCCTTCCAACCATAATGATTCTATGATTCTATGATTCTAGCAATTTCTTTGTGTATTTGTGTTGCATCTTCTCCTTGGCAAGTCCCAGGGCAGCTCACAAAAAGCTGTGACTCAGGCTAATGAGAGGGACTTGTCCTGTTGGGGTTGAATTCATGAGCCCTACAGCGTGTGGTAGAGCAGGGAGGGTTTGCTCTACCGTACCCATCTACCCTTGGATTGGCCCCACGAGCTCCTGGTGTGCAGCACAAAGAAATCCTTTATTAAATAAATAAAACGCCTATTCACTTCAAATTTGCAAGTGTATTAGTAATACTTGAATGCTTAAAACTGTGCATGCAAAAAAGACTGTGTTTGAGCTCAGCAGTGGCACCGTACAGACCTCGTGCATTAATTTTACTCCTTAGTATGATGCCAAAAGCTTATTTTCCCATGCCTGATTTTTTTACAGATTAAAATAATGTCTCTAGTTCTTAACACAAAGCCATCAGCTTGCTAAATTACCTTAAACTGATGAGAAGTAGGTGACACCGACATCATTGCCTACATTAGTCATGAGCCTTTTATGGGGCTTTTGCCAACCCAGCACTTAAATCCCTCCCTCCAGTCAATGTTTTGAAAACAAACACAGGAAAAAGAGGAGTTTTAAATAGAGTTTGGCCAAGATTTCTGAGATGGGGGATCTTCCCCTGGAGGAGGTTTGAGATAGTGCCCCATATGCGTTAAAGCATCATTTTCAACGTTGATAAAAAATGTTGGGCTTTCCAAAAGGCTCTGTAGATTTTGGGTATGTCAGTAAAAGTCACAGCAGAAAAAGTTTCACCAAGGAGGTGATGGAGCTCTTGTAAATTTTGTGTGGTGGGAACTGTTCCTGACACCCCTGAGGGAACTTGTTTGTCCTAATTTAGGCTTTTAAGAAGTGACCACCAAAGTCTGAAGAAGTCTCTCTATGCTTCCTGGAGTGGATGAGAAGGGAACAGGCAGCTCTGGGGTTGCTGCAGGAGAGAAGTAGAAGGAAATGTAGGGTGACTCGGAAGGCCTCATGTTGGCAGTACAGTAGTGGGGAGAGGTGGTGTGCCCCAAGAACATCTCCAGAGCTTGGAGCAGAACATGATCTTTGCTCCAGTGACCAGAGAGGGGTGCAGGCATTGCTCCCTGAGCGTGATAGAGACCTTGGCCCACAGCTGTGGAGAGAGCCTGACCCACCATCTGGGTAAAGAGCATGTTGCTGTGGTCATGTACATCTAGTGAAGAGCTTGCACATGCTTTCCTACCTCTTCTCCTTTCCAGAGCCATGGCCTGGCAGATGGAGCCTATATTAAGCCCCTGCCTCCCTGTTGCCTGGCTCAGAGGCAGCAAGGCAGTTGGCCTGCTCTCCATGCATCCATCTGTTTCCTTGCCATCCTGCTTGAACAAAATTCTTTTGAACCCAGAGACCAGTTTTAAGCACCAGAAGAAGCTGCCTCAGGGATAGTGAAGACTTCCAGGACAATCCATTGCTGTACAGAGAAAAACCATGACATCTGTGTCTCTGGGAAAGCATTACATGAAGTTTGGTAGCAACCAAGTGTTGTGCATGAGTGGTCTTGAGACTTGGACAGGGGATAAGGGTGGAAGTGGAACAGGCTGAGAGAGTTGGGGGTGTTCAGCCTGGAGAAGAGAAGGCTCCAGGGAGACCTTAGAGCACCTTCCAGTGCCTGAAGGGGCTCCAGGAAAGCTGGAGAGGGACTGGTGCCAAGGGCAGGGAGGGATGGGCCGAGGGGGAACGGGTTCCAAGTGCCAGAGGGGAGATGGAGAGGGGATGGGAGAGAGAAAGTGTTTGGTGTGAGGGTGGTGAGAGCCTGGCCCAGGGGGCTCAGAGAAGCTGTGGCTGCCCCTCCCTGGCAGTGTTGAAGGCCAGGTTGGATGGGGCTTGGAGCAATGTGGTGTGGTGGGAGGTGTCCCTGCCCATGGCAGGGGGTGGGACTGTATGAGCTTTAAGGTCCCTCCCAACCCAAACCAGTCTGGGATTCTGTGATTCACTGCTACCAGTTATTGTAAACTGTGTGCAAAACATCTCCCAGCTGTCTTAACTGTGTGCAGAAACACTGCCCTGTATGGCCACTTGTGCATCTGCAGATACAACTTCTGCTGACAAGTACCTCGTCTCGGTACAGTCAGATTGATTTTCTAGCAAACTGCCTGGGAGTCTCTGGAGCAGCTGGATTCTCCCCTTGGGTGTGTGTGAAGACCTTAAAGAAATGGCTAGTCAACATGAAATACTTCTCAGGGATGTGGAGAAGCAACCTGGTCCACAAGCAGTTCAACCTTTTTTATGTGTCTCCAAATAGGCCTCACGTTAGCACAAGATGTGGGAGATAGGCAGATGTGAGCAGCACAAAAGGCTTTTCTGAAACACCAGAGAAGTATTTCTATGAGCTACTCCTCCAGCTTCAGTGTACTCCATGTGATGGAGTAGAACACTCCTGCTGGAAGGGAATTGATCTCGAGTTAGAAATCAAGAGCTGGAGACTGAATAAGCAGACCTGGTCATGCAAAACGGAGCAGGTTCTCCATCATGCAGCACCTACCATTGGCAGGGACTTAAAGGGGAAAGCAGAGGTTCAAGTGCCCAAGGGCTTTGCTCTTCCCCGGCTTTCAAGAGAGTGGTTAATTTGGTTAAATAATCACAAATTGCCAGTGATGGCTGTGGTAAAACAGAGGCAGATGGGTAAGGGGGATAGTTTTGAAACCAACGTCCTACTTTAGCAACAATCAACTTTGTGGCCCAGTTGAGGAAGTCAACTGGCAATTGCAGCAGTGACTGTTAAATTCCAACAAGCAAGCCAAGAGGTATCTGCCCCAGCCCTCTCAAAATACAACGTGCCATTTGCATTTTGTACTCCATAAAAATCTTTGTGGATTTTTCTTTGCCTTTTCCCTCTGAATCTTGCACCGGTTGGGCGTTGCCCAGTGGCTCCTGCTGGGTCCAAGGCTTCAAGGTCCTGCTGTGAAGATGTGACTTTGGTGAGGCTGAGTGACACCAGGCAGAGGCAGGTTTTCCTCTCTTGGCTGGTGGCGCAGGTACACTCTTGCAGGGGACTCTGGTCAAGCGCTCCTGATCCTGAGCGAGCAGTAGGACAAGTTTGGCTGATGCGTTTTGAGCAGAGTTGACTCTGGGTGAGTGTTTCAGAATGGCCTTGGGATGGTTTAACTTGCTTCTTAGTGAAGAACTAAAGGTTTTGGAATAATATTGAGTTTTTTTCATGTTTTTCTTTTTCTTAAATCATCTAAAAAGCCAGCACAAAGTGAATTGTGCTTTATCGACAGTCTTGTGTATGTTCCAGTAGAACTTGGTAATCTCTTGATTCCAACCATCAGTGATTTTTGGAGAAGCACAGAATCCCAGCATGGTTGGAGTTGGAAGGGACCTCTGGAGATCACCTAGTCCAATCCCCTACAGAAGCAGGGTCACCCAAGAGCAGGTGGCACAGGGTCACATCCAGGCGGGGTTTGAATGTCTTCAGAGAAGACGACCCCACACCCTCTCTGGGTGGCCCATCCCAGGGTTCTGGAAGACCAGTTCATTCCCTTTCCTTTCAACATCTTTGCTCTGCAGCATCATTTCAGCAGCTCAGAGGTGTTCCCAAAGAAATCTCCATTAGCCTCCTGGAGAAGTTTCCTTGCTGCTGTCACACTGGATGTTGCTGTGTCCACCTCACCTCTCCTCTCACGGCGTTTTGTGAAAGAAGGGTTTAGTAAACATCAGCCAAGATTTTCCTGGGGAGGGGAGAAGGGCTGGTAAAAGCCAAAGGAGAGGCGAGACGTGCTGTTAGTTGGCTGAAGCTGCAGCAGTGTCCCGCTGGCTCGGATGCTGGACAGGCACCAGAGATAATGTCCTCTATTTTTAATTGCCTGATTCAGCAGAGCTTTTCATGCGCTGCTCCGTCTGCCTTGCTGTCCCACAGGTTGTCTCACTGGTTACTTCTTGGCAGCAAGACCTCGTGTAGGCGATTGTGTATGTTCACACAGAGCCTGGAGTTGCTTTCTGAGACTTATTAAATGATTACGCCTTGGTTATCACTCTGGAAATAGATCAAAATCAAAGGTTGACCCAAGCCTTGACTGACCATGCCTGGGTGGAGCACCTGGCTCCTGTTGGTAGCAGTGGGGTGACCTGTCACCTCCAGCCTGAGTGTTTGGGGCTGTTAGCAGCTAAGAAAGGCTTATTCTTTTTTTCTTTTTTTTATGTCATTTTAATTTTTTTTCTTGGATTTTCTGCACATGGTGAATGAGAAAATGAGGCAGCAGGTCTAGCACTGGTGTGGTCCCCAGAAGGAACAATCAATACTGTTGTCCTTACTGCACATCTGTCTCACCACAGCAATGCAATGAAAAGCCCTACATCAGGAATATTTCTCACTCAGGAAGCTGATAACAGGAGTTTAATTAAGCACAGCCCAGGACAAGCGTTAGACATTGGCTTTGCACCTTTGAGCTGGAGAAGGTGTGAGGGTGAAGAGCAGCTCTGGAGATGGCAACTGAGTGAGGGGGTTGCTGGGGTGGG
Organism: Aegotheles bennettii; assembly: GCA_013398125.1. Classification (NCBI taxonomy): domain Eukaryota; kingdom Metazoa; phylum Chordata; class Aves; order Caprimulgiformes; family Aegothelidae; genus Aegotheles; species Aegotheles bennettii. Next base: position 55,056 of record VZRW01005948.1, read on the forward strand.
TTATTCTTACCCCTGACACCTCAGCTGAGGTGCCTGGGAAAAACACGTTTGGGGTTAAATTTGTCAAGCCTTGGCATATAATTCCTTTCTCTCAGTGGTGAAACAGGGCAAGTGTTTGAGGTGAGATGATTGAGCACCTTGAGTGCTGCGTCCAGTTCTGGGCACCACAGGATGGGAAGGACATTGAGGTGCTGGAGCGAGTCCAGAGAAGGGCAGCGAGGCTGGGGAGAGGTCTGGAAAACAAGAACCAGCTGAGGGAACTGGGGTTACTGAGCCTGGGGAAGAGGAGACTGAGAGGAGACCTTATTGCCCTCTACAACTCCCTAAAGGGAGGTTGTAGTGAGGCTGGTGTTGGTCTCTTCTCCCCAATTGCTGATGACGGGACAAGAGGAAATGGCCTCAAGTTCCATCAGGGGAAGTTTAGGTTGGAGATTAGGAAGAAGTTCTTTCCTGAGAGGGTGGTTGGGCACTGGAATGGGCTGCCCAGGGAGGTGGTGGAGTCCCCGTCCCTGGGGGTGTTCAAAAAACGGGTTGATGAGGCACTTGAGGCCATGGTCTGATGGTCCAATGGTTAGGGATATGATGGGATAAAGGTTGGACTTGCTGACCCTGGAGGTCCCTTCCAACCATAATGATTCTATGATTCTATTCTATGATTCTAAGGGTTCTGCTGAGGAGAAGCCAGCTGGAGCTGATACTAGATCACAGCCAGGGATGATGTCCTACACAGTGTTTACTCTTCAAGTTACAAACAGGAGCTGAGTGCACAAAGTGCTGTCTCCATGTGTGTGCATTTATGCAGCTGCTGTTAATGCTGGTTACCCAAAGGTGTTTGTCCTGTGTGTTTAAGCTTGCTCTAGAAGTCCTGTAAGGCCAAGAGGGAATGGGCAGTGCCTTGAGGGATCTCAGCACAGCTGCTGTTATAGCTGTCCCCTCCAATGGAAAGACTGCTTATCATGGTAGAATCATAGCATGGTTTGGGTTGGAAGGGACCTTAAGGATCATCCAGTCCCAACCCCTGCCATGGGCAGGGACACCTCCCACCAGACCAGGTAGCTCCAAGACCCATCCAACCTGGCCTTGAACACTTCTGTTTGTTCTGCAACTCACATGTTTTTCTCCAGCAAATTGTTCTACTTAGAGCTTCAACCTTTCAAAAGCCATGTTAGTAGCTGCCAGCTTGGACTTGAACTTTGGCTTTGCCTGTCATGTCCCCTCACTGCTCGCTTGGGTTGGGTTTGCAGAAATTACATCCCTTGGGCACAGGTGTGGTCAATCAAGGTTGGATGCTTTTGTCTTGTTGCCTGCAGGCGTTGGGTTAAGTGTAAATTCATCACTTTTATAAATTGAGGATCAGACTCCGCTCCCCCTCCCCATCCTGTATCCTGAAAAAAGGGTAATAATCATCTGAAATCTGTTCTTTGGGTAAATGTAGATTAGTTCATTATTTTTAGCCCATTGAGACTTTCAAAGTTAATCTCTGGTTGACACAGTTTCTATTTTAATACAATTACTAAATGAAAGAAGCCGCTAGTTATGTGTTGAAGAAGCTGCATGCCAAGGTTAATAGGTAATAACAAACTTTAATAACCAAACAGCCGGTTGTGTCTGTATCAAAACAAATATTAATTATGCCTGGAGGTACTGCTGCTTGACCTTTACGATCCACTTCTGGAAATGGGATTGATTAGAAAAGCAGTATATTGCGTGTACAAGAATTTGCACTATAAAACCTGGAACCTGGTATTTCCATTGGAAAATTGTTTTAATATCTTACAATTGCAATTAATTACTATCTTACAGCCCCTTAAATTTATCATAGCAGCCCAGGGTATATTTGCAAAGAATGAGTTATCTTAGCAAGGGTGATGTCTCTGCAATTTGAGCCATGGTGCTTGTGTACCAGAGAAGGCAATGCACAGTCACATATGAGTAAGTTTACACTAAAGTAATTCTGAGGCTGAGATGGTGCTGTGTTAGCAAACAAATACCCTACTGCTCAGCATTATATTCTTGCAGCCCAGACTTTTTTATTTGCTTTTTCATCACAATTTTTTTAGTTGTTGTTTTTTTTTGGTACCTGGGTTGGTGCTTGCCTAGACCTGGGTGGCCCATGGCAGGTGGTTTTAATGTTGTCTTTGCCGCCCCGAAAGCTAAATGAGAGTTGAGTGCTTCCAGAGTTACTCAGTGTCAGTATGGTGAGGTGGAAAGTGTTTGAATGGGTTCAGGGGAGCCGAGAAACGCTCTGCAGAGGTGGCCATGGAGATGCTCCAAGGGCTGGAGCAGCTCTGCTCTGGGGATAGGCTGAGAGAGTTGGGGGTGTTCAGCCTGGAGAAGAGAAGGCTCCAGGGAGACCTTATTGTGACCTTTCAGTACTTTAAGGGTATCTATAGGAAAGATGAGGACAGAGTTTTTAGCAGGGCTTGTAGTGGTAGGACAAGGGGTGATGGTTTTAAACTAAAAGAGGGGAGATTGAGGTTGAATATTAGGATATTATCTTTACTGTGAGGGTGGTGAGACACTGGCCCAGGTTGCCCAGAGCGGTGGTAGGTGCCCCATCCCTGGGAACATTCAAGGTCAGGTTGTATGGAGCTCTGAGCACCTGATGTGGGTGAAGATGTCCCTGCTTGCTGCAGGGGGTTGGACTAGATGTGACCTTTAAAGGTCCCTTCCAACCCAGACCTAGCTGTGATTCTGTGGATGCAGGGATGAGTCTGACATAAGCACAGTGTACCCAAGGCAACAGCTCTGTGCATGCTGTAACCAGCAAATCCCTGTGTTCCTTCACTGGTGTGTGCTGGAAACCCAGCCAGCTGTGCCTGGGCATTCAACAACAGGAGCTCAGCTAAGAACAGTTGGACAAAATTCCCTCTTGGCATGAAGAGGGTGAGTGCTGTGCAGTGGTGGGATGGGATCTTGGTGGAACCTGCTGTGTGTTGATGCTGGTGGGGGGTGAGGGAACTGACAGCTGTTGGAGCTGTGCCCCCCTCACCTTCCTGCTGGGTGCTGTGTTATTGCTACAACTACTTTAATTTAGAAATTCTTCAGTGGAGAATAAAGGGGAATGTTTTCCATCCCCTTAAAGGTTCCTGTTTTACTTTGCTCGGTGCATGTAGTGAAAAACCACTGTGATATTTGATGCTTTGCCTCTTGGCTGTGTGTTTTGCTCTCTGCACTTTGGGCTGTCAGCAAGGACTGAGCTGCTGGCACAGGGTGTCCCTGGGAACCTCCTCACCTTAGTGCACATGGTGTGGAGCTGGACTTAGAAACCCCAGCTGGCTGAAACTCCACCTGGAGAAAACATGGAGCAGAGGAACGTTTTCTGATGAATCCCTCAGGTCCTCCTTCCTCTGGGTTGCTCTGGTTATGGATGGTCTTTGTTGGAGTTGGCTGGGTTATGCTCACAAGAGCCAGTTTTAAGCATGGCAGTGTCCAAGGTGCTTCTGTTGGAATAATCTCCCCAGGGAAGTGGTGGATTCCCCAACACTGGACACCTTTAAGATTCGACTGGACAGAGTGCTGGACCATCTTGTCTAGCCCATGCTATTCATAGAATTGTCTCGGTTGGAAAAGACCTTCAAGATATAGTCCAACCATCAACCGAGGACTGCCAAGTCCACCACTGACCCATGTCCCTAAGGGCCACATCTACACATTTTTTGAACCCTTCCAGGGACTCCGCCAACTCCCTGGGCAACCTTTTTGCCAACGGAGGTTGGACCAGATGCTCTTTGAGGTCTCTTCCAACTTGGGATTCTACGATTCTATTTTTAGATCACTTAAAGCTATAAAACCCAGCTCTGTTCAGCTCACAGCACTTTGGGGATATTTTTTACTGGTGTGGGACTGTGTTCTCCATCATCATAGGAAAATATGATCTGACCAAATTGCTGGTTTGAAGGCGCTGAGGCCATTCTGACCACGTGAGGAGCGTGTGGCTGTTACCAAACAGCGCCGAGATCTTTGTTTGGAACGTTTCTGCTGTCTCCCTGTTTTTATGACTTCCCAGGGTACAATTTGCCCTTGGCAGCTCTGCAGATATCCCTGGGACCTGAGTGCTTCTGCAGCCCAAAGCCTGCTGGGAGGGAGCACGAGCAGCCAGGGGCCCCGTACCTCGGAGCAGGGCATGCTGCTGGCAATTTAAATCACTGCAGTTCTTCCTAGTGCTGCTTACAAAGCTTATTTAAGCTTTTGTGTGTTACTTCCTGGTTCCAGCTCCCTATTTTAAAGGAATTTGTAAGCTTCTTGCTGTCTTTTTGTTTCGGTGCTGACCTGGCAGCCAGACCCGACTGTCTGTAATGATTTATCTGGTCTCTGCTCTCCCACTTTGCCATTCAAAGAATGCCTGTCTGCATCTCCATTTAGCTGCAGCTGTTACTTCCCTGTAAAATGTGAAATTGGAAACTTTTTCCCCCCACCCCACAGTATTTAAACGAGCATTCGGGTGTCCATGAGTAATTCCAACCCCGGCTCTCCAGCGGAACAAACCACCTCTTTCTTGTGCTGTTGGTGTTGCATCTTGCTGAGCTGCTTTTGTGAGCCCAGAGCCTTGGTGCTGGAGGTCCATGTCATGGGGTGGACAAGCCCATCTGCTGCAAGGGGAGCTGGGGCTGCCCCTGGGAAAGGTTGTGGAGGGAACACAGCCCTTCCCAGGGCTACCGAGCTCTCCTGTCCCGGTTACAACACATTTTTCTCCTTGTTCCACATATGATGTTGCAGAGTAGCACATAAACAGAGGGTTCTCCTCTCCTCAATGTCCTCCTTTCCATCCTTCATAGGATATTCCTAAATCTTGAATGAATTAGCTACAAGAAATATATTTGCTCCCTAATACCAGTTACTCTAACAGCAGTATCCCCATGGCTTTGCTATCATTTATTATAGACATAGTCTCGTCGTTGTGCTGGGCATTTTAATATATCTCTATGTGGTGTGATTATATGTACAGAATGGAAATCCTACCTCCTCGTGCTAAGAATAGAAAACAGAACAAAACAAAAAATTGCAATTTAAACTTGGGATCAGCTACAAAAGGACAAGGGAGCTCGCTCACAGCATCAAAAAAAGTATAAATGATACTGTGAAGGAGAAAATTTACATCCAGATATCCGAAGTAATGTTGCAAACCCCTCATAAATGCATTGAATGGCAAAGTGAGGGGTTTCTTCTGCATGAAGGGAACACAAAGGGATGGGGCAGTCGACGCTGGGGCTGCAGCAGCCCTGCCTGCCAGACGAGCCTGCCTGCTTGGAGGTGGAAATTGCTGGCAGAAACACTGCCCTAACCCAGCACTGGTGCAGAAGTCAGGGCTGCGTGTTGGCTTGCCTTGTCTTCCACGTGTTTGTGTCAGACAGTTCTATTCAAAGAGCACGATCTTCCATTTCACACAGTCCCCAGGCGAAGACCTCTGTTGGCTCTCTGGTAGGAGTATGTGCTACGTGCTGGTAACGTTAGTGGGGAGCAAGGAAGGGTCTGAGTGCAGGAGTTAACTCTTTGTTCAGTGAGATACAAGGCGGGCAGGAGCAGAACAGGCTCTCAGGTGGGGAGCAAGGGCGTTTGGGAGAGGACGGGTCCTTTTGCTGGTGTACTCCCAAGAGTACATCCCATCCTTCCCCAGCATCCTTGTCATGCTGTGTCAGGGCACGAGGTTGTTTTGGGGTTTCCTGACCTGCGATGGGACAGTCTGCTTGGCATCACTTCACCTGCAGTTACCAGCAATGTCCATACCATATCAATGGACCAGACAGGAGTTGTTCGTGTTCCACCAGGATCTCAGACCTGCTTCTGTTCACTTGGTCGTTTGGTGAGTGACTAATGGATCAATATGCTAGTGATTAGTGGAATTGGCTGTTTCTTGTCTCCTTGCAGTAATGTGTTTTTGACCAAAGGGACATGTCTTTCCCTGGTGGACTCATCATTCCTCTTGTTTTTCCCTCATTCCTGCATACCCGACGTTCTCCCTTCTTGCTGGTACAGTGCATTGGCAATGAGTGCAGTGTAACAACTGTCTAGGGGCAGGTGGTACCTGGGTGGAAGCTGTTCATGGGAGAGAAGTCTTGAGAAATGGGGCTAGCAGCAGGGTAGAGGAGGTTGGAGGAGCTTGTGGAAGTGATGAGAGGGTGAGGCTCCCACTGGCAGAGGCATTCTTGGAGGCATGGTGTGATGCTGAAGTAGACACATGATAAAATTGGAGGGCAGACTTGTTTGCAATCATGCTGAGATTTCATTATGCCATTCCAGTCATGAGAATAAGCAGGAAATGGAGCTGTTGGAGAGAGTCCAGAGGAGACCACAGAGATGCTCCGAAGGCTGGAGCAGCTCTGCTCTGGGGCCAGGCTGAGAGAGTTGGGGGGGTTCAGCCTGGAGAAGAGAAGGCTCCAGGGAGACCTTAGAGCACCTTCCAGTGCCTGAAGGGGCTCCAGGAAAGCTGGAGAGGGACTGGTGCCAAGGGCAGGGAGTGATGGGACGAGGGGGAACGGGTTCCAAGTGCCAGAGGGGAGATGGAGATGGGATGGGAGGGAGAAATTGTTTGGTGTGAGGGTGGTGAGAGCCTGGCCCAGGGGGCCCAGAGAAGCTGTGGCTGCCCCTGCCTGGCAGTGTTGAAGGCCAGGTTGGCTGGGGCTTGGAGCAATGTGGTGTGGTGGGAGGTGTCCCTGCCCATGGCAGGGGGGTGGCACTGGGTGAGCTTTAAGCTCCTTTCCAGCCCAAACTGTTCTGTCATTCTGTGTTCCCACTTGATTGTGGCAGCACATGGAAAAATATTTTCCCAACATGGAAAAACATTTTCCCATAGAAACGGATCAAAATCTGTCTTGTGGTCTGCTGAGGTATCTAATGAATTTGAGCTGCTTGATCAAAGTTTTGTCATCCTTTAAGGAAGCCGAGTCTGGACCTGTTTAACCAGAATGTTATTCCCAGCACAACTGATAAGGTGCTGGCTCCAGCTTTTAGTAACTGGGTTATCCAGGAGGACTGCTGTTGTCTTGGCACCTGTTGGCATTACATCTCCCAATGCTCAAGCTGATAAGCCAGAAGAAAGGGAATCTTCAGTTGAAGATAAATGAGATTGCATTGAAATTTAAATGCAAACAGTTCTGGCAAAAGTGTCTGTGAGTCCTTTAATGTAATGTGCAGCTCTCAGGCTCAGAAGTCAATTCGTTCTGAAAATATGGGAGTGTAAAAAAGTACATCTAAGCTTAAAAATAAATAAATAAAGGAAATCGGGAAGCATCCAATATGTACTAGGAGAAAAATGAAAAGAAATGGAAAGAAAGCATTTGTTAAAAGCTTTGTTGCAGGTAATGCTGGGTAAAGAGCCAACAGCTTTTAGTGAGTGGTACAAAGGTCTGTAAGGAATGAGGTATTTGCATTTCAGGGCAACAAATTGTAATGGATTGTAGGAAACCCAGCAGCATAAGAACGTATTGCTGAGCTCCACCCATGGGTTCTTTTCCTGTCCCTGAGAACCATATGTGAGTACGGGTGCAGATAAATAGATAGGAAACATTCCTGTGCAGGCACCCTGAACTTTACCTCGGAGCACTTCGTGTTATCTGATATATCTCTGCATCAAAGGAAAGAGGTGAGTGACCCATGGAGACATAAAAACAGCTATAAGAAGCAGCATGGAAGGAAAAAAATAGCTATGGACAATTTATTACCTTTTCTGCAGAGAATAATTGAGTGTTGCTCTGCCGGAGACAGAGGAGCTTCATGTCCTTAAAAGATGATGAAAAGCCAGGGCTGATGGTAACACTTCCATTTCATACTTAGGGACCTAACGTATGGTTGTGGCTGACATTCAGATAGAGAAGCTAAGCAGGGAACATCTCCCTGACCTGTGAGAGGAAGTTGTGGAAGGAATCATTTTCTCCCTGGGTTTGTAAGCTCACTGGATGATTGTTCTCCAGTTGGAAAAGTTATAAATGCCTGAGAAGACAAATGCAAGCTGCTTCTCCATGACAAGCAAAAAGACCTTTAAAGGGATTCAGAACTGGCAGCACACGTGGGATGAAGATTATCTAAAGAAATAGTTGGGATCTGAATGCAGGGTTCTCTATCAGCCCCTTTGTACTGGTGTCAAAAAACCTGTAGATATTTGGTTGGGAAGCCCTGGTCAGCATGGGGTGGCTGAGTGGGCACCTTTGTCCCTTCTAGGTCCTGGGTGCAGCTGTGCAGACCGTGTCTTATTTTTCCTTTATTTTGTCATTGTGATAATCAGCTCCTTTCATCCTCCTTGGCTGGGTTCATCCCTCCCTTGAGTCCTGTCCTGTATTTCTTCTGCCAGGAAGATTTCCACTGTCTCCAGCTAAGTTATGTGTGTGCCCAGGACTGAAGGGTTCAGCCTTCACAATAATTTTCAGTTCTAGAGAACACATCATATGGTTTGACTACATGGACGTAGGGAACTGGGCATCTATTTGGAGATTTGGGAACTGGAAAGGGTGTGATCAAATGGTGCTTGATTTGTGGACTGGATGTTCTGCACCTTGTGGACTGGAGAAGATGAGCTTCAAGTACAAGTACTGGCCAAAGTTACTCTTCCTTCAAGACAAAGCCCTGTGGAGGGATTGGGTCCTTAATATCAAGGAGACAAAGCCAAGTTAGCAGAAGGTTTGCTCGTGAAGAGCCATTTTGCTGTGTTTGTGCTGAGCAAAACGTAAGGGGAGGTTTTTGGAGAGAGCTGCCAGGTAGGATTCATTCTGACTATTGCTGCTCTGGAATGTACTGCCATCTCATCTCCCTTTGGAGGCTGACCTTAACAGGAGAGTGATCCTATGTAAAAGAGATGGGATGGCTCATCCCCTGGCCTTGCTTCTCCTTTTGTGCTCGTTCAGGGGTAGGCACCTAGCTGGGCGAGACCCCACATTTTGGAAGGCTGAAATTAAGTGGGATGAGCCCCACACAAACTCTTTTTAACTCCTCTTTGATAACTTGTGCTGCAAACTGAGTTTGCCCACCAGCTGACATCAGTGGCCAAAGGTGACCAAGGACCTCTCAGAAAGAACATCTACACTTTGCACTCAAATACGTGTCATACATAATAGACAGTGGTGTCCAAGGGGACAGGGTTGATCCACACTGGAAACAGGGGGTGTGACACTTATTGCAGTCATACCCTGGGGCAAAAGTCTTGTAGAGACCAACAACAGGAGTTGCAACAAACAGCAAACTCAGCCTGATGTGGTGCAAAAAACATCTGCAGAAAAACCCTGGTGAGAACAAGATGAGGCATTGAAACTGGAGGCTGAGATGGGATGCTTGCTGCTAAACAACTAATGAAAAAATGCCATAGGCAGCTTTGGCCTGTAGTCTCCTCAGCTAATGGGTTGTTGTCTTACTGGTCATTTTGACTTTGTAATTTACCTGTTGATTTAAGAATAGGTGGAACAAACAGATATGTGCCTCACCACAGGACATGGGTGAAGTGCAACAAGTGTGCATGAAAGTGCCATATGTTTACAGAATATTGTGTGCTGTTTTCTGGGAATTATCCATAATTAGTCATTGAGATGATGTTGATGGATAATTAGTTGCTTGTTTGCCACTCAACCCTCAGTCAAGGTCAGAATTCCATTCATGGTTTCAAAATACTCTCAAAAGATGCTCCTGATGGTGGGGGGAATGACCACTGTTCTTTCCTCCAGGAGCCAAAGTCTGAGTGAGTGGAATTTGTCAGAAGTCACGAGGTCAGTGTTTGTCTTATGAAGGGACATCTCAGGATGTTGCTTCATACTGTACTGACAGCAGTGGTTGGGTGCACTGGGGGAAACTGGGAACATTCCTGCAAGTCTCTGCAAGTGGTGACTCTTCTGATGCTTTTGTGGTGCTGGTGGGTTACTGTTACCCCCCTTAACTGCTTTGCTTTGTCAGAGCAATGCTGTGAGTCAAAATCATCTTTGTCCACTTGAAGAAGAAGGTAAATGGGAATCTGGAAACTGGAGTTGTGAAAATGATGTAGGTTGAAAAACACGCAGTTTCAGGTCAAATCCTGAAAGCAGAAGGACCACTTTCCATTCTTGCAGTAAATCAGGCATAATGACACAGAAAACAGTGGGCTGCCAGGTACGTAGGAATAATTCCAGATAATGTGCAGCAAAAATACATGGTCTGCTGAGGCAGTGCAGCCTGAGCATGTTTACTTCATCATCTTCAGCTGAGCCTTGCTTTGGGTTCAGTTGATTCACTCTTAGTGACTGACCTTACTGGTGCTGTGTAGGTTGATGGGGTGTATTTTCATTTGTCTCTCCAAGCTGAGGGCGACCAGGATCATTTCTCATGGCCAGACCTTTCCTGCTCTGTAGTGGCAGAGCTCCTGGGTAATGGATCTTCATTGTGTTAAACCAAAAGAGGATTTACCTTTGCTTCAGATCATAGAGCCACAGATTGGTTTGGGTTGGAAGGGTCCTTAAAGCCCATCCAGTGCCCCCCTCTGCCATGGACAGGGACACCTCCCACCACACCAGGGTGCTCCAAGCCCCATCCAACCTGGCCTTCAACAGTGCCAGGCAGGGGCAGCCACAGCTTCTCTGGGCACCCTGGGCCAGGCTCTCACCACCCTCACACCAAACAATTTCTCCCTCCCATCCCATCTCCATCTCCCCTCTGGCACTTGGAACTCATTCCCCCTCGTCCCATCACTCCCTGCCCTTGGCACCAGTCCCTCTCTAGCTTTCCTGGAGCCCCCTTGGGTACTGGCAGACAAAGAAATAGATAAAACATAATAAATGCTACGTGCATGAATGCACAGGACTCTCCTGTCATACCTGCTCTTCCAGGGCATGCTTCCAGCCAACTCAGATGGGCTGTTGGCAATAATCCTGTCTGGTTAGAGGATTTCTGGGCACTGTGGGATTTATAATGAATTACTCTGATGGTTGATGAGAGGGAGGTTTTCACCAGTGCTTGGTATCTCAATGTGTTCAGTAATTTCTGACCTGAGTGGGAAGAAGTTGAGGAAAGCTGGATGTGGTCACTGGGGAACTGTGCTGAAGCTGGACCCAGAAATCCATTCTCTTCATTAAGTGCTTGAAGGTTTTAGGACTGGAAGGTCCCAAGTCGCCTGTCTATAATTGCATCCTCAGGGCATAACAATATCCTGTTTGTCTTCTCTCTTCCCTTCTATTTATCATGTACCTTCCTATTATAGGACTAAGAAATTGAATTCCTTTTCCTGACTCATTGCTTTGCTGTTCCTATTTATTTGTCACTGTTATAGCCACCTACAAGAAACCACTCTGGCTCTGAAAGCCTTTCCTCTGGCTTTCTTGCCTCATCTCCCCCTCTCTCAGGTATTATCCTGGTGGAGCATCAGGCTTATATTGTAATAGAAACTAAAGAGTAATTACAGTTATGTAGTTTGCAATGCCATTAGGTCAAATGACAAAGGCGAAGAAATTCATAGTAAAAAATGTCAAGGGAGAAAAACCTGTCAGCTGCACTTCTCAAAGTGCCTTGTTTGATGTCACACCGTTGTTGTTTATGATTTATGGAGCACCAGAGCTGTGTCTGGCACCTTCAACATCAATGAAAAGACACAGGTTAGATCTGGCATGAAATGGGCTGGCAGAATGTGGGCAGGCAGCAGTCTATAGAGAAACAAAAACCCCACTATTTCCTAAAGTGGGAGAAGGAAAATGTGAGCACGTTTTTGGACTTTTTGGTGGTTTTTTTTCTTTTAAATAGTATTTACTAGGAGAGCATTATAAAGGCTTTGATTCTGCCTGTGGACCTTTAGACTAAGATTTGTCAAGTTGGGAGATAAAGGATTTCTGAATTAGATCTTCTGACCATTAAGCATGGAAGATCTGCCAGGTGTCTATGAATACATCCCTGTGGGAATGTGTGACAGGAAGAAGAGCAATGTGCAAATGGACACAACTGACCATAGATAAGCTTATGCTGAGACCTTTGGAGGTGGTGCCCAACCATCTCAACCACGGGCTCTGGAAAGGTATCCTGGTGGGTTTCATAAGGTCAAAAAGCCCAAGTACTGCTTTGATGTGCAGAAATCTGCACCTGACATGGCTGAAGGTCTCTGGCTCTTATCATATGTCTGGTGTTCCTGTTGCATGCAACATAGAGCAGCCTTATAGCAGCTTTCCAGTACCTGAAGGGGATCTACAAGAAAGCTGGATAGGACTCTTCGTCAGCACATGTAACAGTAGGACCAGGGGGGGAATGGTTTCAAGCTGAAAGAGGGAGGATTGAGATTGGATGTGAGGGTGAAATTGTTTGGTGTGAGGGTGGTGAGAGCCTGGCCTAGGGTACCCAGAGAAGCTGTGGCTGCCCCTGCCTGGCAGTGTTGAAGGCCAGGTTGGCTGGGGCTTGGAGCACCCTGGTGTGGTGGGAGGTGTCCCTGCCCATGGCAGGGGGCTGAGTTTATATCGTCTTTAAGGTCCCTTCCAACCCAAACCATTCTATGAATAAGCTGAGAAGTGATACCTATTGTGAGGAGCAATGTCCCTAGCAACATCTCACAAGCAGGTTATTAATAAACAGGAGCAAATGCTCCAAAGCAAATCCTGAGAAAAGAGGCCTGTAGTGCTGAGATACCCTTGGTGCCTTCCCCCCCTTTTTTCTCTTGTTTGTTATTTCTACTGCACATTTGAAACAGGAGAAGCTGCTCCAGCCTCTTTTCTTGCCGAACGGGGGTCCCCCTGGTTCAGGATGGATTTGGTTCCATTTGAGTCTGGGTTTGGGCCTCATGCAGGAGCTCCCCAGGGAAAATAGTCCAGCTTTGGCTGTGTGTCGTGGTTTTGAGTTTCATCCCATTCTTGTCCAGCACATCCCCATGGAGGGAGATACGGGGGGATAAATGCTGCACGTGGTCATGTTCTGAGGGGTTTATTTTGAGACTGAAGTTCAGAATCCCTTCCTTTCTCACAGCAAAGTCCCAGCCACGTAACCCTGGTCCAATCGGTATTGGATCAATTGAGGAAACACTAAAAATAAAGCAGGACAAAGCAGCCATTGACATAGCTAATGGAGTTCCTTCAATATACAGAGCCCAGAAGATCAATGCTGTCATCATGTTGTGAAACCAACTGTTTTGTGCAATCACTAAAGTGTACTCACTCTTTGTAACAGTCTCTGTTGTGAGAATCAGTGCTGTAAGGTTATGGCAGGGATTTGCTAGGAAGTATGAAAACTACGTGGCATTGCCAAGCAGGAGTGTGGTAAGAGGTATCTAAGTGTGTCCTTAGGAGCCAATGACTCCAGAATAACCAGATGTGGGTCATTGTGTCCAGTTCTGGAGTTCTGGAGTATTGTGTCCAGTTCTGGGCCCCACAGTTCAAGAAGGACAGGGAACTGCTTGAGAGAGTCCAGCGCAGAGCCACAAAGATGATGAAGGGAGTGGAACATCTCCCTTATGAGGAAAGGCTGAGGGAGCTGGGGCTCTTTAGCTTGGAGAAAAGGAGACTGAGGGGGGACCTCATCCATGGTTACAAATATGTAAAGGGTGAGGGTCAGGACGATGGAGCCAAGCTTTTTGCAGTGACGTCCAATGACAGGACAAGGGGCAATGGATGCAAACTGGAGCACAGGAGGTTCCATGTGAATCTCAGGAAGAACTTCTTTCCTGTGAGAGTGCCAGAGCACTGGACCAGGCTGCCCAGAGAGGCTGTGGAGTCTCCTTGGCTGGAGACATTCAAACCCCGCCTGGATGCGTTCCTGTGTGATGGACTCTGGGTGACCCTGCTCTGGCAGGGGGGTTGGACTGGATGATCCTTCGAGGTCCCTTCCAACCCCTAGAATTCTGGGATTCATGTAATGCCAATAAAGCAATTGCAGTCACTTCACAAAATGGGCAGCTTCACCACGCCATGTCCTGTGGGTACAGGCCATCAGGCTCAGGGCAGGGGAGGCACAAGTCATTTGAGAGAAGCCACCAGAGCTCGCATGATGTGAAACGAAGCTCAAGGACTGGGGTGGATGGAGAGCAAATAGCAGAATTGCCCCATTCCCTCCGTCTGCATCCACAGCATGGATGCATCCACAGCCAAAGCCTGCAGCATTTTCTGCTTTTACTGGTAGAATACTCCATCATTTTTAAAGTTACCAAAAAAAAAAGGGGTGGGGGGAAGAAAATTCCAATCTGCCCTTGTCTTTGAAATAACTTTTCTCACTTCTTCATTAATCAGGAAAGCTGTTACAGCTCCTGACAGCGCTCTGGAGTAAAACAAAAGGACCTAATTCACTAATAGGACCTAATGCATAGTTAAATTGTGCAGTGAGTCAGTCTATTTATCAAGGCCGTTCAACTTGAAAATTAGTCATGTAGGAAGATTCTGGTGGCGTGTATGGAGTGGGCACACTTTCCTGAGCAAGGGGCATACGTGAGAACAGAGCCCTGCTTCTCAGATGTGATGAATTTATTGGTAAGTCAGGTCATTTCTCTGCCCAAAGAGTTGAGGTGATCAAGGTGCAAAGTGTCTGCTGGTAGGGTGGTACAAATAAATCCTCCCCTGGCCTGAGGGAAGAGCAAAACATCTGCAGTGCCCAGACAGCCCCTGGCATTGCTGAAGCTCTCCCTGCAGTGTCCCTGCTTAGCCCAGGTTCTGGGAGGCTTCTCTATTTTTGCTATTTAAAAAAACCTACAGAAAGTGTGCTTTAAAATACCATCTTTGACAGACTTTTGTGTCCAAGCCTGGAGTTTATGCTTTCTATAGAATTGATGAAGAAAAAAGTATTTAAGCCTTTAAATGAGGCGTGCATTGAGTGCTCTAGGTCCACAGGAGGTGTGTATAAACCTGCTGGCACTGGTCTGGAGAGCCTAGGCTTCACGTGCAGGCACCTAAACCAGGTGATGCTCAGTGTTTATGGGTCTCCCTGGTGCACTTGCAAAAGGAATGAAACACCCAAGAATGGAAAAATGCAAGCTCTGCCTTCCCCTGCTGGGAACCTTTCTGAGATGGACTCTTCCATGTGCCTCTAGAAATCAGGTCTTAGTCATTTTTATCCAAAAATGGGTATTATTGTATCTGCCCTGTGAACCAACCTGTGCCAACTGGAGAGAGCTGAAGCACAGAAATTCCAATACTTGTGCTGGAATGATGTACAAGGCTGTGCTGAAGCTCTCGTGAGTGTGGTGGGAGCCACCTAAGTGGGCTTCATATAGAGGATGAAGTGCCTCGTCCAGACTTAGCAGGGCTGCTATAAGCCTGATCTATAGTCAATATGCTGGAGTACTGCTTATTGAGACTGAGCTATGGGCTTTCAGGAAGGCATTATCTGTAGATCAAGGACACTTCTGGGGAAAAAGCTCGTGGCTGCCATTTTTAAGTATAATATATTGTGACTGACTGTGTGGCAGGGGGCTGCAACAACACGCACATGACCTTATATTTTATCTTTATGTGTATTTGGAAAAATGACAGCTCAGGTTTAATGAGGATATCCACCAGGGGAATGAAATGCTGTTACACACAGGGATCCAGCTGACATCTCTGGCTCCTAGACTGCTCAGCAGGACAAACCAGAGCGGTTCCACTGGAACCCCCCTGCAGTGGTCCAGAGTAGGTATTTGAGGAGCCATCTCCAGACTGATTGCTTGATGGGTTTATAATGGCCCTGGCGGTTGAGTTGGCCTGATACATCCCATTATAACATCTGAGTTTTGATAGCGTGTAACTGAGTGACATTTTCAACTCCTTCAGGCTTCAATTTTCCCTTTAGAGAGTCCTCCCAGGACTCGGGTTCTCAGGAATATTTCAGCTAATCTGTTGCAGCCATTTGACAAAACGAGAGTCAGGAAAATGACGTTTTGCTCATCTTGAGATATTCTTAGAGCCATTTCCCTGAGGCATCTCTGGCACATTCCTGCTGTAGAGCAATGCCTGGGTAGTTGATGGAGGTATTTGTCTGTTTTGTAGAAGTTGCTCGTGTTTGACCAAGTTACAAGTGCCTGAAAATCTAAATGTGTGATGGATGGAGACTCACGGGAGCTTTCAAACTCAAACCCAGAGAGAACAAATGTCCTAAAAGTCATGTTCAATGCATTAGGTAGAACAGGATGGGAGGACCAGAGAAGAAGCCAGGAGGTGTTAGAGGATGAGGACTATCTGACATGATACAGAGCATCGCCTTGAGCTGCTCGCTGGGGATGCTGGTTTTTGTAGCTCCACCTGGAGACCCTCACGCTCCCCTGTGTGTTTTTTCCAGGGTGAAGGCATTTGGAGCAAAGTTCCTGGTTTCTGTGACTTGGATACTGCAAAATATTAATTTCTGGATTTTGGCTCAAATGAGATGCATGTTGGCACAGAGGGATTTTCAGAATAGCTTATTTGTCCAATTTTTATTCATTTCAATGGAAAAACAGTTACTTTGACACATCTAGATAAGTGTGTGCACTTTAAATTGTTGGTTTTGATCAACTACAGTGAGACTATCCAGGGAAAAAACCCACAAGGATATTCATATCTCTGTGGAGTGGAAAATGTGGTCATGGGGGGGAAATACCAGATGCACGAAGGGAAGGTGGAGAAATCTTGTGTAAGTTCTTATTTGCTGAATGAGACAGTGCTTGTGGAGGAGGAGCCTACGGGTGTGTAATTGAGGATTATTGTGATAGTCATCCACAGCAACCAGGAAAACCCAGTTCTTGCAGAACATTTGACATGCAGTGCTCATAATGGGCTCATTTTGGAATAAGAAGTTATTTCTTAGGATGAATACTTGGTGTTATTTTTGTGCGCTTCTGTGGGATGGATCTGAGTAAAGACTGACCAGAGCTCAGATAAGCACTCAGTCTGGGACTAAGCAAGCCTTGGGACAGCTTGTGAAATAAGCCTTGTGACCACGTTACTGTGGCTTAACAAGTCCCTGCCAAGCCCAGAAGAGATTTACTGTGATGGATCAGCTCCTTAGGAATGATAACTGGTGGTGTCGGAGCTTGAGATGTCTCTGAGCTGCTCCAGCCCAGCTCGAGGTGTGCTGACCCCCCCGTGCAGGTGGATAAATGATCAACTGAATGCCAAAAGGGACAGATCGGGGACCTGATGGTGGGCTGCTTCTTGGAAGCTTTTGAGATTGCTGTAGTCTCACCCGTAGGCTGCCTCTTCACGGGGCTTGTTTTTGTCAGCTCCAGCACCTTCTGTTGGAAGTTTTTATTCTGCTGTGTTCCTAACCAAGGATTAGAGCTGCTGGAGAGATGGTGGATAAAATGATTGGTGTCTTAGAGGCCCTGTGAGACAAGTGGTGGGCTTCCTGCATGGGGTGACACCACCCAGAGGTTGATGGAGCAGTGGAGGTCTCTGCACAGTTTGCCTGCCCAGTGCCTGCCCTCGGCCCATCTCAGATTTGTCTAATTACACATTCCAGATACTTTTCTACTTTGCTTTTAATTACTGTTTCTACCAAGACTTCAAGTACCTGGACCTAAATAATAATTACGTAGCAGCTCACTGGCACTCCTGCACTTGAGACACTATGAAACCTGCAATATATCTGCTTCTTACCTGCGTGCATTCTTTAATTAACATCTCTGGGAGACTATTACAAATCTCCTTGTTCCTCCTTCTCCTTCTCTCTCTCTCTCTCTCTCGTTGTTGCTCTGGTTTGTCATTTTTCATTAGCATGGTTTTCTCTCTCAAAATGAAGTGGTAATTGATGATCCGAGCAGTGTTTTGATAAACTTTGAAGCAGGATGATGTGTGATGCTGCCTTTGAGCACAGAGCCAGCCTTCTCCTCCTGCAGACACAAAGGGTGCTCCCGTGCTGTGTTGCCTGAGGCTGACAGGTACCCATGAGGAATAAAGAGAAAATAAATCTGAAACAAACCCAAACCCCACTTCCTTCCTCTACCCCTGTGGAACATGTGTGCTTTTGAGTCATAGAATAGAATCATAGAATCCTTCTGGTTGGAAGGGACCTTCAGGGTCGTCAAGTCCAACCTTTATCCCATCATATTCCTAACCATTGGACCATCAGACCATGGCTTCAAGTGCCTCATCAACCCGTTTGTTGAACACCCCCAGGGACGGGGACTCCACCACCTCCCTGGGCAGCCCATTCCAGTGCCCAACCACCCTCTCGGTAAAGAACTTCTTCCTAATCTCCAACCTAAACTTCCCCTGACGGAACTTGAGGCCAACATTTTGCCTGCATTCCTGTGCTTCTGTGGTTTTAGAGTGGTGTCCATCACTGGATTATCTAAGTGTCTGGTTGAACAACATGGTTTTTCTATCCCAGAATGTGAGACAGTCCCTTGGCTGCCCCTGCCCAGATCTTACAAGGCTGACTTTTGCATTTACAAGGAAGCAGGTGAATGCAGGTGTGCATTCAGGCATGAGTCTGTGATTCCTTTTGTTTGAAGGAGGTATAAAACTTCTTAGCTAAGCCTTGTTTAATAGAAATGTGCAATCATATCTCTAAAGGAAACACTTCTCCAAATGTCGATGCAATTGATCTCCTATTCAGTTTTAATTAAGCTGTATTTTCCTTCCTGATAATGCACCAAATGCTTTTGCTGCTTGTTGCAGACACAAGGGTTTAGCCCAACCTTCACCCAGCGTGCTCTAGAGGAGTAAGAGTCAGGAAGGTGCTTCCACAGGTTGTTTTTTGTATTAATGAGCTTAGCTGCCTACAGAAACAAGATGCTGATGCTCTTACAAGGGTTGTGCCTTGGGCCAAAGCTGGGAAACTGGGTTGAACCATTTTCCTCCTGTGAAGTGATCAATTGAACAGAATGGATTCTTTGAATACATCTCCTCTCTGGCAGTGTTGAAGGCCAGGATGGATGGGGCTTGGAGCAACCTGGTGTGGTGGGAGGTGTCCCTGCCTGGATGAGCTTTAATGTCCTTTCCAACCCAAACCAGTCTGGGATTGTGATTTGCCTCTGTGCATAGAGTTGTCATCGTAGGTGCTCTGGAATGAGGTTTCTCTGCAGCAGAGAAGCTGTGAGGGCACATGCTTTCAGGGCAAATCCAGCAAGACTGATAATTAAATTATTAATCACAGAATCAGAGAATGGTTTGGGTTGGAAGGGACCTTAAAGCTCATCCAGTCCCAACCCCCTGCCATGGGCAAGGACACCTCCCACTAGACCAGGTTGCTCCAAGCCCCATCCAAAAGGTGCATTCCCAAGAGTCTTGGGCAAGTTGAATCCGACAGCAAACTCTAGAGTAGTGCTGGGTGAGCAGGTATGGTCTGAATCTACTCCAAGGCTCATTAAAGGCTATAAAGAGACATGACCAAATTTTGTTTACCTGTAGAATAAGTACTGTGTTGGACGGAGGTCTTCTGCTCTGTGAGGAAAAGGCTTTTGGGCTGTAAAACATGGTGGTGGCACAAGTTGAAACAAATGCTTGTGATCTGGGTGTTTGCATGGGAGATGCTTGCATTCAGCTGGTGCTGGACTGAGCATAAGTTACTATGAGAAATACTTGCAACAGTTCTTCCAGTTTCTCTATTTTACTGGAAATCCACGTAGGCCATTGCAATGGAAGTTACTTTTCAATTTAAGGAAACTATATTTATTTACAGTGTGTGTGTGTATATTACGTATATAATATATATATAGATATTATATGTATATTATATATATTATATATATATAAATACCTCTTTTACTGTAGACACAATTGCTACTGTCAATAGCTGGGCTCATCTTTAGCCAGTGTCGTTAATAGAGGGAGGACAACCAGTCCTTGCCATTACACACCATTAAGTAGTGTGATCCAAGGAGATGCAGAGAACCTGTGGTGCTGAGGACATGGAGCTAACTTCTGGTCAGTGGGTTACCCTGTACTCTGACAGATGAAGCAATGTCACCTTTATTTCTCTGTATTTATGCATTTAAGTATGTCATGAGTGCCAGGTTGTTGCAAGTATCCCTTAAATTGTGCATAAGAGTTCTGCCTAGCACCAAGGTATGTGGTTATTTAGTATGTAAATGTTGAGTGTGAAATGAGACATGACAGTGGAAATGGTTTGTGTATGTTTTTTGGGTACTTTTCTGGTCTGTATTTCACAAAAGGATTCCATAGCTTGCACTTAACCCGGCAGGAAAACTGCCATAATTGGAGTGGCGTGTCTGGGTTTTGTATTTATATTTATTTTGAAGTACAAAAATGCTTTTTGGAGGAAAAAGCAGAAAAAGAAAGGCTAGCGACCTGAAGGGGAAAAAAACTCAGTATGAAACAGCCACTAAAGTGGGTCAGACTTTAAATCTAGTAACCTGTCAGTGCCTTTTAGAGAGAGGAGCCATCAGGTATCCAGGTCCTCTGCCTGCCTCTAGGATTCTTGTCTGAGTTCTGGCGAATTCAAGACCCAGATAATACAATTACTGAATTGACACCAAGATGTCACCATGCTCAGGATCCAGCTGCTACTTTTACTGAACAATCCCGAGTATGCCCAAAGCCAGGAGGACTCTCTGGGGAGCCCAGAGATCCAGACCTTTCCAGAGGTGGGCAGACCTGGCAGTGGTCTCCATCCATGTCCTGTATTAGGAGCAAATTAAATTGTAGCAGTGTTGTCACTTGCAAAGCCATGACAGATGATTACAGTTGGACAGACTGGTGAAAAGACCTCAACTTAGGATCATTCCAGGTTCCAAAGCACTGATTGGGACCTCTGGGCAGCCTCATAGGTGGTGTTGATGTAGGTTGTGAGATGAGTCAGTTTGGGGCTGAAGGGCAGTCAGTTTGGGTGATGAGTTTGTCCATGTTAAGGATGCAGATGGAGGAAATTCTTGAAGCAATGACGCATTGATGGGTGGTTCTAGGAGTGACAGGATGAGAGTGCAGCTGAATGTGAATTCCTGTCTGAGACCTGAGGGATGGCTGAGGTTATGCAGCATCTCTGTGGTGGGAGGGCTGGTGTATCTACATCCCCACAACAACACCATTGCTGTCAGATGCCGTGGTATCCATCATTCATGGCAGCCATGGGAAAGAAAAGAAATAATCAAGACTTGGCCCAAAACTCTATTAGGTTGGGTTAGCAGAGGCATTGTACACTGAGGGGTCTGAAGAACAGTTGAAGAGCTGAGACTCTGTGAGCTGCTGTCTCTCTGCATCCACCTACCATGGTCTTTATTCTTTGAAACGGGAAGGGACAGATGGACATGGGAGAAGGACTTCGGGTGAGTTTGGCTGAGGACAGCAGCAGGTTAAAAGGAGGTTGTAGTGAGGCTGGTGCTGGTTTCTTCTCCCAAATTGCCTCTGTCTTGCCTCTGCTATTCTATGATTCTATGACATTGTTGCACTCAAGATGGATGGGGCAGGAATCTCAGCCTTGCAGTGGTGTTTCTCCATAAAGTGTACTTTTGTCTTCTGAAAAATAGCTGCTGGGTGACGTGAAGATGAAGGTTTGCATCCTGGCTGTGGCTGTTGTGACACCTGGGCAGTTGAAGCTGTAGAAGGTTTGGCACTCAAGGCTGAGGGCTGTGGAGGATTGGAGGTGACACTGTCATTTACATCCTCGTCCTCTGAAAAGTGAACCAAGCCATGGTCTGGCATTGCAAATGTCCTGGGAGGAAAAATGAAACCACCTATTTATTATTCAGAGCAGGGTTGGAGCTTTCAGTGCTTGTTTAGATCCCTTGTCTTGCTGTGGAGCGAGCTAATGCAGGTGCTAATGGAGAAATTTGCTGAAGCTCCTAACAGCATGAGAAAGGACAGGCTTGATGGAGAGCTGGTCAGTCAGTATTGAAGTTTGCCAATGTGGGAAGTGGTGTGATCATCGTGGGTACCTCTGGTTATCGTGCTCCTGCTGGCAGCCTGCCCAAAGGTGGGTTGTGATTGGAGCCATTGGCTGGGAGCTGCTTCACTGTGTGCAGGGGCAGCTCCTGCCGTGGTGGGCACATGGCTTGGGTGGCTGAGATGCCTCAAGGCTGCCCAGTGCCACAAGTGATGGCGTGAGCCCAGACAGGCTGAGAGAGTTGGGGGTGTTCAGCCTGCAGAAGAGAAGGCTCCAGGGAGACCTTAGAGCACCTTCCAGTGCCTGAAGGGGCTCCAGGAAAGCTGGAGAGAGACTGGTGCCAAGGGCAGGGAGTGATGGGCCGAGGGGGAACGGGTTCCAAGTGCCAGAGGGGAGATGGAGATGGGATGGGAGGAGGAGATGAAGGTGGTGAGACCCTGGCAGAGGTTGCTCAGGGAAGTTGTGGGTGCTGGAGGTGTTGAAGGCCAGGTTGGATGGGGCTTGGAGCACCCTGGTGGGGTGGGAGGTGTCCCTGCCCATGGCAGGGGATTGGGACTGGATGAGCTTTAAGGTCCCTTCCAACCCAAACCGTTCTCTGATTCTATGAAAGGTTCAGTCCAGAAGGCCCTATATTGTTTTATGTGAAGCCACACAGCTGCAGAAGGAGTGAGTCAGCTCTTTCCCCGGGAGAGCGATGCTGTGCTACTGTTTGTCTGTTTGGCTGTAAATGATAATTCTGTCCCTATTAGATACCCTCAGTTTCTGTTTAGCTGGAAAACTTGTCCGTGTTCCCATTTATCAGTGTGATAGTTTTTTATACCCAGGTCTTTCTCCAGGAAACCATAACGTTCCACTAGCTTGAAATGAAGAAATGCAGCAGTGAGAGAGGACATGTGTGTTATGTTTTAATGAGAACTGGCTTATTCCTGAGAGGAAAGGGTATACCTTACTAGAGAAAACAGACTGCATTTCCAGAGCCTCCTGTGTAAGGCAGTTCATGAAAACCTGATCTCCAGGAGGTACATCTGTACCTCCCAGTAACCCACTGCTAATACGTAGCTCAGAGTCCATTAGGTTCAAAATAGCATCTCCTGGTATTAGCTTTAATCTCTGCTTTAGGGTAGATTTACTTCTGTTTGTACCTTTTACACAGCCTACTCCAGCCCTGCCTGCTCCTCTGCTTGAATTACCCCTAAATTAGTCTCATTCTCCTGTCCCTGGGAATGGGATGTTACAGTTAGAGACAGGCTGGGAGGCCAAGGGGAAATAAAAATTGGGGTATTTTGCTTTGTGTTATTTATTAGCTGCCCATAGCAACAGGCTTATGCTTTCCTCTGCACCCAAAAGTGTCCAACCCTGCTGCTTTGCAAACTGGCACCTGGGAAGGAGCCACAGCTGGCCGGTGGTGGTTCCAGGAGCCTGGCACATCCTTGGCTCTCTCCAGTGGGATCACTCCAAAAGCATGGCCAACATGCAGGAGGTTGGGGTGTGATTAGTTAATCAGAAAGCATCACAGATGTTTTTTCTTCAAACCCTAATTGCTCCCTGCTGTGCTGTTCCTTGGCTTACAGCAGTTTCCAGGCTCCTACTTCTCTTGGACAACACGTTTCCAAAAGCTCTCAGGGCTCCTGCTTTGTTTGCAGTAGAGGTCATCACAGCTTAAGTCTCCTGGAGGTTTTGGGGCCAGACTAATAAAGCCTCGTGGGAGGTGGTCTCATTTTTACATAGTGCTTTGCTTATTGGAGCTCTGTTTGAAAGAATGCAAGATATCTGGTGTGCCCATGGAGATAAAAGTGAATTC
The DNA here is from genome assembly GCA_013398125.1 of Aegotheles bennettii. Lineage (NCBI taxonomy): Eukaryota > Metazoa > Chordata > Aves > Caprimulgiformes > Aegothelidae > Aegotheles > Aegotheles bennettii. The sequence goes on from VZRW01005948.1 coordinate 78,502, forward strand.
AAAGGTCAACACCAGCCTTTGCGTTCCCAATTTTGCCCGTAGAGATTTTTCTCCGAGAGGAAAGGCTGTGGTCTATAATTTATTGCTTTGAGAAAGTGCTGAGGGCTGTAGGAGAAACAACATAGAGAAATAGAATTATACACACACACACACATATGTGCTGGCAACTCCAAGGAAAACAGAAGGCAGTTCCTCACACCAGATCACGTCTTTGTGGATGTTACTTAAGATGGCCAAAAGGTTTTGTGGCTTTTGTTAGAGGTTTGTGTGTTGTCTCGTGTTCTAAGAAAGATGAGCTGGAGCTTGTAGCTGCTTTGCTCAAGACCTTTGGACAAGCACCCTGAAAGCTGTACCTCACCATGTTCTCACCGCATCTTATGTGGGCCATCACCAGGATGGTATGGACCTGAGCTGGAACTGCTGACCCAAGAATGTGGCCGTTAACTTTTCATGGAATCCTTTTGGTTGGAAAAGACCTTTTAAGGTCATCCAGTCCAAATTATCATAGAATCATTATGGTTGGAAGGGACCTCCAGGGTCATCAAGTCCAACCTTTATCCCATCATATTCTGAACCATTAGACCATTAAACCATGGCCTCAAGTGCCTCATCAACCCGTTTTTTGAACACGGGTTCAAAAAACATTGTAATTCTCTGGCTTTGAGGCTATTTAGCTATTCATGTGAGGGCTTTAGGGTGGGAAATAGAATAAAACAGAGACCAAAAGCCTCAGCCACACATGGCTGATGTTTCACCGTAAGTGTAAATTGGATCTGAGCTGGGCTACATGAGGCAGGATGAGTCTTTGTGACAGAAGTCAGCTAAGTGAATCTTAAGAGTAAAAATGAAAGGAGAGGAAAAAAAGGTGTTAGGCATATTGTCTTTGGATGACAAGCTAAAGTGAGAAGGAGGTCACCAGGAAAATAGAGATGATTGTGTTATTCTGTCGCTGGAAAAAAAAACCTTTCTGAGAAAGCACTCCCACTCAGGAAGATATCAGCTGATGAAGTTTGTTTCTTGGTTTTCTCCAAGGCTACATAGACCTTTTAATGAAATCAGAAGTTGCTGAGTGGTGTTTGTGTGTGGTCACTTATGTAGGTGGTTGTGTTGTTGTGGTGTACTGTAAACACAGGTAGCTCAGCTCAGGTTTGTAAGCAATGAGCCTGTAGATTGAGAATATGTGGACTTTAGGGTGGGAAGACCATTACTAGCTGAGGTGCCAGAAACCTTCCATGGTCACATCAAGCAGGTTGCCCAGAGAGGTTGTGAAGTCTTTATCCTTTGGGACAGTGAAAACCTGATTGTTCGTAGAATCAATGAGTTGCTTTGGTTGGAAAAGACCTTTAAGGTCATTGAGTCCAACCATCAACCCAGCACTGCCAACGACACCACTAACCCACGTCCCTCAGCACCACATCTACACGGCTTTTAAATCCCTCCAGGGATGGGACCCCACCCCTGCCCTGGGCAGCCTGGGCCAGGCTCTGACAGCCCTTTGGGGCAGGAATTGTTCCTCAGATCCAACCTAAACCTCCCCTGGCACAACTTGAGGCCGTTTCCTCTGGTCCTATCACTTGTTATTTGGGAGAAGAGACCAACACCCATGATTTCCGTGGAGCAACCTGTTGATCTATAGATGACCTATAGATAATCTCTATAGATCCAAGCTCAGCTGTTCTGTGATAAAACAGTTTATCCACTGATCAGTGGAAAAGAAAGGTCTGGAGTTACGTAGTCCCCTTCATTTCCATCTACCTTCTTGGCCTTATTCCATTCTAATACATACCCTGCCACCCAAGCTGGGAAGCACTCTCAGTATATTTTGGAACGTGTCCCACTGAGAGACTCTATTGGAATAACTGCCACAAAGAAGATACCAGCATAAAGAAACAAAGCATAGCTCTATGCCAAATGGGTTGCCAAAGCTGCATGAACACGAGAAATGAGAGGTTTTTTAAAAAATAAGCTTGGATAGTGGTACAAACTAAATTAGGAGACAGAAATAAGCAATTAAAAGTAGATGAAAACATGTATGCTGCATGCCAACAAGTGAAATAATATGTCAAAGGAAGAACAAGTTGTGTGAATTGGAGGTTAGGTTTTGGGTAGCTGATCGTTTGATTTGCCTTGTAGGAAAACAGAATTCAGAGCAGTTAAGAAGCATCTTTCATGTTTCCCCCACTATTTAAATGGCACTTTGGGATGATAAAGGGGTGCCACATCCATGGTATTCCTATGGCAGGGTGGAGGTCTGCACCAGGATCAAACTTCCCCCAGAGAGGAAGAACAAAGGCTTTCTTCATGGTGGTGTTAAAACTCTCCTTGGTGCAACTCCTTGCATCTCAGCACAGGTTTAAAACATGCCCTGAAATCCCAAATATTTCTGATCTCTGCATGGTTCTTAATAAGCCTTTCAGGTAATTGCAGGTGTAACACCAGTCTGCTGTGGGATGCAGTGCAAATCAGCTGAAGGCAGCTGGGACTCTGTGCCAGGTACAACCATCTTGAGATCTTGGAGGAGAAGGCGAGGGAATTGTCCTCAGCTTTGCCGTAGTTCAATCTTACAGAATGATAGAATCATTATGGTTGGAAGGGACCTCCGGAGTCATCAAGTCCAACCTTTATCCCATCATATTCCTAACCATTAGACCATCTCCTTTCAGCGCTGTTCCATTCCCTCTTTCCTCAGCAAAGCTCAGCCAAAATAAGTCTTGGCTTTGCAGGGAGCTCTGCTCAGTGGTAGTTTCTGGTTTGAGATGAGTTAGGAGCTCAAAACTGTCTGTTTTCCTCTTTGACAAAACTGACTGTTCTGGAGACATTGCAATTTGGGAGTGATGGGAAGCGTTGGCTTTGTTGTGCTTGGTGAGAAAGGAACTCTCCAGCCTGGTGGGCAAAGCCAAGCTGTGAGGAGAAAGGAGGAGAGGAACACAATAGAGAAACACATCAGCATTGTACTGCCTTGAAATATTAGGTGTCCAGGTAGTTGTGTAAAGTACTCCATTTCATGTAAAAATAGCTCAAATAGCTTTAAATGTTTTGGGGAATGGATGTGAAAGGAATGTCCAAATGAGAAGTTCCTGCAGAAGAATACATGGTTGAAAATTAGTGATTGGCCTTGTGAGAGGTGACGTAGCCAGTGCGCCACGTTTTAGACGACTTAAAGATGCAGCCGTGGGTGCCCAGGAAGGCAGCTTGGGCATCCCAGGTTTTGCCTTGCAGAGGAGTGGAGCGATCTCATGCTCACTTTGGCTTCTCCCTCGGGCTCGGGCACTGCTGCTGGTGGGATTAGCTGGGAGATTAAGCTGCTTCCCGAGTTCTGGCATGCAAGTAAGAATGCACTGCATGCTTTGCTTTCTGGAAATCAGAAGATTACCTTAATGCTGAACATGGGAAGCAGCAGATTGTTTTTTATCCAGCAAGGAATGGGTATTATAATGCAACGCCAGAGCCACGCTGGCATTTTACCAAGAGTGATGCCCTGCAACTACTCGTATTTTCATGTGAGTGTGCATGGCTGTTGTATCAATATGTGTACTGTGTCATGGCACAGAATAAATAAAGTATGCATGAATAACTTATATTTTATATATAATCAGAAAGCTGCATCATCTACTGCTTTCCCTTCACCTTTTCCCATTTCTTTTCTTTCTTTCAATCAATCACTGCTCTTGTATTTAATTTTTTTCATGTGTTCCATTTCTTAAGGTTTTTCTTTCAATGGTTAGGAATATGATGGGATAAAGGTTGGACTTGATGACCCTGGAGGTCCCTTCCAACCATAATGATTCTGATTCTTGCTCCTTAGGACTTCCATTTATATTCCACCCTGTGCTCTATCCCTATTCCCTGTGTTTCCCATGTACTGCATGTTCTCTTTGAGAAACTCTAGCATGCTCTGAGCCCAGCAGAAGTGTAGATGCTTGCCCAAAGCCTACTCTGAAGGCTTAACTCTGCACATGAGGTGTCTCCTCGGGGGTTTTGATGACCTCTCTTCTCCAGTTGGCCCCGGTAAATGCTCCAAGGCTTGATATGGGATGGGTGTTAGGGGTGACTCAGGCAAAAGCACTCACTGAGCTTTCTGCAGCTCTAAGCACGTGGGCAGAGCACCAAAGATTGAGATAAACCCCTCTGTGACAGTGGTGTTTGGAGATGGGAGTGATGGCAGGTGGGACAGTGGAGCAGAGGCTGCTTCGCGTGCGAGGAGATTGCTCCTGGTTCCTCACTGGTTATATCTGGGCACCGTTGGGGAAGGACTTTATTGCTTTCAAGGCCTATTTGTTCACAAGGTATTTTAGGATCAATATGGTTTGATTTATCACAGGATAATCCTGTAGTCCGGTGCTCAGGTAAATTTGTTCTCTGTATCCAGATTGCCCTCCTGTAATGTCAAATAATGTCACTTCTTCTCAAAGAAGTACTGTAAATTTTGGGGGCTTATTTCACAAATCTCTGCTTTCCATGTTACTAAGAAAACCCAACAAACCAAAAAACCCACCGCAATCAGGCACAAGTCTTTATGAACTTCTAGGAGCAAATGACTTTTAGCCTCTGCAGGATTACTGGCTTGTTTGTCCATAAAAACTCATGGCTTCTCAACCCCCACATTAGTTTTCAATGAAAGCTGAGGGTGACTGTTCCTTGGGGAGCTCTGTCATGATGCTGTGAAACCACACAGAATCCTATCACAGAATCCCAGAATCCTAGGGGTTGGAAGGGACCTCGAAAGCTCATCCAGTCCAACCCCCCTGCCAGAGCAGGGTCACCTAGAGTCCATCACACAGGAACGCATCCAGGCGGGGTTTGAATGTCTCCAGCCAAGGAGACTCCACAGCCTCTCTGGGCAGCCTGGTCCAGTGCTCTGGCACTCTCACAGGAAAAGTTCTTCCTGATATTCACATGGAACCTCCTGTGCCCCAGTTTGCATCCACATGCCAGGTCCTCGCTGCCCACGGTCTCAGCTGGGGTGGGACGTGTCACCTCTGAGCAGGAGAAGGTGCAGATGGGTCAGGCTCAGACTGCCATGCCAGCCAGCCTGGGGAATGGGCAGAGTAAACCCACCCATTCCTGAAAAAGCCATTTATTTTAAATGGATGTGAATAATTGTGGCATCTCCAAGATACAGATTTTTCAGTGCACTTTCAGCAGGATCCGTGTGGAAAATGTCACTGCAAGGAGGGCTGGCATCCTTTTCCCTGTGGGAACACCAGCGTCAGAGCAAGCAGCCCTGTGCCACAGCAGCTATACAACTTTTTGTCATTTTCTCTGCAGTAAAATTAACAGTATTTGGAGAATAAGGTCCATAAATAAAGTGTTATATAAGCTTTTAATGATGTTAGCTTTTTCCACTCACCTTCGGCTTTCCTCAGCATCTGCTTTATTGCCTCTGTGATGCTGCTGGGTTTGGAATGTGCCTGTGAATCTCGGTCAGGGCTGAACTTCAGGAGAAGGTAATAATGGCCAAATGTATAAAGGCACACGCGTGAGATGTGCAATTAACCCTGGCTCAAGTGGAGTAATTAAAAATCATCCTGAAATGTAGGAGAACTCCACGTGGTATCGTGAATCTCCAAACAGCTGTTACCCAGTGTCCATTCTATTCCTTAATTATTCTTAATTACAGAATCTCAGAATAGCTTGGGTTGGAAGGGACCTTAAAGGTCATCTAGTCCAACTCTCCCACCATGGTCAAGGACATCCTTCACTAGACCAGGTTGCTCAGGGCCCAATCTAACCTGGCCTTGAAATTCCTTCCTATCGATGCACAACCTCTTGTTTTTACAGAAAAACAGCAATGTCTTTGCTTTCTTAGTGTTCAGTGCTGTCTGTCAAAACAAGCCTGACTTTGAGGGGATGTCAGACCACAAAACAACCCACCCTAACTGACCACCTCAAGGTGTAGACAGGAGGGACCAGCCCAACCAGTCCTTGGAGGGACCAGCCCAACCAGTCCTTGGAGGTCCATGGCAGCAGTATTGAAGCTTGGTCTTGAAAGAATGCTGGCAAAGCCTTTTGAGATCCAGCTCAGCCAGGGCTGTCCTCTGAAGGGACCCTACAGTGTCAATCCTTCATCTTCTCAAATGGTTCTTCTCAGCTTCCTGCTGAAGAATGGAATTTCTATGGCACTTTTACCCTGTTGCTTTTGGTTTTGTGCCATACAGTAAGCACCTTGGGGGAGTTTTATTTATTATGAGTAATCTCATAATTCATGAACATTTATGCTTGAATGTTTAGAAGATTTGGCCCCAGATTGGGTAACTAAGGGACTAACTTGTCCCCAGCAGAGCCTGGTGGGCTTTCTGCTTCTGAAGTCAAATGCCCATTTCTATGTGTTCCAGGGAAGCAAAGCCAGATGCAGATCTGATATCAAACCACTGGTGCAGAGAGCTGCTGTAAAAATATCTTAGGAGCTGGATTTGTGAACTATTCCCAGAATATGTGCATGACAAACAAATGTGATGGCACGGAACGGTTCAGGAGTTGCAGTACCATTAAATCTTCCCTACCAGCGAATGAAATTGCTGAAATGCTCAAAGGAGATAATGCTTCATTATGTTTGAAACTAATTAGCAGCTTTAAGGAGGCCTCTATTTTAGTTGTCTGCATCTGAAAGGGTGACTTGAACAGTAACATCTCTCTGCTTCTTTTTTTGGTGACCTCAGCTGTCTGTCTGCTTAAATGCTGCCTGGGGGGGGGAGGGGGAAGGACTTGCTTTTCATACGTGCTGCTCCTCATCCGAGGCATTTGAAGTGAAATAACAAGTTCTGAGAGCAGTGCCCCGCGGGTCCTTCGGGGTGTCACGGTGCATAAGTCTTCCTGGAAACCCTACCTGCAGAGCTAAAAATAGGGACAGGCGTGTGCTGCTTTCCATTAGTTTTTCCATGAGATGAGGGTGGAAAACAAGCGTTGACTTCTCTTCGTCGTTGTGTGTTATAAGAACAGGTCTGAGCAGCTTTGGTTCTGTTTGTTGTAAACTGAAAAGGCACCGAAAAAAAAAATCCCAGGGGAAGTTTTTGTGTTTGGAGAATTGCGTTGGAAAGGAGAACCAAGGGACATGGAAGGAAATTCAGGAACGTTGCTGAGGCAGTAAGAGGAGAAGATGTGGTGTGTTATTCAGGGTTAGGAGGAGCTACAGGGACAAATCATGAGCAGATATTTCAGCCTGATGTGGTAGCTTGGTCTTCTCTCTGGTAGATGATCTTCTGGCTGACACTGGCCATCATGGGTAACAGCCAGATCTTGCTTAGAAGAGTGAATGCAATTGAGGTGCCATCCAGCTCTATATGTCCAAGAAGCTGGTCCACAATTAATTCATCTAGCTACCAAGCACCCAACGGAGCTGGAGGGTGGCCCTTTTCCCAGTGGTCCATCTCTGCTGCCTTTCTGCTGTTTGCTTGGGCTAAGAGTCTCTCACCTCCCTGGGATTCCCACACCTTACCCCTGCCTCCCAAAATACCTCCCTGCAAACACACAGCTGCCTCACTGCCCTCCTCCAGCTCCCTTCCCAAAAACATCTTCCACAAGTGTCCACCAGAACTTTTAATTCCCAGAGGGTTTCCCTGGTCCCTGCAAACAAGGCTGAGCGCACTGCCCCCTCCAATGGATTGGTGTGAAGACCTTGGGTTCAGAGGGATGGTTTCCAGGCTGTAGTTTCAAGTTTGCTGCTTCCCTCTGGGACCTGAAGATGGCTTGTTAGGTCTTCTGAAATAAAAAAAAACCAATCAAACAACAAGGTTGCCCAGAGAAGCTGTGGCTGCCCCTCCCTGGCAGTGTTGAAGACCAGGTTGGCTGGGAGCAACCGGGTCTGGTGAGAGGTGTCCCTGCCCATGGCAGGGGTTGGGACTGGATGAGCTTTAAGGTCCTTTCCAACTCAAACCATTCTGTGATTTGCTGATCACATAACAGCCAGGGAAGTTGGTCAGGGTGAGGATGGTCAGGAAATGGTGGGGCAAGCCCAAGTATGGTGAGGATGTAGAGCAGTGCATTCATGGTCTAATGGTTAGGAATATGATGGGATAAAGGTTGGACTTGATGACCCTGGAGGTCCCTTCCAACCATAATGATTCTATGATTATGCTGAAGGGAAAAGACTGAGAGCAGCTGCCGAGTCCTCCCAGAAGGACCAGTGTGGCCTTCCTGAAACGCACCTACTGGTGAGGGATGCTCTGGGATGACTCACCCTGGCAAGTGGTGATTGATTACAAGAAGCCTCTGGCAATTAACTTCTGAGGCATGTAAGATTTTTAATTAGCACAGAATCCAGCGATTTCTTGTGCCAGTGTGTGCTTAAACACTCAGATCTGAGATGGTCTGCTCCATACCTCCATCATGGGCTCACAGGGTTTGAGGAATGGAGAGATCCCAGGTTTGGCTAGAAAAGGTTATGAAATCCAGCACGACTGCGTGTTCCTCTGCCACACAGCCTCTGCCTCTCCCATGTAGGAGTGCTAACCTCCCTGCTCTAGAAGCTGGAGACAAGCTGTGAAATAAATTATTTTTCCTCTCTGAGCCAAGTCTCCAGGATCATCTGAAATAGTGGGCTGATAATTTTCTACAATGATTAATCTACTGAGAAAGAGCATTAGTGGCTGAAATCTCTGGATGCTCTGTTTACCCTTCAGTTTCTCACAAATGCTGATTAGAAAAGATGTTTTTTTATGTATATTTTGGAGAAAATAATTTTCCAGTGCTGATAATTTAATCCGCAGATTAAATTTGACCCACTTCTCCATGTCATTATTTCACCTCAGGTATTTATAATCTAAAGTCCTTCCTCTATTGTACAGCACTTCAAATCCTGGGAGGATTATATGTAATTATGAGACAGACTCAGGGGCTGGGAAAAGCTAAAAATGCACACGTTTATTATTTTTTTACCTGCTGAGGAGTTTAGCTTTCCTCATTAAGAGAGACGGGGAGGAGAGGAGCCATTAACACACCAGACAGGGTTATTTATTGCTGTGCAGATTTCCCAGGGTCTCGCTCAACGCTCGGCATGTGATAAGGTGGTCAGGCCATGGGGTTGATATTAAAACTGATGATCACACAATGCTCCAGGCATCATGAAATTTAGACAGAATCCAGTTGGAGGTCAGTAACTAGTGGAGTCCCTCAGGGGTCGGTACTGGGACCGGTGTTGTTCAATATCTTCATCAACGACCTGGATGAGGGTACAGAATGTATCCTCAGCAAGTTTGCTGATGACACTAAACTGGGAGGAGTGGCTGACACACCAGAAGGTTGTGCTGCCATTCAAAGAGACCTTGATAGGCTGGAGAGTTGGGCGGGGAGAAACTGAATGAAATTCAACAAGGGCAAGTGCAGAGTTTTGCATCTGGGGAAGAACAGCCCCATGCACCAGTACAGGCTGGGGGCTGACCTGCTGGAGAGCAGTGTAGGAGAAAGGGACCTGGGGGTCCTGGTGGACAGGAGGATGACCATGAGCCAGCAATGTGCCCTTGTGGCCAAGAAGGCCAATGGCATCCTGGGGTGCATTAGAAAGGGGGTGGTCAGTAGGTCAAGAGAGGTTCTCCTCCCCCTCTATTCTGCCTTGGTGAGGCCACATCTGGAGTATTGTGTCCAGTTCTGGGCCCCACAGTTCAAGAAGGACAGGGAACTGCTTGAGAGAGTCCAGCGCAGAGCCACAAAGATGATGAAGGGAGTGGAACATCTCCCTTGTGAGGAAAGGCTGAGGGAGCTGGGGCTCTTTAGCTTGGAGAAAAGGAGACTGAGGGGGGACCTCATCCATGGTTACAAATCTGTAAAGGGTGAGGGTCAGGACGATGGAGCAAAGCTTTTGTCAGTAATGACCAATGATAGGACAAGGGGCAATGGATGCAAACTGGAGCACAGGAGGTTCCATGTGAATCTCAGGAAGAACTTCTTTCCTGTGAGAGTGCCAGAGCACTGGACCAGGCTGCCCAGAGAGGTTGTGGAGTCTCCTTGGCTGGAGACATTCAAACCCCGCCTGGATGCATTCCTGTGTGATGGACTCTAGGTGACCCTGCTCTGGCAGGGGGGTTGCACTGGATGATCCTTCGAGGTCCCTTCCAACCCGTAGGATTCTGGGATTCTGTGAAATTTTTGGGCATGGCAGAGGTTGCTAGAGCTTAATGGGCAGGGTGCTCGTTACAGGGTATGTGCAGCCTGTAAACAGGGTGTGCATTATGGAAAATGCATAGGAGCCAGTGAATGCAGCTCAGCGGGAGTTAAAGGGAACAGGGTCTGACTTGGGTTTTAGGTAGAAAGTGCTTAAAAGCAGCAGCAAGGAAAATATAAGTGACATTTTGCTGGTGTGTTATTTTAGAGCTTTATAAAGAAAATGGCTCAGTAAAAAAAAATAAATTTAAATTAATTTTATGAAATTTTGCTCCCTGTGAAATTACCACTTTTGTAGCTTAAATGTCCTATTCCAGTTAGATTCTATCTTCTCAAAAGGTGCCTCTGAGCTACTGTTTAATGTCTTCAGCCCTCAAGTAACTGTCAGTAGTGGCTGGCATCACTGCTGGTAAGAAGAACAAAATCAAGTTATAATTCTGCTAAAGCCATTAATTTTGTTATTTATTTTATTATTTTTTTTTTTTTTGCAGCATTTTGTGCTGTGAACTGTGGGGTGGTTTTGTCTATAGAGTTTTACTTCTGGAGTATTAGGAAGAGATTTGATACTACTGCTATTTGAATAATGGCATGAAGGCTCACGTGTGGCTTTTCCCCATGGGATAATGTAGTGCAATTAATGTGTTTTTTTAAGGAAATGAGCAATTTCAGGAAGCTGTTATGCCTCGTATTTAAGGGATCAATCCAAGTCTTTCCCTCTGGAGAGAGGAAGTGTGGTCAATACTTCAGGCTTTGTCCTGAACATCAGTAGGTCTAAACTGGCTCGTGGTTTTGAAATCTCATTTTCTGATGGTGTATAATGATGGGAATAGTCAAGATTCTTGGTTGGGAGCATATCTATAAATACACACAGGTTATTTATGCATGAAATGGAGCACGAGCTCGTGTCTGTGCACAAATACAAAAATACTCCTGGTTCTGAACTGCTGCTTAGAGAACTGCTGGGGGTTTTTGGTTCTTCAAAGCGGACAGATAAGATTTTGAAGAGTTTCTGAGTCTGAATGAAATGCCTCCGGGCTATGAAAAGCAATACCTACTGCTCACAGCGCTGGTGGAACGCACAGATAAGCTTTCCCCTTGTTCAGCAGAGAGGGACGTGCTCTTCTGTGTGCACCTGCCTGGCAGGCCACGGCTGGGAGAGCGCTTGCAATGGTGAGGGGGTTGCCCAGATCTGTTTGCTGCTGTTCTCCCTGCGTGGCTTTTCAGCTGTGCTGTATTTTTTGTTCAGCTTATATCCCTTTATTTGTGTGTGATGTGGGATATATTACTTTATCCTTCAGCCCGTGAGCCGTTTTAGCGTTGTGTGGATGTTGGTCGTGCTGTGCCACTTGTGACTTGGTGTTAATCTCAACCCTTTCACAGGTTCATAGATCATAAAATCATAGAATGGTTTCAGTTGGGAGGGACCTTGAAGCTCATCCAATCCCAAACTCCTGCCATGGGCAGGGACACCTCCCACCACACCAGGGTGCTCCAAGCCCCATCCAACCTGGCCTTGAGCACTGCCAGGCAGGGGCAGCCACAGCTTCTCTGGGCACCCTGGGCCAGGCTCTCACCACCCTCACACCAAACAATTTCTCCCTCCCATCCCATCTCCATCTCCCCTCTGGCACTTGGAACCCGTTCCCCCTCGTCCCATCCCTCCCTGCCCTTGGCACCAGTCCCTCTCCAGCTTTCCTGGAGCCCCTTCAGGCACTGGAAGGTGCTCCGAGGTCTCCCTGGAGCCTTCTCTTCTCCAGGCTGAACACCCCCAACTCTCTCAGCCTGTCCCCAGAGCAGAGCTGCTCCAACCCTCAGATCATCTCCATGTCTTCCTCTGGACTCTCCAACAGCTCCGTGTCCTTATGCTGGGGATTCCAGAACTGGGCCCAGTACTCAAGATGGGATCTTATGGATTGTTTTTGTTTGTTTTGTTTTTTATTCTGACAAATTAGCAGCCTGTTTTTCCTAAGCTGTGCTCTGACTTCTCTGTAGACCTGTTTGAATCTACACAAACACTCACGGTGAAAGTGAACAACTTGGCATTATTTGTCCTGGCATTTAGCATAGAACAAAATTATTTCCATAAATCCATTGTTCCCAATAGCACAATAATTACTGTTTTCTCCACCTGGGCCAGCTTTTGATCTGCTTTGATTCTGCCAGTATTTTTTTCCTAAACATTGCTAGTGATTTCCTGATAAAATTCAGTGTTTTCTGCAAAATGCTGATTTTGAAGATGAAATAAAAGCTTGTGCATGTGTAGGTCTAGCATGGCATTCCGTCAGGTTAGGAGCATTATCTGTGGCATTTACCTGGCTGTGGGAAAGTGATCTGATTTCCTCCTACAAGGTTGCAAGTGCAACTGGCAAAGCTAAACTCACCAAGATGCTGAACTTAGATTATTGGAAGCCATCTGACCTAGAACTAAATATCACTCTAATTAAAAAGTGATCCCTGCAGCCTATCTAAACCTGACATACAGAGAGTCTTAAGGACTGGCTGCTGGAATGAGCAGGAGTAGGTCATGGGGAATGGTCACTGGTGGGAATTGGTGCTAATGGGGTGACAAAGGCTGGAGGTGACTGATTTCACTATGAAGAAACAACAGCTCTGTAGGCTAGACATACAGGAGAAGTTTTTCACCATGAGGGTGGTAAAACACTGGAACAGGTCACCTAGAGAAGTGGTGGATTCCCTATCCCTGGAGATCACAGAGTCATAGAATCATTGAGGCTGGAAGAGCCCTTCAAGCTCACCCAGTCCAACCCCCACCTCCATCCCCACTCACCCACAGCACCCAGTGCCACATCCAGACACCTCTTGAACACCTCCAGGGACAGGGACTCCACCACCTCCCTGGGCAGCCCATTCCCACCCCCAACCCCCCTCCCAGGGAAGGAACTGTCCCTGATGTCCAACCTGAATCTCCCCTGCTGCAATTTCAGGCCGTTCCCTCTCGTCCTTTCCCTGTGGGCACAGCAGGAGAGACTGACCCCCCCCTCACCCCAACCTCCTCTCAGGGAGCTGTAGAGAGCCAGGAGGTCCCCCCTGAGCCTCCTCTTCTCCAGACTGAACAAGGCCAGATTAGGGGGTCCTGAGCAACCAGGTGGTTTTACAGAGTAGGATTCTTGCATTCATCAGCTGTGATAAGAATTTGGGCTATATCTTGGGACAGTTATTTTTAATCCAAGTTTTATCTTTTTTTATCCTATCTTCCTAGAAAATCAGTGGGTGATTATGAACATTTAAATAAGCTGTAGTGAGGATCTTAAGCTTTCTATTGATGCACCTGGAGCAGGACAGGCAGGCGTGCAGAAGGTCGGGGGCAGCATCTGAGGCTGTTTTGGGAATGAGCTGTTTGGCATCAATGGAAGTGTCAAGCAGGGCTGGTTGGGGCTCTGCAGAAGTCTGGGGAACGGGTGAAGAGAGAACCCAAAGTGGGCACCAGAAGTGGGCACCAAATAAATACCATTATAGATAAAAGATACTCATTGCTGCTTTAGCTGGAAGAAGTCCATTTGTCTGGAACTTCTCTGTAGCCACAACACCACTAAGCTCTTCAGACACGTTGTTATGAGCCAGCTGTTGTTGGGGCCAGGAGCTTTGCTGCCCTGCAGGGATGTGTCACTGGGTGGTGTGGGGACACCAGTGTGGGTGCCAGAGACCTGGGACAGGATGGGATGGTCTTGGCAAGAGAAGGGAGCGGCCGTGGTGGCTTTGGCAGGAGCTTATTGCCTGGATGGTTGTGCAGGGCAGTCACAGCCTGCATCCTGCTGCCTCCCTGCTCTCCTGGCCTGGCAGGACAATGCAATTGCTCTGGCAGCACCAATTTTCAGCTTTAGAAATGAGAAAAGCAAGTGTCCTACTGCATTGGGGAACAAAAAGTGCCTTGAAGTAGCTATTGAGGAAGAGGATGGGGAACGCTTGCAGATGCTGCTTTGAAGTGCTCACACACAGATCTGTTGTGAGTAGTGTGGAAGAGGTGTTTGCATGTAGCATCCTGCGAGAAGAGATCCAGACACTGGATTTGTTTTAAAACAGCAACAACTTTCTCCTTTTCCCTCAAAAAACAATAATCAGATCCATAGCTTGGTTAGATCAAACCACCTCCCGTTGACTTCCACCCCCACAAGTGTTTAACGTGCATGTGCTTCATCTAAATAATCTTATATGGAAAAAGCAAAACCAGGCCATCTCTGATAAGCCTCAGATATTTAAATACCTGGGGAGATGTCAAGGGAGCCATTTAAAAATGAGCAAAATATTCATCTTTTCAGCTATGTTTAATTTAAACCGTTCAGCTTGAGGAAAGTTCTTAGGCTAAGCTGATGCTGTGGAAGTTGCTCAGTTGTTGATAGTGTTTTATAATTACTCCTTGTTATTTGAAATAGGCTGAAATGGATAATCCCACTAGAAGTGGTATGTTTTTGGCACAGTCCCATATAAATGGGAGCAGTGCCCCCTTCTGAGGCTGGAGGTGGTGGCAGAGCAAGTCCCCGGAGATGGAATTTGCAGCTTTGTCTAAATTTATGCTGGCAGTTATTCCTAGCAGGCTGAAGAGTAAATGGAGGTTGGGTCCCAGTGGGCTTGGGAACTCGGTGGTGTCTGGGTTTGCTCCTAGCAGAGCGTTTCTTTGTGCCACTGGGCAGCAGCTGGCGTGCAGGAGTCTTTGGGGGTGCATTATTGTATGTGTGTGTATGTATTTCATCCATTGCAAGTAATAATTGTTACTCTAACTCATCCTTTAGATGCTACAAACAAATCTAATTCCAGGGGTTTATCATAAATTTCAGTCCACGGTGTCATCCCGGGCCCAGGTGCAGTGGTGGGCCACCAGTGTGGCAAGTAGCCAACAGCTCCTGGTAGACCCTCGGCTCCCCTTCCTCTCTACTCTGCCCTGGTGAGGCCACATCTGGAGTATTGTGTCCAGTTCTGGGTTCCCCCATTCAAGTAAAACAAGTTGCTACTGGAGAGAGTCCAGCCAAGGGCTATGAGGATGCTGAGGGGACTGGAGCATCTCCTGAGGAGAGGCTGAGAGACCTGGGGCTGTTCAGCCTGGAGAAGACTGAGAGGGGATCTCGCCAACACTGATCAATATCTACAGGGGGTGTCAGGAGGATGGGGCCAGACTCTTCTCAGTGGTGCCCAGTGACAGGACAAAGGACAATGGGCACAATCTGGAACACAGGGAGTTCCATCTGAACATGAGGAGAAACTTCTGTACCCTGAGGGTGCCAGAGCCCTGGGCCAGGCTGCCCAGAGAGGGTGTGGGGTCTCCTTCTCTGGGGACATTCTGACCCCCCCTGGACACCACCCTGTACCACCTGCTCTGGGTGACCCTGCTTGAGCAGGGGGTTGGACTGGATGATCTTCAGAGGTCCCTTCCAACCCCACTGTGCTGAGATTCTGTGACCCTGTTGTCATCAGGTCACAGTGAGGTCTCCTGCTGCAGTCCAGAGCATGCAAAGTCCTTGCTGGGTGCCTTGGTGAGATCACCGATCTGGAGACTTTGCGGACTATGGGATAAGGAAGAAGTTCTTTCCTGAGAGGGTGGTTGGGCACTGGAATGGGCTGCCCAGGGAGGTGGTGGAGTCACCGTCCCTGGGGGTGTTCAAAAAACAGGTTGATGAGGCACTTGAGGCCATGGTCTGATGGTCCAATGGTTAGGAATATGATGGGATAAAGGTTGGACTTGCTGACCCTGGAGGTTCCTTCCAACCATAATGATTCTATCATAACAAATTTCCTTGTCAGCCACTGATGGGCCCAGGGACTGTCACTGTTTTGAAGAGGCACAGCAAAGGTGATGGATGTGGTGGTCATGCACAAAACAGGGCAGGCAGGTAGGGATGCTGGAAACCTTCAGCACTGAACCTCCCCGAGTCAGCATGGCAGCTTTGTGTTTAATAGGATGCTCCTCAATAGGGTTTTCTTCTATTAATTCGATGCTACATGATAAGATACATAAAAAAAATAATCACCTAATCACAAAAAGACCACAAAAACCAGCAATGCTGGAATGTGGAAATATTACAAGTTTTAATCCTAAGAATAGTGAAATGTTACAATAAAAATTGATACTGCAACCTCAAATCTGGATTATATACTTCTATAGTAAAAGGAAGGTTGTGTCTTACACCAACGTGTAAGTACAAAGTAGCCTCACATTGCACAGAGTAGACTGTGAATCAATGGAATTACTCCTGATTTATGCTGGGGGAGCCTGGCTCAGTAATTCTTAAAGGTAAATTAATTGTGTATGGAATGCTTAAGGATACAAACATCTTGGTGATTCATTTGTATTTATGCTTCAGTAATATACTGGGAACATTCTCATCTTTTTTCATGAAGGATCTCCAGGATAAATGATCCCCAAAGTTTCTGGGTGCACTGGGCATGTTTCGTGTGGATTATGTCGAAGTGGGATTAAATTTTGCTAAGTAATTGCACAGCAGGGTCTGGATTTGAAAGTTGCACTTTGAAAATGAAAGTTTTATGTATGAGGGGAGGGAGAAGAAATCAGGAGTGACAGTTTCTGAAAGTCAAAGCAGTGTTTCTCTCTTCTGCCAGCTGAATGTGATCAGCCATCTTATATGTTTTTTTATTCCTTTACTTCTTTAAAGAGATGTAAATTCTGCTGTTGAATAAGAATTACCTTTGGAAGGGTGACAAAATACATTTCAGGTTGCCACGATGGATAATAAGACCACTAGGGCAACAAGAGAAAATCTGATTTAGAGTAACCTGGAGGCGCGTTGGGACAGACTCCAAAGGAGAGTGAGCCAAGCGCCGGAGTCGGTGCCAGGCAGGAGAATGAATCCTTCAGGAAGGCTGTCAGTCCCTGGCAAGTCTTTGTGTATGTGCTAGGGAGGAAGGAGCAGCCTGGAAGGCTGCTTTGCAGGACACACCATGGTCAGTAATATGTAATTCAGAGAAAAACACGGGGCTGCAGCAGCTCTGAGTTAGCAAATTCTGTGACTTGTTACTGCAGGATGCTGTCTCATAATTCATTTCATAAACCAATCAAACTTCAACCTGAAGGTTGTGCTTCTCTCTTGTGCCCATTCCCGTTATTGCCACGATATTCCAGGACCTTCTGTGATGAGTAGAAACCTTGCCATTTACATCCTCGCGTAATTTCCAACCAACTGGTTGTAGTTTGCTCTCATAGAGAGGGGATTCCTTTCAGCAGACATCTCCTGCGTGGAGTTGTAGGCAGGAATCGTGTCCCTGCTGGACTGGTGCTTGGGTAGCTCAGCAAGCTGAAATACTCAGTCTTTCCTTTTAAGATCAGCTGTCCCTTTTCTTGAGTGTCCAACTTGAGATGTCACATTTGGACCAAGGTGACAACTGTTTGCCTGCAGCAGGGCAGGCTGCTGGTCACACCAGTGTTGCCTCATTTTGTTGTATCATAGTGTCTGTATTTAGGACCTGGCCTTTACATAGGTCATTCTGGATTCCAAGGTGTTGATCCTGGAGGGAAGGACAAGCTCATGTCCTTGTTGACCCCGATAGAAGCTGTGGTTGTTCTATGGCTGTATTTTCTACAAACAGTGGAGACTCCTAGGTGGGTCAATACATTAGTAAAGGAACCAAAAAATTCACAGCAATTGGATTAAAATGCCTCTATCCATCAGTATCTCACCACACTTGTGTCAGCTGTAGGGTTGTCTAACCCAGGCAACCAGACCTAAAATAACTGGAGCCAAAGTGGAGCATGTTTCAGAAACAGGGTAAGGTGTTACTGGTTGGGGCTGATGGTCTGGACGTTGCATGAGTAAATCTCTCCCCCCTGGGAGGGGAGGAGTCCGATGGCCGTGTGTATGATAGTATCTCAAGGACCTTGTGTGGTCTGTGAGCAACTAGATTGCCACAAAGAAAACATTGAGATGTGTCAGTAATTCTGTGTGGTTTGATGGTGCCTTCCCCACCTCGCCCCAGTTTCTACAGTACACGTATCAACATGGAGCTACATGGGGAATTAATAATCTTATTTGACTTTGAAAATTTGATAAGATGAGGTTGGCCTTTGCAAAACTGTTCTGTTCATTAGTGAACAAAAATTGCTGATTAGGGGGGAAAAAATATTTTGAGTCAAGACTTTCCTATTTGCTTAAAAAGAAATTTCCTAATGTTGAGAAACATAATTTGTAACCTTTGATTACGTGTCACCTTTTCCTTTGGAAGCATCCCAACATTTATCTTCATGTTGGGGATAATGTGTTTCTCTAAAGAAATATGTTTTGTTTCTCTAAAGAAATCAGTTTTGTCTTCTGTTTCGTTGGTGGGCTTCCCTCAAAGCTGGCTTGAAGGAAAGATGACATCCCCTGGGTTAGCAGAGCACACAGGTCCCCACCAGCAGCAGGTGAATGGAGGGGCTCACGTTGGTGCCTTCAGGAGAGCAAGGCTGATTGAAAGCTGTGCCTCTGTTTTCTCATTGTGGTTGTTTTCTGACATAGTAGATTAAGCAGAAGAAAGCTTGGTTAGATTTGTATTCCTCATCCTTATTTTAGCTGTTACTGGCTAATAAACACCAACTGTCACTTTTTGTCCTAATGGCAGGTGATTTGCCTATGGAGCACATTTGGCAACAGCTTTAAAGGAAAGACTAAAGGCTCTGTTCGTTCTTCTTACACTCATACGAAGTTGATTGCTTTTTTTTCTGGATGAAGACCGCAGTAGATATAGTCCAAGTCTTGGTTTCGCTGACGCTGTGCCTGGTGGAGCCTCCCTGGCGAGGTTGGGTGTAGTTAAGCGTGGTTTGGGTGCTGCCTCATGGATGGAAAATGCTTGGAGGGATGGAGGCAACGTACAGCTGCTTTGTGGTGCTGCAAGAGGGGCTGATGAAGCTGTGGGAGGCTCTGTGAGGTCCCGTCGTACCTCCCACACTTGTACTGAGAGAGGGCTGTCAGTGTGTTGTCTAAATGCATGAATAGAGTTGGGTGAGTAACTCTTTCAGTTAACTTCGTAATAACCAACCCATTCAGTGGCCCGATCTAGAGCCCATTGAAGTTAATGAGAGCTGTTCTGCTTCCTCCTCTTCTCTCCTGATTGCTAATTGTGTGTAAACAGCTTTCGGTCATCACAAGTTTGTTTATTTGGAATTATTTGCAGATTAATTTTGGTAATTCATTCCTCCTCGAGCAGGCAGGGTGTTCAGCATTTGAAGTAGATGATTTTAGTTGTGCACATTTGCAGCCTCCGCCCGCGCTCCGTTCCCGCATCCTGACTGAGTGGAGCTGTTGTGAGCATCCTCCTTCCCTCATTCAGAACCTGAGATTTCCATGCATTCGTGAGCAAGTTCACAGGAGCTTCTGACCTGCTGTGCTGAGTCTGGTCACAGCTCAGTCCTGCCCAGTGTGTATCTTGGTAATGGTCATGTTATGGATGTGTAAATGATGAGTACACGGAATGATTCTTAGGTTGATATTCCTAATCATTACCAGTGATTAATAATTATCTTCCTCGCAACTTTATGCAACGAACAATGCAGCACAGAGTGTGACATTCTCAGTCTGTGTAATGTGAGTGTGGAGCAGGCAATCTAGTTCAAGGCTTTTCTTTTAACTTTCTAAACAATTTAAATATCTATTGATGTGCTTGTCAACATTATTTGACCACTATCATGATATCAAAGAAGATGAAGATTTCCTTTTTACAAGGAGTCACATGGAAAAGATGAGGGGTAATGGGTACAAATTACTCCTGGGGAGATTCCTATTGAACACAGGGAAAATTTTTCACTATGAGAACATTCAGCCATGGGAATAATCTCTCCAGGGAAGTGGTGGATTCCCCAAGATTGGACACTTTCAAGACTCAGCTGGACAGGGTCCTGGGCCATCTTGTCTAGACGATGCCAAGTGAGGTTGACCCAGATGATCCTTGAGGTCCCTTCCAATCTGGGATTCTGTAATTCTATCACCAAACATGTTTTCTGGCTTTCCTTTTTCACATTCCAAGCAGTGTGGAATAAACAAATGGCACCGGGGCTTCTGGTTTAGCTTATTTTAGTAAATATTTTGTGGGCCACAGCCATTTGAAGATGGGCAAGCACTCAGGTATTGGTGCCACGTTGAAAGGAGGAAGGGAAGCGTGAGACACTGGGTCAAAGTCCCTGTAGCACAGAATGGAGCTGGAGGATGTGGGGCTCAGCTGCTTGGCCCACGTGGTCTCACCAGGGATCAGTGGGACCCCTGAGGAGCCACGCACAGAATTACTCTTGGCATAAGTGTGCTCTTGAGCTAAGGCACATGTGTTGTGACTCTGGGCTGTGTGAGTGCTTTGGCTTGCAGAGCTGAGAGGACTGGTGAGATGGGAAGGGAAATTCTGCCATTGACGCTGACTGTAGCCAAAGCTGGTGGAGATCATCAGTAACAGCCAGATGGCAGCTCTCCTGTGGATACAGAAAGTTGCTCTCTTGAAAGTTTGCTTAACTCATCCTCAGAGGCAGTAATAGTCTGAAGTTATGCAGCTCAAAGGGATTTTGTGCCATTTGGCTTCAGCCCATGCCAAAGGATCTGGGCAGGAATCCTTCTAGGCTGATCTCGCCTATATAAAGATGTAGGTCTTAATGCGTCATCTTATACATTATGTATTTGCTGGCACTTTTACTGTTCAGATTTCTGGAGCTTTCTTCTTCATAAGGATAAGTTCAGTAGATTTCACCACTGACTGTAAACGTACGGGTGTCAGAGCTGGTGGGGACCATGGGGCACCAGCAGGCTCCAGGGATGCAGAATCGCTTCATAAATAGCTCTTGTCTTATTAAGGTTGTCAGAAGAGAAACCTTCAACACCTGACATCCAGTTGCAGTTATGGTGGCTGAAATAGTGCTGAGAAGTACAGTAATGCATGCCTGGAAGGGTTGTGGAAGGTGAGGAGCAGAGGCCCTGGAGAAGGGGTCAGCCAGAGAGCAGGCTCCAGACAGCAGCATCGCAGGGTGAGGGATGAGGATGTAACACATCCGTGGAGCACTGTAGGAAGGAGAATGGGCTCAAATGAACACACACTCGGTTGTTGTAACAAAAAGAGAAAGCATGGATTTCTGCTGTCAATAAGTACATAAACAGAAACGCTGGATTTGAGCGTCTCAAGGGTTTTGTGTATTAACACCTTACATGTATGATTCTAGTCTTGAAGGGCTCTGTGCTTGTGTCTTGTGTCATGTATTGTAAATTATTCATTGGCCTCAATAGACCCAGAGAAACAGAAAGAGGAAAGGCAGGAGTGGGAGAACATCACAGCGTAAGAACAGGCTGTGGGTTGACACCATGTTCACACATTTGTACAGCAGGGGAACTAAACTGTGCTGTGAAAATCAGTGTCTTGCTCTGGCTGAAGTCGTGAGGCACTTTCCCATAAGAGCAGGATCTAGCCCTGAACACGTTGTGATGCTGGGGAATAAAAACTACCAAAACCCCGAGAAACCCATGTAGATGTGGCTTCTCTCTTCTGCAAAGCTTTGCTCACGTGCCCACTGAAAGAATGGAAAGACTCTCTTATCTCTCTGCTGAGCATTGAAGTCCTCCACCTTCTGTGTGCGTGGGTAGGTGGAGGATAGACCACCCTTTGGGGAGGGCCTCCTGTTGCTGAGATGCTCCTTGGGGTGGGTCTTGTATTCATGCAGTTGGACATGTTGAGATTTAGGTGCACCATCCATGCTGCAGCTAGGGATCCTCTCCTCCCCTTTCTCAACAGGAGCTGACAAGCCCCAACTTGCTAATGAGTCATGCCATGGTGAGCCTGGAGCAACCATGTCCTCATCCAGCTTTGCGTAGCTCCCCATGAAATGTGGGACATGGCCACAAGGAAATGGAGAGGACCCTGTTGAGTGGTGAGTGAGCATGCACCACCACATCTGATGGGTTCTGTGGTGGCCAGCTCAGGGCACAGAAAGCTTCATATTGCTGGTGATGGGAGCGGGATGAGGTGCTACATGTGTTATGGATGCTTCCTGGCAGGTAGCTTGGCCTGTGCCAAGCAAGGCTCTTATGGGCAGGTCTCATCAGTACTGCGCTGGGGCATCATCCCTGCCCCCCCTTGGATGGACCATCCATAGTTGAATGGATGATGATCTTTTTTCTGAGAGCCTTTTGAATGGCATCTTTATTGCAACTGGCAGGCAGGTTTTCCTTCTGGGAAGAAACAAGGGCAAGCACGTGGTGGGATCACGTTTGTTCATCAAGTTAAACTGTTCAGTGTTGCCTAGAAAATTGATACTGCCTTTTAATACAGAAAGCCCTGGACAAGGTGCTCCAGGTGCAAGTCCATGGATTGAGTATTCCTTCAGAGAGACAGCTACAGGGTGAAATGAGCACTGGTTGTCTTCAGCACTGGTTGGCTTCAGCGCTTCTGCTGGCAAGCAGAAGCTGCTGTCAAATGAGCTGCAGTTAGATTTCCAGTGGCTCTGGCCAGTTTGGAGAGGTGTTGCATCATGCCCATCCAGCCAGCATGGAGCAGAGCTGGATTTGGCCCAGCAGCAGCCCCAGGCTGGGCTCATGGGAACCATCTCCATCAGCCCCTCGGTTTTGGATGGTTTCATTGTCTGAGCTTCCTGGGCATTGCTTATTTGAGCTTGGAAATCTCTCTTACACAAGAGTATTATGTGATGTATCACATATACATCTTTTTGAATTTGAGTTGCTTTTTTGAACAGCAGATGCCAGTCTGGACAATTTTTAATGATTTTTTTTTTCCAGTTTAAGGATAACTTAATTTGCTTTAGCTTAATTGATTCAGAATTGATTTCAGGTAAACTAAGCATGGTTATAACTGCACAGATGCTTGATAAAAGTCACCGCCTCTTCCCTCACTTTCTTCCTTCCAACTGTTTAATGCTCGTGTTAGAGCATGGAACACTTCCCCAAGCTTTTGCAGAAGTTTCATGAAAGCTGTGAACCAGAAGACACAAACTGGAAACAAGTCACTTCTTCCATTTTGCTCTGGGCAGGTTTTTAGATATTTTTACACCCTCCCTCTTCTCCCCCTCTTCTAACACATGGCAAGTGAGTAGTTCCTGGCTGACCCCAGGCTCTGATGACCTGTGATGACCACCAAGACCATGCTGTGGCATCATCCATCGTTAACTCTGCCCTAGGTGGGTTCAGTTTCAAGCTGCTGTTGTCTTCTAGTCTCTGGAGAACTTTGCAGCCACCTCTTGCAAGGAGCCATGGCATGGTGTGAGTGAGAACAGGGGTACCTGCATCCTCCAAATGTCCAGTGGGACAGGGGGTAGCAGAAACTTCTGTGGGAGGGAGTGAGGAGAGTAGGGCTCAGGAGGGAGATACCAGGACCTTAGTGCATCATAGTATCCCAAACTGGTTTGGGTGGAAAGGGACCTTAAAGACCACCCAGTTCCAACCCCCTGTCATGGGCAGGGACACCTCCCACCAGACCAGGTTGCTCCAAGCCCCATCCAATCGTGCAGGTCCATGTCAGGGTCAGGACCCTGCAGCATGTGTTAGGACAAGCCGGGAGCAGGGTTGTGGTCTGTCAGGTCCCAGCTGAACACCAGCAAAGTGCTGGGCAATTTGTGATTGAAATCAACCCGTGAGGGCCCAAAGAGGGGTCACAGGAGGTGGAGGAAGCTGAGTATCCTATTGCTACGAGCTGAGACCTTACTTAAATCTGATGTAAATGCACTCACGGTGCAGATGAAGGCAGAATTTACCCTCATGGCTGTACTACATATACAAGCCTGTATTTTTTTTCTGTTTATGCCAGTTTTACTCCATTGGCATTTATTCCTATTTTAAATCACCATAGAGCAAGTCCTCTCTTAGCAGATAATTTAAAATAGCTTATGTTATATTGTCTGACCCTTGTGTTATATATGTTTGACCCGTGTGTGTGTAAATATAATGGTTGGGAAGGTTTTTTCAAGTAAAAGAAAAAGTAGGTGGCTTGTTTTTTGCTGTTAACGTTGGTGGAAAATTTCATGAAATTAAATATTGATGTAGCTGAATATTTTCAGTGCAAATTTCATTTAAATTAAATCAGAAAGGCTCTTTTTTTCTTTCTTTCTTTTTGGTTCCAGCATCTTCGTCAGAAGAACACTTTCATCTTTTCATCTTCTCTACTTACATCAGCAACTTCTGAGTCAGTTTGCTGTTGGAAAGGAGCAAAGTTTGCTCGTGTCAGCCTGCTCCCCCCAGCCCTGCTGAGCCTCCACTGGTGTGGCATGGGGTGGGGTGAAGCCCATCGGGGTGCACAAGGGGTGTGTGGGCACTGTGCTCCCATCATACAGACAGGGCAACCTGCTGCTTCTTCCTTTCCTGCTGGTGCATTTCCATTTTGGGTTCAGATAATGAGGAACCATCTGGAGAATGTTTAGGATTCGGAGCCACACAGTCAGTACAGGGGTCTGGTTTTGCCAAGTTCTAGCAGAAGAATGGGGGGATATATCTTGTTTTCCTTGGTTTTCTTGCGTGTCAAGTGGAGGTTCCCAGACTTGCAGCACAACATGATCTTGGCCTCAGAGAAAGAGTTTTGGGGTATGAAAGTCCCCATTTTTATTGCACAGCATTCCTGTGCTCTGCATCCATGAGCTATCCCAGCCCTTTCATCCTCAGAGAGATGCTTGGCATTGCTTCAGAGGGAAGCAAAACCCACAAACCTATTTGCATGGTGCTATTTCTCCTCTGTGCAGCTTCTTCCATGCAAGGAGAAACCCAGCCCGAGGATGCTGCAAGCCTGTAGCCCAGGAAGTCCATGTGGAGGTGGTCACCATGGCCCAGCTAGGGCAACCCTGGTGCTGCACCTCAAGTGAAGGGGTCTTGAGATGTCTCCCATGATGCCACCAGCTCACACAGAGGGGGATTAATGCTGCCTTTGATGTATTATTTTTCACTGCAGTTTAATAGAGTTTGATCAAAGCCTTCAGCACCTACGTCCTCCTCTGTGTGGATTGGGTCCTTGTGTGTACGTGTGGGGAGATATTAAGCCTTTTCCCATCTTGTTCTTAATATGAGACAGACACTTATGAAATCAGTTACAATTTAAGATATAAAACTGTCAAACACTTCTGTGACTTACGAGGACCTAGTTAATGAGGAGGATATTAGGTAGCCATATTCTTATTTTTTGAAGTTGGAAGAAGGATTTATGCAATCGTTATTTTTATTACAAACATTTGAAAGCATATGTGGGCATTTTCATTACTGAGTGCAATCTTTAGCTCTTCCAATTAATTTCAGATTCCAGGAGTCCATATAACCTGACAGAGTTCTCTGTGCTGAGAAATGTCTGAAGGACAGCTGATGATACACTAATTAGGAGTGCGTTTAAAGAGCCAATAATCTAATAGTTTTGAAGAAATCTGCTTATGCTTTTTTCTAATTTTATCTCTTATTTCTTAATTATTTTGCTTTCTGAGAGAACGGAAACAGTATAAGGGCAAGATTGTCACCTGCTGCTAGTGAAGCTGCTTAGGTGCTGCTCAGCCCTCATGAATTCATCTGTGGTGGCTTCCGACTTCTTGTGTTAAGTTCTTCCATCACCTGTGCATTGAAGTCAGTTCTGCAACCAGAGGTTTGTTGATTTGCCTGGGGATATATGCAAAAGGAACTGTTGAACTCTCTAAACCATGGCCTTGTTCACTTTGTGGTAGACGTACGGAGAGAAATGTGCTTGGAAGCACCTTGGCTGCCACCAGCATCTGTTTCACATGGAAAATACAATTGGTGCTTGACTCTGCAGATTATTTTATGGTGTTAATATCTGTGTTGATATGAAAATATAAAGGGACATTTTCTGTATTTTGAGGGAAAGACCAATGACCAGCATTGAGATCTGAAAGGTCTTCCAGTTTCCCCTGTGGCTGTTGCAGTGCTGGTGTCCTCAGAGGGGACTTGCTCTGTCACTGTATCTCTGTGCCTCAGTGTCTACACACAAATCCAGGCAGCCAGATGCTGCTTACTCATTACTGATCTTTTGCAAATGTATTAAGTTCCAATTAAAAAGCAAAAAAAAACATTTTGATGAAATTCCTGAAGGGAAAAAAAAAAATAATAATCTGACAAAATTAAGGTTAATCACCGTGGTTTAGATTTAAAAATCAGCCCAAAACTTGTCTTTGGATGAAGAAGGAAAATCTGAGAAAGTTGTTTTGGTTTCTTTTTCCCTCTGCCATTCCTTTCCTTTATTTGTTGATGCTGAGTAGCTTTGCTCCCAGGAGAGTTTGTGGTCTTACACGACCAAGCCCCAGTGATGGGGCCAAGGAAGTGATGGGGAAGAGCCAAGCTGCAGTGAGGTCCATGGGCAACCAGGGATGATTACAGGAGAATTCTCCCTTGTTGCCTTCACCTTTGCTCTAGCTCCTCATTAGGAGCTGAGCAAGTAGAGTGGCTCCTGGCTGTGACTTCTTGAGTCACGGATCCCAGCTCTGGGTGTCCTCAGAAACCCTTTCATAAACTCACATAATCATAGAATGGTTTGGGTTGGAAGGGACCTTGAAGCTCACCCAGTCCCAACCCTCTGCCATGGGCAGGGACAGCTCCCACCAGACCAGGTTGCTCCACGCCCCATCCAACCTGGTCTTTAACGCTTCCAAGGAGGTTGCATCCACAACCTGGTGGTGTTCAAGGCCACTTTGGTGACCTTAGTCCCATATCTCTCTCCATTTTCATGTCCTGCATCATGTCTTTGGTGACACTGCCTTCTGCATCAGCCCCAGCTCGGTGGGTTTTGTGCACAGAGCACGGTGCAGGTTCGTGTGACCAGCTCCGGGCATGTTGCCTTTGTACTGCTGAGGTCTCCAGTATGGTTTTGCAGTAGATTATAAGGTTGGAGAAATTGAGGGACAGATTGTGTTGAAGTGTGTTAGGTACAGGAAAGCCACATATCTGGCATGCCAGAACATATTGTTGACAATAGAGAAGCTGCAAGGCATATGCATTATTCCATTAACTTATCTCCCTGTTTTTATTTTTGCTGTGCTTATCCCTTGGCCAAGTGCATGGTGACTAAAGCAGAGCTCTCCTGCCTGATAACACTTTGCTTACATCCATCTCCACGTGCCCAGACAGCGTGTCACTGGCTGGGGGCTCCTCTCTGCGGGTCCCAGCCCCTGGGAAATCACTGCTGGTGGACTCTACTGGGGACCAGATGTGGCACAGCTGGAGCGTG
Source organism: Aegotheles bennettii (assembly GCA_013398125.1). NCBI lineage: Eukaryota > Metazoa > Chordata > Aves > Caprimulgiformes > Aegothelidae > Aegotheles > Aegotheles bennettii. Next base: position 105,724 of record VZRW01005948.1, read on the forward strand.
TGCTCCTGCTGAACATCAGGGTTGCACAGAGTACTGAAAAGCTTGGTGGCGGTGATTTATTTTGGCTAGGAAAAATAAGATACATTTCCCTCTTGAAAGGCTTTAATGAATTTTGCATGAAAGGAGCGACTCCGTAATGGGACTTAATGGCTAATTGCACCCTGTTAATAAAATTGGAGATGTCACCAGCCACTGAAGAGGGGCTGGTAAATCATATAAACAATAACACACAACCTGATGTTTCCCGAGGACCAAGGTGGGAATTTAATAATTCTCATCATTAATTTTTATTGATTTGTTGATATCTCATTGATGTCTATTCAGATAAGTCACGGAAACGCTGATGGCGAACTTCCCTCTGAAGGCAAGTTACACATTCAGTGGCACATCAGGACTGAGCAATTAGTTGAGCTTCCCGAGGAAATGAGATCTATGAGGAGTTGATTTCTGCTTCTGCTGGGTTTGTCTGTCAATCCAAGTCCCGATTAATCACAGAATCCCAGACTGGTTTGGGTTAGAAGGGATCTTAAAGCTGATCCAGTGCCAGCCCCTGCCATGGGCAGGGACATCTCCCACCAGACCAGGGTGGTCCAAGCCCCATCCAACCTGGCCTTCAACACTGTAGCACACTGTGGTTCTACCTGCTGTGAACTTACTGTCCAGTTTTCCATGTATCTTCATATGGTCTTGAGGACAGTGCTTTCACATCGATAACTGGATGGCACCTGAGGACCAGGAGCTATACCTTCAACTCTGCAGGCAGGCTCTTGAGATAGTTACTTTTGCATTTTAAGGAAGGAATTGCTGCTCTCAAAACCTTGGCCATCTGACATTTCTGATTGGTGATAGAACAGAGTGGGTTGTTTCTGGTCTGACTGTTAAATGACCCCTCTGTGATCACAGAATCCCAGAGTGGTTTGGGTTGGAAGGGATCTCAAAGCTCATCCAGTCCCAACCCCCTGCCATGGGCAGGGACACCTCCCACCACACCAGGGTGCTCCAAGCCCCATCCAACCTGGCCTTCAACACTGCCAGGCAGGGGCAGCCACAGCTTCTCTGGGCACCCTGGGCCAGGCTCTCCACCACCTTCACACCAAACAATTTCTCCCTCGCATCCAATCTCAATCTCCTCTCCCCATCCAACCTGGCTGAGCCTACCTAAACTATTAAAGTCTTGGAGTAGAGGAGCTAATAGAAAAATGAGTAATTTTCTTGGTGCTTCTGCGGAGTTGTTTGTTTGTATTTTAGCTGTACTCCTCTTCTCCTGCTGAAGCTAAAAGGAATTACATGAGTTTCAGTAGTGCCTGGAAAATGTAAAATCTGGTGTAGTAGGTTCCTAGCTCTATAGAATAGAACATATTCCAGTCATTCAGCAGTTACTCCTACACCCAGTGTTTCAAAAGAGAGATGCAAAAATGAGGTGTGAGACATTGAAGTACAGGAAACACAGTTTTAATTCAAGAAATCCTTTTTCTTCCTGAAAGGAGATTTGTTTTCTTGATAGTCCCAGCTTGCTGGGACAGATTTGTGCTATCTCAGAAGAAATGCAAATTGTTGTTTAAAAAGCTGTTTATTCTTGCTTAACACAGTAAAGCAGCATTTTTTACATTTGCATTCATGTAACATTATGTATTTTAAAATTCCTCTTTAATATTAAACTGTCTTTTTCTCAGCCAGCCAACTAAACTGAAACCCTTCCTGGGGCCCGTGCAGCGTTCAGGGAAACTTCCACTGCTGAGCTGAAGCAGAATGGGCTTTTCCAGGACAAACTGATCCCTGTTGCTGGCACTCGCATGGGTTTTGCAGCACCTAAAGCCCTTGCTCTGCTTCAGGACACCCTCATAAACTGTATTTTTACTCCTTTTGCCTAGGCTGGTGAGAAGTCACACACTGCACCCCAGCTTTCCCCCGGGCTGTGTGTGTTTGAAGCCTGATGCTGGCCATGCTCTGAGGTCAGGCTGACCTTCTCTGCACCTGCAAGCCATGTGTGGCCAAGAGTCCTGTCCACCCCATGTGCCTGCATGAGCATGGGAAGAAGGAGCTCTGGGAATAGTCCTCAAGCTCTTTGTTTGACTCAGCACCAGCACAGGCTGCCCAGGGCAGTGGTGCAGTCCACATCCCTGAAGACATCTAGACGTGGCACTTAGGGACATGATTGAGTGGTGGACTTGGCAGTGTTATAGGTTAATAGTTGGTCTTGATGATCTTAAAAGGTCTCTTACAGCCAAAATGATTCTATGATTCCTTCCAAGCAACCCTTCTAGGCTGTCTCTTCCCACTGCCAGTGGTTCAGGCACCCAAAGCCCCTGTAGACATCATCCAGTTTCTTTGAGTTTAAGCAGTTCCCTGCACCATTTAAGTATTCCCATCCTTACCCTAAGGAGATGCCCATGGCCCATCTGCAGGTGGTGGAGTGCAGAGACAGTCTTCCCAGTGAAGTGTCTGGCTGGGCTTGCATTGCTGGGTATCGCTCTTCCAAGTGTTGGCATTGCCAAGCTGTGCTTCATGATGGCAAGCTGGGCTGGGCTGGCCTCCAAGGGCTTAGGTAGCTCTGGGGAACTGGAGCTTGGAGCTTTTCCACCTCAACTCGGCTGACCCCATCATGGATAGTGGAGGTACATACAGGTCTGTGGAGCAGACAGTGATTTTTGGTTCATTACATCCTAGTGTTATGTTAAAGAACAAGCCTCAGGAAAGGCATTTTAATGTTCTTATTGGATGCCAGCCCCAACCTTGCTCTGCTTGGTTGTACTCTGGTTCATCAGCAAGTGCCCTGTTATGGATGTGCCACGATGTGGACCTCAGCATGACTTTGAGCAAGGTGTCATGTAATAGTGGCGTTATCAAATTAATAGGTTCAGGCATCCCTGTTGCCTCAGAGTGAATCTCAATGGATCTTGCTTCATTTGCTGCTCTGCTTGGCTGCAGAGGGGGTGGGAGGTGGAGGCAAGCTAATTCTCTGCTAGCTTGTACTAGCAACAAATGAAGCTTCTTGTTACAGTGGGACAGGGGAAGCTGTATGGACCATGGGAAGAAGGTCCAGAGTTGTCCTACTCTGAACAGTCTTGGTCATGATCAAGGTCTGGTGCCTGCCCAGAGCTCCTTCTGTGACTCCTGATTCCCTCCTGCCCACGTCTTAGATTCATCACAGTTTCAGCTTTATGAAACTTCAGGTTTCCTAAGAGGGACACGACCTTGGCCATGCTTTAGGTATTGGAATGGGTTACCCAGGGAGGTGGTGGAGTCCCCGTCCCTGGAGGTGTTCAAGAGGTGTCTGGATGTGGTGCTGGGTGCTGTGGGTGAGTGGGGATGGAGGTAGGGGTTGGACTGGGTGAGCTTGAAGGGCTCTTCCAACCTTGATGATTCTGTGTTGTGCTGGGGCCCGTGGCCACTTTCTGTAGTGTTACAATACACGTGCAGTTTCCTTAGGGCTGGATCCATCTCCTTGGTGCAGCTTGTCATGAACTGAGTTCCCTTGGTTAAAAATACATCTCTGAAGGATGTTGTGTTGAAGGATGCAAATGGGAGGAACGGGTAGGAATTCAGGATTCAGTTTGAAAAAGTGATTTTATTTTTTTTTAATGCCTTTGATTCTCATGTGTGTCTGCCATTTTAGGTGGGGGAAAGTCAACATATTATTGTATGCTTAGAGCAGCCAAATAAGTCAGACATGTTTACTGCTAGACTATAATACTGTTGAAACAGGTCTGGCAGCCTCCCCTGTTTTGTGATGCCAGGAACAACAAAGCGTTGCTTCAGTTAAAGCCCCTCACTTGCAGATTATTTCTTTTCTTATTTTAGAAGATTCATTGAACTCGCTGCCTGCAATCTGTAGGTTGCAAACTGCTCGGAGAGCAGTTCAGGGAGGAAGATGGAGTGTAGGAAGGTTTCCCTCTACGCTCGTCTTTGCGATTCCCCCCAGATCACTGCGATCCTGCAGAGATGCTGTGGTGGTGTCTGCAGAGGAGGTCTCAGCCTGGCGTGTCGGGAGCCAACCAAGGCATCGTGACAGAGTCATTCTCTGGGTGTGCTGGGCTAACAGGCTGGGAAATTTAGAAATACCAATTGCAGGGGCTGCTGTTTTAGTACAGAAAGTGGGGAATTCACTGATGCTCTGCACCAGGAGCCTTTCTGTGTAAAAAACAATCAGCAAGAGTGAAGCCCCCAGCGAATTTCATGCAGTTCTGCAGCGTAATAAGGAGGATATAATTTATTTATTGTTAATAAAGAGAAGATTTAAAGTAATTGCAGCTGTGTTTGCAACTCTTAAGTTTTCCCATACTCATATCAGCTCAACTCTACTAACTTAACTCTCCTCTGTGATGTATTCTAGGTGTATTCTAGGTGACTCTGCTCTGGCAGGGGGGTTGGACTGGATGGTCTTTCGAGGTCCCTTCCAACCCCTAGGATTCTGTGATACTAATGGCAGAGAAGTGACCAGGGATCTCAGTGGTATTGCCATGAAGTGTGGAATACCCACAGTCTGGGGCGTAGGAAAACGTCGTTCCTTGGCTGAGCTTCAGTTCCCACTTTCAGACTGTTGAGCAGAAGCAAGAATTCCAAGGCAGTGTGACTCAATGACTTCCTTTTTACTTGCAGTCGGGACCCAGTTTAAAATACAACCCCCCAAAAACCCCCAGAGAATCTCCTCCTGAGAAATCCTGTCTGGGAGTGCCATACCAGAGGGTGCTTTCTCAGTGCTGATGCTCCAGGCAATTCAGTTTTTATTTCCAAGGTCGAGAGAGAGACTGTGGCTGTGAGAAGGGAATGGAGCTGGGGCAGGGGCTGGAGCACAAGTGTAGTGGGGAGCAGCTGAGGGAGCTGGGGGTGCTCAGCCTGGAGAGAAGGAGGCTGAGGGGAGACCTGCTCTCTGCACCCCCTTGAGAGGAGGTTGGAGCCAGGGGGGGTCGGGCTCTGCTCCCAAGGAACAAGTGATAGGACAAGAAGAAATGGCCTCAAGTTGTGCCAGGGCAGGGTTAGGTTGGATCTGAGGAACAATTCCTGCCCCAAAGAGCTGTCAGGGCCTGGCCCAGGCTGCCCAGGGCAGTGGTGGAGTCCCCATCCCTGGAGGGATCTCAAAGCTGTGTAGATGTGGTGCTGAGGGCCATGGGTCAGTGGTGGCCTTGGCAGTGCTGGGTTAATGGTTGGACTGGATGATCTTAAAGGTCTTTTCCAACCAAAACAATTCTATAATTCCGTGTGCAGCACTGATTGAAGTCGAATTACCCATGTTGTCCTCAGATTTCTTTTGGTAGGGTGACTTTGCAGCCACAATCTGTAACTCTTAGGAGGGCGTGTGCATGAGAGCAGCCCTGCAGTGTGGAGAGGAGCAGTCTGTCCCCTTGAATTGAATTAGATGACCTTTCCAGGGGTGGAAGAAAGAGCAAAAGGCAAGGCAGGAGATGAATTCCTGTAAGAGCATAGAGGAAATGATTCTTAATTCTTTGCCTTGGCAGGGGGGCATGATCGTGCCCCAGCAGCAGCAGATGCATCAGCCCTTTGCTCCTGTGGAAATGGCAGCAGAGGCAGAGCTGCAGTGAGGGCTCTGATGGTACAAAGTGAGTTGGTGTAAGAAATTGTACATATCAGGAAAAGGGTTTTCTTTAGTGCATGATAACTCTGATACTTCAGGACAATCCGCAGAAATCCTTAAAAAAATTAAAACACAGTGATATCAGCTTCTGCAGATTCCATGTGTAGAAGCTGGAGCCTGTCTTATAGCCATATGTACACAAATACCTGTGGTGGTTGGAATCATAGAATCCCAGACTGGTTGGGGTTGGGAAGGACCTCAAAGCTCACCCAGTGCCACCCCCTGCCATGGGCAGGGACACCTCCCACCGCACCAGGGGGGCCCAAGCCCCATCCAACCTGGCCTTCAACACTGCCAGGGAGGGGCAGCCACAGCTTCTCTGGGCCCCCTGGGCCAGGCTCTCACCACCCTCACACCAAACAATTTCTCCCTCCCATCCCATCTCCATCTCCCCTCTGGCACTTGGAACCCGTTCCCCCTCATCCCATCACTCCCTGCCCTTGGCACCAGTCCCTCTCCAGCTTTCCTGGAGCCCCTTCAGGCACTGGAAGGTGCTCTAAGGTCTTCCTGGAGCCTTCTTCAGGCTGGACAACCCCAGCTCTCTCAGCCTGTCCCCAGAATAGTACAGAAGCCCTTCAGAGCTGGGGTCTCCCACCTGGGTGGACATGGGGGATGTCCTGATAGGCTCAACAGAGAAGAGACTGAAACATCAGCAGGGCTCCTCTGGGTCTTCCCTGGCTCCTTTGGGTCTTTTCAATTCATCTATGAAGAGAGCAGCTCTGCTCAATGGCTTTGCTTTGTCCTGCTGACCAAAGAAGGATAAATGCTTAAGGAGGAGTAAGTAGTGAGGTGTTGAATGGTCAGAGCTTTCTGTAAAGGATGCTCTATATTTGTGCTGGTGTAATTAACTGAAGGCTGAGACAGCCCCAGTTAGAGTGGGAGCCGTCTGCTCTGGGGCTGCTGCCAGGCCTGGAGAGCCTCGGGGTTGCCGTTCCTCCCAAGTGTAATTACCCCTGACTGCAGTGATTTGCTACTGAAAAGTTCTGCTTACACAAACAGAGATTTGGTCAAGACCTTGGAAAACAATGGTGAGAGAATTAAACTGAACCAGAGCTCGGGTTCTGTAATTATTTCCTTTAATCTAAGCAATAAGACCTTCATTTGTGGAACTTGTAGGATCACTTAAAATGTGATTACAATGAGGTATGGCTGTGGAATAGGAGACCAGCAATGATTCTGCTGGAAAATGTAGAATAGATTTGTCACAGATAAAACTGGGGTGACAAGCAGGTCTAGGTTCAAGAGCAGAAGCATTTACTCCTGCTTTACTCATCAGTTCTCCTTCCTGCCCTGCTGCAGCACCTGGAATTCACAGCGTCCCAGCGTGGCTTCCTTTGGGTCCTTGGTCCCGTTCGCTGTTGGTGGCTGATTTACCTCCTGCCCCCCCGGCTCAGGGCAAATCTCTGTGCCTGAAGCTGTGTTTCCGGAGCTCAGGAAGCCTCCTTGATTGATAGCAGTGGCATAGGAAGGCACTGAGCTCATTAAATCACACTGCTGCTTCCCAACGCTGCCGTCACAGCCTGACCTGATCTTTATACTACACAGCTTATCAACAGAGTATCTATGGAGTTGGGGACACGTAATGCTGTTTCAAGGAACAGATAGATTTATTTGGTCTTTTTTTGCACCTTATAACTGATTGCACTTCTGTTTATTGTTATTGTGGGTCCAAAGGAGGCCACGGAGATGCTCAGGGGGCTGGAGCAGCTCTGCTCTGGGGACAGGCTGAGAGAGTTGGGGGTGTTCAGCCTGGAGAAGAGAAGGCTCCAGGGAGACATCAGAGCACCTTCCAGTACTTAAAGGGTGCTTACAAGAAAGATGGAGACAGGCTTTTTAGCAGGGCCTGTGGCAACAGGACAAGGGGTGATGGTTTTAAACTACAGTAGATTCAGACCAGGCATAAGGAAGAGAATTTATATGCTGAGAGTGGTGACACTGGCCCAGGGTGCCCAGAGAGGTGGTGGATGCCCCATCCCTGGGAACATTCAGTGTTGGGTTGGACGGGGCTCTGAGCACCCTGATCTGGTTGAAGATGTCTCTGCTCACTGAGGGGGGTTGGGCTAGATGGCCTTTGAAGATCCCTTCCAACCCAAACTATTTTATGATTCCTCCTGCTGCCGAGTATTAAAAACTTGTGATCTGTGGCATAGGGTCTCTTGGTATCTGTTTCTGGAATGGTAGCTATGGTCCAGCTCATAGACAGATGAAGAAAAGACCATGGTAACTCCTCAGACATGAATATGGGCTGAGATCGTTGTCTCTTAAGGATTTCTTTCTTATTTAAAGTAATTTGGATTAATAAAGTGCCCCCTTGCATCTCATGAGCAGGCATACTCTGCTAATTGCGGTGAGCTGCTGGATGCTCTCTGGAGCTGGCAGGGACCCTGTTTTGGTGCTGGTGAAGCATGAGAGTAAAATCTTGCAAAGGTTTTGTGCAATTTCTTGGTGGTTGTTGATCTGATGCATGCAAATCCAGGTGTGTAAATTAATTAATACATACCAAAAGGTAGAGGTGGCTGGGGACATGGAAAAGGAGGAGGAGAAAGGCTTCACCTTCCAGCTGTCATTGGAAGACTGAGGAGCTGAGGATGCTTTTTGTGGAGGTTTAGCCATCTTATAAAAAAAATCCATTTACTCTTTGGTCTGTTTTTAATTTAGTGTTGTAAAGTCTCATGTAAGCTAGAAACTTTTGAGATTAACTTAGAAATCATGATTAAATACTTTTTCACTTCTGCATGTCTTCTGTTTTGAGCAGTTAGAAAACAGTTGCAATCCCAATCCCATAGATTAAAACCTTTTTTTTCAACAGGAGCTGAAATGATCATTTATTAATAAAGAGTACAACAGTTGAGCTTTTCTAGAAAAAATGCCAGTTAGTGTAAATGTGGTGATTAAAGTCAAGAGAGTTACCAGCACGTTAAATGGAAAGGCAGACTGGAGCACTCTGCTTATCCAAGGTCTCTATTCACACCACAGTTCCTCCAATGTACCGTAAGTCATGAAGCATCTCCTTTCAGAGTCCTATACTACCTCTCCTTTGTTTCCTTTCTTTCTGGGTGACCAGCTTGGTTTGGAAAAAACCTCTTTTCTATTCATTCCTGCACTGTTGTAGAAAATAAATTTTATTCTGCGTGTTCCCCTTCAAAGTCAGCAAGCATTCATCACAGCATCTGCTTTGTCCTTTGTCTGGGTTTTATTAAGTGTGTCTAGATGCCTGCATACATATTCCATTTTGGACACTTCTAATTTTGCCTTCATGGAAATCTTTATGGCTTTTTTTTTCCCCAGGTTTGCACCGTCTGGGGAAGTTATTGCAAGTTGAAACCAAATTGTTTGTGTAGCGGGGTGTGTGTGTGTGTGCGAGAGGGAGAAGTGAAATAAATTGAAATTGCTGGGATAGAGCAGCCAATAAAGGGGACCCAGGTAGCGTTATGTATTGATGAGAGTTGGTGAAAGGTCGGGCTGGAACCATTTTTCATCTGCAAGAAGAAATCTTGTGGTGCCACACAACTTCTTTGCAGCAGGAAGTAGGCAGGGTTGTTCTTGGGTTTGTTGTTGTGGCTTTTCCTTCTGACACTTGGCTTTCCTTGCTGGGAACAGCACCGTGATGGATTCTTTCATGTGATGTTCACTGTGTATAATCACAAGACAAATTCTTCCAAAATGCCACAAACAAAATAAATGCCGAGTATATATTACTTTAATGACTTGGCTCATATTAAATCCTTGGAGATGCATATTAGAAATATCTGTGATGAATATTCCTGCAGGAGAGAGGGGGGGTGACATTTCATAATTATGCAATGTCTTCCGAACCATAAGACTTTAGAACTTTGAGAAGTAAGAATATTTTTATTTCCCTTTATTCGTTTGCTCTCCTCTTACAGCAGTGTATTCTTTTGCCATAATAATACCAAGGGGATGGTTTTTCTTTCCTGTATTGCCTTCCCAAACCTAATGGATATGGAGCAGTGGTGTAGACACGAAAATGAAGGACACTTCAAATGTAATTTGAGGTTATATGAATATAATATGAACAAAAATGTAATATTAATGTAATACAGATTTAAAAGGCAGCAGGATGTAGGCATAATGTTGCTGACTCTTCTAATTTTATCTGAAGTCTCATGATTTATGCTGAACCTTGTTTTACCTTTCTGCTCCATGGATCTGCCATAGCAGTTCATTACTGTTTGTGTTTTGAGAGATGATAAAAGCCCCAGTCCTGACCCAGAGCCCTGTTGCACAGCAGCTGTGTGTGGCAGAACAAGGAGGGTGCTCCATGTCCCAGGACATCGAGCTCTTGAGCTGTGGGGAGGGAGCAGCTCTCCTTGAACATGAAAAGCTGCAGTACACCGAGCATCAGTGCTGCTGCTCTACTTAGAAAAAATAAGAATAATTAAGAAATAATTAAGGTCAGAGTGGGACACGTGGGACTCCTAAACAAGGACATCTCTGTCCTTGCAGGAGGAACAGTGAGCTCCATGGGAAGAGCAGCCTGGACTGATGGGACAAAGGGATGGATAAGTTCAGTTTATTTCTTCTAAGCAGTAAGCAGCATCTTTAGCCTTGCAGAGCCCCAGTTGTGGAATTGTCTGGGCAGGGTGCTGGGACTGCAGAACAGTTCTCCTGAGCAGTCGGAGAGCAAAGCTGAGGCACCTCCTGTGGAGGGAGGCAGATGCACTTGTCTGACTAAATGTGACCATAGGCCGAGCATTTGTGTATACATTCAGTCATTTGTTGGACTTGGACATAACCGGAGAATTTTTTCCTGGCTTCACAAGGCTGCCAAGAGCCAGGGATGCATCAGTCTCCAACCTGTATTCATCTTTGCTAAAGAGGTGCTGCCTGCAGGACAGTGCAGAGGGTGAGCTGCTGGGTCTTTGGGACTTGGTGTGCAGTGGCTCGAGGAGCAGAGGTGGCTGGAGGATCTCCAGGAGCTTGCTGCCGAGGTGGCAGATGGAGCTGCTGGGCCAGCCCTGCCTGATGGAGGCTGTGAGTGTGTCTGTGGGCTTTCGGCTCTTGTGCCCACTTAGTTGGTCTTGAGTGACCCCCCCAAGGTGTTGTCTCTGCTGATCTTGTACTGTTAGACTTGTGGGCACAGCAGTGCTGCAGGGAACATCCATCCCTGCATGGGCTCTTCTGCCTGTGCTGGTGCTCTTCAGAGAGGCTCTGCTGAGGACAGTTACTTAAACACTTGCTGAAGAGGTTAACCTAGGCCAAGCACATTGAAACACGAGCTAAATATAGTAGATGGAGGTGGGTGGGGGCAATGTGAGGTAGCTGGGTATATTGGGCTTAGTCATTACAGCCCGAAATAATTATTCTCCTCCTGTCCATTTAGTTGACCTGACACTGTCCTGTTCAGGGTCCTTTGCTTGAGTCTCATTTTCTTCAGCCTCTGGAGAGCAAGGGTCAGGAATGTGAGTTATTAGCAGGCTTGTATCAAGTCTAGGCGTTGTGCAGCAGCTGGTAACACTGGGCTGTGTCAGCTGGGACCAGTAATGGCACAGTGATGGGGGGGTCTGCAGGGGTGCCAGAGAGGTTCCCCTGGAGGGAATCCCACCTACATTTGACGTGGGTGTTAGCTGAGCAATGGCAAGTTGGTCAAAGAACCAGTAGGGTGGTGTGAGAGGGAGGAGATGTGCAGTGGAGAGCCTTGGAAATGAAGCTGCAGGCTTGGGGAGGGGGGTACAACCATTGTGAGGGACCTGGGGAGAGCACAGGACTCCTGTCCCTGGGAAATGGGGCTGGGAGCTCAATGGCTGTGAGTCCTGTTGGGGTCAGCTCTTAATTGTTCTGTTTGCCCGTTGTGATTTAAGACTTCAACTGGGACTTTAGGGCACATCCACTTAGACTGAAGAGGAGCAGCAGCACGCTGCTGAGCAGAGAGGCTGAAATAATGGGTCTTTAAAACCCACCAGAATCACATCTTATCTCTTTGGCTGTTTAGTTTATCTTGCTTTATTTGACTGTAACTCAACTTTCTTATCCCATCGATCTGCTCTCTGAAAATTTTAATGGTTGCGAATTTTGTGGTTCAGAAATAAAGACAATTGTAGAGCAGGGAGCGTGCTTTGGAGACTGGCTGCAACAGGGCTGTGATTTTACATGTGCTATTAACAACAGCATTGCAGTTTTCCTCCATGTATGACACGTAAAGCAGCACAACACCCTGTACTTTAGGTTGCATATACAAGAAAATTAACCTGAGGGTTCTGCTTGTGAGGGTTCTGCTTGTGAGGGTTCTGCTTGTGAGGGTTCTGCTTGTGAGGGTTCTGCTTGTGAGGGTTCTGCTTGTGAGGGTTCTGCTTGTGAGGGTTCTGCTTGTGAGGGTTCTGCTTGTGAGGGTTCTGCTTGTGAGGGTTCTGCTTGTGAGGGTTCTGCTTGTGAGGGTTCTGCTTNGAGGCCATGGTCTAATGGTCAGGAATATGATGGGATAAAGGTTGGAGTTGATGATCCTGGAGGTCCCTTCCAACCATAATGATTCTATGATTCTATGCTTGAGCTGAACCTCTGGTCCAAATCCTGATCCCTCTGACAGCAATAGGGTTTTGGTATCGACTTTGGAAGGGAGTAATATCAGTCCCCCCTGTTTCTCCTGCTTAATGTTAATGTTTTAATTAAGGCTTCTCACTTGCATGAGTGTGATAATATATTTAGGGAGATATGTAATAAAAAAGAGCAATAACACAGAGCTCGTTTGGAAATTGAAATGAAAATAACTGGAATGCAAATGAGTTTGCAAAGGTTTTATTTAGGTATTAATAAATACCATGGTAATCTCTTCTGGTGCTGAGTATGTGTGTACTGAGTAAGCAAAGAGCATTCTCCATGGTCAAAATACTCAGCTTCAGCCTCAGTGTTCCCAGTTAGGAGTACGCAGGGGTCCCAGGCTGCTGCAATGGGAATCACAGAATCCCAGAATCCTAGGGGTTGGAAGGGACCTCGAAAGCTCATCCAGTCCAACCCCCCTGCCAGAGCAGGGTCACCTAGAGTCCATCACACAGGAACGCATCCAGGTGGGGTTTGAATGGCTCCAGCCAAGGAGACTCCACAGCCTCTCTGGGCAGCCTGGTCCAGTGCTCTGAAGGGGCTGAGCAAAGCCCAGGGTGCAGGCGATGGTGCTCACCTGGTTTCTCTCTCTCTGGGTCTTGCAGCCCCCCCCACGGTGAGGATCGTGCACTCGGGCCTGGCGTGCAACATCGAGGAGGAGCGCTACTCGGAGAGGGTCTACACCATCCGCGAGGGCGAGACGCTGGAGCTGACCTGCCTGGTCACCGGCCATCCTCGGCCACAGGTGAGCCCCGCCGTGCCTGCTGGCTGCCTGCCACTGGCCACCACCACATCTTCCCTCTGCCCTCTCAGTCTCTGAACCTCTGCAGGTTGTGGTTCCATTTTCTGGTAAGGACCAGGCTGGTAGAGATCAATGCATCCATCCAAGGCCATTGCCAGTTTGTCTTCTGCTGTGTCCACTCTGTCGAGTGCCGAGAGCTGAGGAGGTCTGTAATGAGCTGAGATGGCCACATTTCACAATTTGTATGGCATTTTGAGCACCAAGGGTTTCCTTGACAAGGTGGTGAATTCAACCCCTCTCTCTTGCAGTCCTGTGGGGTGGGCAGGAGCTGGGAAGTGCAGCTGGGGGAAGAGGGTTCAGCAGGAGACCTCAAGTCTGCAGGATGAGTGATGTTCCTCCAGGAAGGAGAGACGCGCTGGTTCTCTGCCATTTATTCCTTAGCTGTTCCAATTTAATGAGAAGATTTAAAGTATAAAGAAGTTGAAGTTTAGCCGGTGCTGGTTCCAGGGAAGGTGTAGGTCAGGCTTTGTCTTGACTCTACTTCAGCTGCAGACAGTTGCGTTCCCTCAGCTGCAGTCACACATTAAAGCCATGTTACAAAACAAACCCTTTTTCTTTTAAATGAAGTGATCTCTGTCTAGCCTTTGCCAGGTGAAGGAGAAAGGGAAAAAAGGCTCAAAAAACAAACAAAAAAAGCTTAAGAAAAAAGTCTAGACTTTAACACTCTAAATAAGAACAGTGATGTTTTACAATCAGCTGGGTTATTATGAAGTTTAATATTCAGCGCCCCTCACAAAGTGTTTCTTGCCCTGCCATTGTGTTCTCTTCCATTGCTGGTTGTCCTCATCGCCCTGATGTTGCCCATGCCGTAGGAGATTGGTGGCTCATGAAGTGTTGTCCCTCACAAAGTGTTTCTTGCCCTGCCATTGTGTTCTCTTCCATTGCTGGTTGTCCTCATCGCCCTGGTGTTGCCCGTGCTGTAGGAGATTGGGTGGCTCATGGAGCATTGTCAGGGAAGATGCTGGTGGCTTCTTGTTGGAAGAGCCAAGTTGAGAGGACCTGGATTGCTACAGAGCTCATTCATGAAAACTGATGATAGCATTTTAATGTAGCACTGCTTGAAGCAGGGAGCACCTCCCACCTTGAGGACACTCTGCTGTGTTTTATGGCATCTGCTATGGCATAAGGTACTCTTCAACGTGGAGAAGACGGGATCTGCCCCGGGCTAGCTGTCTTCTCCAAACGCCTCTGAAACAAGTCCATGTTTCTCAGTGCCTGTCAGTAATGTTGGATCCATTCCACCTTCCCAAACTTTTCTTATCCAGACTTATTTAACAACTTTTTAAGATCCAAAGCAGCTGGCTGTGGAGGCAGTACTTTGGGTGGGTTTGGGTGGAGGTGAGTAGCCCATTCGTGTGCAGGCAGAAAAGAGCAGGATAAGGTTAGACTGACACTTCAGAGTGCTTCCTTGAAGGATGTCTTTCTCAAACCATCTGCTCCAGCAAAGCCGACCAGCAGCCGGGATCAAAGATTCCCCTCAAACCTGCCTGCCTGGAGGCTTGAGGTAGCTTCAAAGTGAGTGGGGCTGTTATACATCAGGAAATGCTCTGGACCAGCTATGAAAGGTGCCATCTCAAGCAGCAACAGAGCTTATGATGCTGCTAAATACACAAAAAAATAAAAAAGAAAAGCTGTTCAACCAAAACCTCTTATCAAGAAAGCAACCACACAGCTGCTTTTTTTTTTTTCTTTTTGAGAAATCTCTATTTTCTCACCTGGGGTTCAGGATGGAAAAGTGATTTCTCTTCATTTTACCCATTTATGGATATTTTCTTTTTATCAGCCAGCACCTCAGTCCGCTCTCCCACGCTCCCTCTCACGTTACAGCTCCCCGAGACTGGAAATATTTGTTGCAGATTAATGGCAGAGAGCAGGGGGATGCTTTTGGTAGTCTCAGATGGGTGATTCTGCAGTGAAATACGGGAGGCTTGGCAGGGCTGCGTTTGAACAATAGACTTTTTATCACCTTCCTATTAAATTTCCATTCGATTTTAGTACTCCAGAAAGTTTATTTTTAAAAAAAGACCTAAGAAACCATAGCTTTTGCCATCACCATGTTTATACTTAAGCATGCAACTCTGTGAGAGTCGCAGCCCCTTGGACTCATTGCCCATGGAGTTTGGCTTCTCTTAAACAAGACTGCCATGGATCTCACCAGCCTTTGTGTTGCTTTTGTCCATGGGGCTGCTGGGGGAAAGCATGGATGGAGCTCAGGTGGGAGATCAGGCTTCATGTAGGATCAGCAAGCTGATGATCACTCTTTCCAGCAGTCTCCTGCCTGCCCAAAACAGCATGGTGCCTGTCTGGTTTTCCGTTCTACCACATTAAAAGTTCCCCTGGGATATGAAGAGAGGGGAGAACCAGCCACTTTTAGAAGGTTGCAGACGTGTCCTTCTTTGTTTTGCAAGGTGGCTCCTGAATATCTGAGTTTTGTATCCACATATACACAGCAGGATATCTTATGTGCCTGCAAGGGAGTGCTTGTAGGTCCAAAAACTCTTCCTGGGGAAAAGGACAGGGCTGAGACCCCTGGAGCAAGTGTGCCTTTCTGTGTGAGTGCCTTTGGCTTGCCCCAGGATGGCCCAGCCTGCTCATAGAACCATAGAATCATTATGGTTGGAAGGGACCTCCAGGGTCAGCAAGTCCAACCTTTATCCCATCATATTCCTGACCATCAGACCATCAGACCATGGCCTCAAGTGCCTCATCAACCCGTTTTTTGAACACCCCCAGGGACGGGGACTCCACCACCTCCCTGGGCAGCCCATTCCAGTGCCCAACCACCCTCTCAGGAAAGAACTTCTTCCTAATCTCCAACCTAAACTTCCCCTGATGGAACTTGAGGCCATTTCCTCTTGTCCTGTCATCAGCAACTGGGGAGAAGAGACCAACACCAGCCTCACTACAACCTCCCTTTAGGTAGTTGTAGAGGGCAATAAGGTCTGCTCTCAGTCTCCTCTTCTCCAGGCTCAATAACCCCAGTTCCCTCAGGTGGTCTCCATAAGGTTTGTTTGCCACACCTCTCACCAGCCTCGCTGCCCTTCTCTGGACTCACTCCAGCACCTCATGCCACGTGTGTGTTGTGGTTCCGTGTTATTTTACTTCCCTCCCCATGGGCAGAAGGATTGTAGCAATGGGGAATCAGACCAAACTAGATGGACCCACATTTTGTCCTCCTTCTTTGGCTGACTGGAAAAGACAAAGACAAAACTGCTGCTGATGGGGTTCCTCTCCTAGGGGTTGCCCGTGGCTGGTGGGGCTGGTGTGGGTGAGCATGACTCCGTGTGTGATTTGAGGCTGCCTGTGGTGGGTATCTGCTGCAGGTGGAAGTGTGGGAGGAGGAATGAATGTTTTTTTCTCTTGGCTCTTTCATGTCCGTGCTCCTTCGTGCTTTACCAAAGAGCACATTTGTGCCGTTTTGTCTTTCTCGTTGCTTTTAACTTCCTTATCAATTGATGTAGTTCTGTAGCAGGCTGATGGCTTGCCTGTGCCTCTTTGTGATCTGCTCCAAGTCAGGTTGAAACAACGTTGCTCTACAGGGACCTCTTTGAAAACATAATCTTCAGATTTACTCCTACTGGCTTCCCACCACGTGCTGCAAAATTCCCCCTAAAATTGGTTACAGGCAGGTGAAGGTGAAACTCCCGTATTCCAGGGAGGGGATTCTCCCCTCTGCTCCATCCTGTGAGACCCCCCCTGCAGTGCTGTGTCCAGTTCTGGGGTCCCCACCACAAGAAGGACACGGAGCTGTTGGAGAGAGTCCAGAGGAGGCCACGGAGATGCTGCGAGGGCTGGAGCAGCTCTGCTCTGGGGCCAGGCTGAGAGAGTTGGGGGTGTTCAGCCTGGAGAAGAGAAGGCTCCAGGGAGACCTTGGAGCACCTTCCAGTGCCTGAAGGGGCTCCAGGAAAGCTGGAGAGGGACTGGTGCCAAGGGCAGGCAGTGATGGGCCGAGGGGGAACGGGTTCCAAGTGCCAGAGGGGAGATGGAGATGGGATGGGAGGGAGAAATTGTTTGGTGTGAGGGTGGTGAGAGCCTGGCCCAGGGTGCCCAGAGAAGCTGTGGCTGCCCCTTGCTGGCAGTGTTGAAGGCCAGGTTGGATGGGGCTTGGAGCAACGTGGTGTGGTGGGAGGTGTCCCTGCCCATGGCAGGGGTTGGGACTGGATTAGCTTTGAGGTCCCTTCCAACCCAAACCAGTCTGGGGCTCTGTGACTCTTTGATTTGGAGTGGTGGTTGCATTTTGAACCTGGAAACTGTTTTGAAACTTTGTTTAATTTTTTCTCCAGGTCTAATCAATATTGATGAGGCCTGTGGGGGTGATAATGTAAGGCTGCAGTAATTATTGCAAGGGAAGAGAATTACAAACACTTTGCATGCTGTTGTTCCCCTAAATGTATCCTCACTCCTAATTACCCAGGAAGCCCTGAGCACCCCAGCACATCCCTGCATGCCTGCTCGTTACCTGTGCAGTGATAGCATCCCATAGATCACTGCTTTTCAGGGGTTGCAGCATTCTTATAGACAGCATCATCACTTGATCTATTAAATGTGCCATTAGTTGCCATAGAAACTAATTTTCCTTGATTAGGTTTTTAGAATGCCACATCCCTGCTCAGGTGAGGCTGATGGTGGGTGGGCAAACACAGCCCTTTTATCATATATTACTGTTCCCAGGCTTCTGCCCAGAGGTTGGTTTGGGTTTTTGAATCATGTTCTCCAAAGGCCCTTGGTGTTTGGGAATGAGGGCAACATGATGAGTTTGTCCGTGTCTGTGGTGGGTTGAGCTGAGCCCAGGGCTGTGTGGGACTCACGGGGGTGGCTGCAGGTCCCTCAGATCCCTGCAGGGTCACTCTTCTGACACGGCTGTTCTGTAGATGCCAGCCCAGGAACTGAGTGCTGTACCTGCCTGTCAGCTCGGCAAGAGGTGTGTAAGGAGGTACGAAGGCCACTTATCCCAAATAATCATAGACTCAGAGAATCACCTTGGTTGGAAAAGATCTTTAAGATCATTGAATCCAACCGTTAACCCAGCAGTGCCAAGGCCACCACTGCCCCATGGCTCCCAGCACCACATCTACACAGCTTTGAGATCCCTCCAGGGATGGGGACTCCACCACTGCCCTGGACAGCCTGGGCCAGGCCCTGACAGCCCTTTGGGGCAGGAATTGTTCCTCAGATCCAACCTAAACCTCCCCTGGCACAGCTTCAGGACATTTCTTCTTGTCCTATCACTTGTTGCTTGGGGGAAGAGACCAACCCCCTCTGGCTCCAACCTCCTGTCAGGTGACTATGCCACTGAGAGAAGTGTAAAGGGTTAAAGGGCATGTGGTTTGATAAAGAAATGAAACTCCTCGGTTGTTCTATTCTGAATAAAGCACCAGCTTTGTCTTGCTGATTCTCCTGCTTCTCTTGTCTCTCAATGCTGTCCCTCAGTCAGGATGCTGTGATTTCTGACACGGGCTTTTTTTTCTCATTCCACGTTTATTTCTCTTGTCAGAGGGTTGTAGTGAGCACCAGACGTATCCGCAGTGCTCTGCAGAGGTGTGAATTCAGGTGCTGTACTTTAGGAAAAAAAACCTCAAATACACTGTTCATAGCCTGAATAGCAAAAAAACTGCATGTGAATTTTAAGCATGTATTTCTTTTAATCCTGAAGAATGATAGAAATACACACCCTTTGTAGCTAAACGTGAGCTTTATTGAATCAACTTCTATGAAGGGTTTCTCCATCATAAAATGCAGGCTAATTTAGTCATGAGTCAGGCTGGATTTTGTCAGGTGTTCACTGAACATTTGTAAAGTCTTCCCGTGAACTGAGGAGTGTCATATAAAATCATCATCAATTTTCCTAACAAGAGTACAATTACTGTAATAAGGATATGCAGAATGCCATAGGAAAACAGCTGTTCCAGTGTAAGTCACCCCCCTCCCACAAATTGCTTGCTTTGGCCACATCAGCAGTTAATAAGAATTCCTAGCAATTAAAATAGAAAATGTAGCATCCACTTTACCTCAAAGGAGCCTTTTATGTTTCCCTTGCAGCTGATCAAAGAGAACATCACGTGGGTTTTTTTGTTTTGTTTTTTTCCTGAAATGTTGCTTTTTTACATCTTAATGGATGGCGTGCCAGAAAATGTTAATTCTGCCTTTGCGCACGCTAATGAGATGAAGGTAGGATCCTGTTCTGAGACATTAGAGGAGGCTGCGCTAATCACGCTGGCTAATTAAGATAGTATGCATTTTAAATAATGAAGGTGTTTCTATTATGTGCCACGGTTGCATGTGTCTGTTGATGGAGATACCTCGCTGCTGGGTGAGGAGCGTTGGTGTTGGAGCTGGAAGGGGACATGAGTGGAGCATGGTGTGGAGCACATCAACCGCCTGTCAGCTCCAGATGCTCGTGGACTGGGGTTTTGCAATGCTCAGGGATGTCACGAGGTACCATAGATGTTTGAAAAGTTGCTTTTACTTGCTTCTGGACCTCATTTATTAATAGTGTCAATAAACATGTTTTTGTCTCTATGCTTCTTGATATTGTCCCAATGCCAAATCTTCCATAGCCGCAGCTTTGGGGATGGCTCTGGGAACCTTGAATGAAGCAAGAGCAGGCAAAGGTGGTGAGATAAGTGAAGGAGGAAGGGATGTCCAGAGGTGCTGAGGTCCAGCCGTTTCTGTTGATTGTGGAATGGATGATGGAGGTTATAAGAACTTAGTTTTCCCCAAAAAATAACCCAGGATAAAAGACAAACAACTAAAGAAGCTAAAATCTGGTTTGGACCCGAAGTCTTTGGCTAGAGGGAATCTGATACTACAAACTCCCAGTTAAGCTGTAATTAATAAAAGGGCTTGGTGGAGTTGTCTTTGGTAGGTGGGAGTTGTAGAGCCTCTTCTCTGCCCTCTCATGGAGCGCAGAACTTCTTGGGCAGCAGTAATGAGGAAGGTACAGCATCCTTACCCATCAAAATGTAATCCTGTCTGGAATGCCAGCATTCTGATGTGGCAACCCAATTGTCTGCTGCCAACAGGACATGGTCCCACTGACTGTTTTGTGGCTGTGCCACTGAGAGAAGTGTAAAGGGTTAAAGGGCATGTGGTTTGATAAAGAAATGAAACTCCTCGGTTGTTCTATTCTGAATAAAGCACCAGCTTTGTCTTGCTGATTCTCCTGGTTCCCTGTCTCGACAAGGAATAAGTTTTGAGGTTTCTAAACAGGGCTTGGAAGTGGTGTTGGAAAGAGGTCAGCTTAAATCAAGATAAATGCAACATCAGAGCAAGTGAAGTGTGTGTTTCAGTTACACTCTCTCGGTGGAGGCTATTGAGCCTAGGCTTGGCCAAACCATCAGCAATCACTGGAATGAGACTATCAGAGAACTCGTGGAGCTCGAAATGACATTCAGGTTGGTAATTTTTAGCATAGCAGTTTCATACCGACGCTTGTGGAAGCTTAAAAGAAATCCCTGAACAGGAAGTTTCCAACAAGCACAGAGCATGGATCTCCCATCATCAAAGGAAAACAGCAAAATCGTGTCATTTACTGAATATGGACACTTGTCCTCTGGATGGATTGCATCTGTCTTCTCCCCTCCCCCTGGATCTTCCTCCCAAACCGTGCTCTGCAGTCTTTGGTTTCTGTCTCTGCATTGTCAGCATTTGGTTTCCTTTTTCTTGCTGGCCCTTAAGAGGTAGGACATGGCTTGAGAGGATGGAGAAGCAGCTCTGGGATGCTGCAGAAAGAGCTGTTTTTCCGTGACTGTCAGATATACCAGTGGGTGGGTTTGGAATGAGGTCTGTTGCTGTGAGATCTTTCTTGGTGAAAAAAAAAGAAGTATTTGATGAGTAAAGAGATAATTTAGTAACCCGGGGAAACCAGCAGCATATGCAGATCTGCTGTGGCTGAAGCAGGAGTTCGTTCTGGTAGCTGGTCTGTGAAGATACCTCGTAAAAAGGGTGCTTTTTATGGAGCAGGGAATCATCATCATGCACCAGTACAGGCTGGGGGCTGACCTGCTGGAGAGCAGTGTAGGAGAAAGGGACCTGGGAGTCCTGGTGGACATGAAAATGACCATGAGCCAGCAATGTGCCCTTGTGGCCAAGAAGGCCAGTGGCATCCTGGGGTGCATTAGAAAGGGGGTGGTCAGTAGGTCAAGAGAGGTTCTCCTGCCCCTCTATTCTGCCTTGGTGAGGCCACACCTGGAGTATTGTGTCCAGTTCTGGGCCCCACAGTTCAAGAAGGACAGGGAACTGCTTGAGAGAGTCCAGCGCAGAGCCACAAAGATGATTAAGGGAATGGAACATCTCCCTTATGAGGAAAGGCTGAGGGAGCTGGGGCTCTTTAGCTTGGAGAAAAGGAGACTGAGGGGTGACCTCATCCATGGTTACAAATATGTAAAGGGTGAGTGTCAGGATGATGGAGCCAAGCTTTTGTCAGTAATGACTAATGATAGGACAAGGGGCAATGGTTTTAAACTGGAGCACAGGAGGTTCCATGTAAATATCAGGAAAAACTTTTTCACTGTGAGAGTGCCAGAGCACTGGACCAGGCTGCCCAGAGAGGTTGTGGAGTCTCCTTCACTGGAGACATTCAAACCCCGCCTGGATGCGTTCCTGTGTGATGGACTCTAGGTGACCCTGCTCTGGCAGGGGGGGTGGACTAGATGATCTTTCGAGGTCCCTTCCAACCCCTAGGATTCTGTGATTCTGTGATTCCTAGTGCTGTGGATGTAGTGGAAGATGTGTTCTCCTACACCTGTGAGTAAAACCTCAGAGCAGTGAGCTCCTCGTATATTTTCCCATAGCAGCAAGAAGTGTTCATGGCTGGAAACCACATTGGTTTTGCTGCCCTTTTGAGTTCTTCATCAGGAATGATATACATTAGGTCCCAAACTTGAAGCATGTTAATGCCTCTGCAAAGGTATAGCTACAAACTTGATGCTGATGACTTCTATGCTTGACTCCAGAGTGTGTTTCTAGAGCTGGTGCTCTTCAAGGAGTGAGTTATTTAAAACCAGTGTGCACTGCCATGTCTGGCAATTCCCTCGTTAGATGTTAGAGGCTTGATTCTTCTTCAGAGCCTTTTACTTATATCCCACTAAATTCAGGAGACAGAGTGGAGATGGTTCTGTAGCACACCGTGGTTCTGCTTACTGTGAACTTACTGTCCAGTTTTCCATGTATCTTCATATGGTCTTGAGGACTGATTTCACAGCAATAACTGGATGGCACCTGAGGACCAGGAGCTATACCTTCAACTCTGCAGGCAGGCTCTTGAGATAGTTACTTTTGCATTTTAAGGAAGGAATTGCTGCTCTCAAAACCTTGGCCATCTGACATTTCTGATTGGTGATAGAACAGAGTGGGTTGTTTCTGGTCTGACTGTTAAACGACCCCTCTGTGATCACAGAATCCCAGAGTGGTTTGGATTGGAAGGGACCTCAAAGCTCACCCAGTGCCACCCCCTGCCATGGGCAGGGACACCTCCCACCACACCACGTTGCTCCAAGCCCCATCCAACCTGGCCTTCAACACTGCCAGGCAGGGGCAGCCACAGCTTCTCTGGGCACCCTGGGCCAGGCTCTCACCACCCTCACACCAAACAATTTCTCCCTCCCATCCCATCTCCATTTCCCCTCTGGCACTTGGAACCCGTTCCCCCTTGTCCTATCCTTCCATGTGTTTTTATTCTCTGATCTGCTGCCTCGTAGATAAAGTTACACCATGACTGAGCTCTCCCTCAGCCTGGGGCAGCTGGGAGTGGCTGTTTTGGGAAGCACTGTGTTTATTTTAGCTGCTGTGCACCTGAGCACTTGGATCTGCAGAGCGTGAGGAAGCTTGTCAGACCAGGAGAACCATATGCCTTTAGCTGAAGGATGCTCTGTGATTGTGGCTTATCCCCAAGTGGTGCTGAGAGCTCTTGTTGTGTTAGATGTTGTGTTAGGCTTCCCCCGCCACCCCCCAGCTTTTGGAGTCAGATCTGGGCCCATGTGGGCTTTGTTTGTTTGTTTGTGTTTTGGTTTATAGACTCTTCTGTGCGTTAGGAGTCTAAACCTGAGGAGGAGAAGCTGAACTTTAAATAAGCTTAACTGGTTAATCTGTGTGTAAATGTTTGCCTTGCCCGCCAAATGCAATTAAAAAGAAGGCTCAGCTGTCACTGCCCTAATTCATTTAGCGTGCACTGGGGGTTTGTTCTGGTGCCCAGCACTGGAATGGGCTGCCCAGGGAGGTGGTGGAGTCACCGTCCCTGGGGGTGTTCAAAAAACGGGTTGATGAGGCACTTGAGGCCATGGTCTAATGGTCCAATGGTTAGGAATATGATGGGATAAAGGTTGGACTTGATGACCCTGGAGGTCCCTTCCAACCATAATGATTCCATGATGCAGAAATAAAGCTAAACAGAACTAAGAAATGTGACTGTTCCAGTCAGTATGGCTGGATTGGTTGTCTCAGAGGTGGCTAAATATGAGCTTTAAACCCATTTCTAGGGTGCAACAGCATCTTCCATCAGAACAAGCAGGAACAGCTTGTGTGTGTTTTGTGCTGTGTTATTTTCTCCCGTGCGGGCTGTTATTCTTCATGACAGCAAGTGCATAATTAGACACAAAACAATAATTTATAAGAATAATATTCTTATTAGCGTTTTTTTTATTAAACAGAAAAAATTGCCACACAGGTTGACTCTTTGCTTCTCACTTTTGGGTGGTTTAACTCATTCTACCCTAGCTTGAAACGTATAACCTTGGTATAATCTTGATAGGTCCTTATAAATAAATAGTTACAGCAACATTATAGGCTCAGTCCTCTTACTCTTGCAGATTTTGGCATCCAGGAGATAAAAATAACAAGTGAGATTTTTTTTTTATTTTCCTCCCTGTATGTCTATCAATCAAAATGATAAAGATATTTATGACTTGCACGTTTTAATGGTGTAATTAGATATAATTACATGTTCAAATGATTACACATATGAACACTAATTACATAATTGAAGACAATTATGCTAACTAGGTAAATACATAATTAACTAAAAATCTCTTGTAAAATCAAGGAAATTTGCACAACAGCCAAAGAAAGTAAAATCACAATAAAAAAATATAAAGAACCCTTTTAGTCTGAAGACTCCAAGAGCCAACCTACTGCGTATTGCTGGAGAAGACCTGGCCCTCTAACTTCTGGTGGGCTGAAGCTTAGTTCAGCTGCCTCTTCTATTTTGTTAGCCCCTTGTAAAAGGAAGGTGGGAATCAAAGCAGAAAGCTGTGCTGTAGTTGTGTTTGTCTTGGTCTCTGGCAATGATCTTCTGACCTCCACAGGCTGGATTGTGGTGGTCCAGTGGGTTGTGAGCCTTTGCGGGATGGGGAGCGAATTGTTTTGTCTTTATAATTGTGGGTTTTCAATATAGAAGGAAGGGAAAGTTCAACCTAGTTGGTTTGTTCCTATTTTAATACAACAGTGCAACCATCACATGCCAATAATGGGCTCATCGTGATTGTGGTGGCCTGAAGCTGTGGGATAGAAGCTCATCAAAGCCTCATCACCAGCCCCTGCAATGCACTTTTCTCTGATGCCCCAGCTTGCCTTGCATGACCTTTACAACTGCAAAAATTGGTCGAGGCTCATACAGCAGAAATGTAGAGAGATGTCCAGAGCCTCAGTCGAGTCCCCAGTGCCTGGGGATGAATGGTTGCTGTGAACCAGGCAGTGCTGAAGCAGTGACTGTAGCCCCTCTTCCCCGTGCTATAAACTTTTCCAGTTTTAAATATTTCCTGACTTGAAGGCATCTCAATTTCCCTTTGGGAATGACCTCAGTTCGTTGTTGCTTTATTTTCATAACCTTCACTCTGCAATTCCTTAATCCTGTCCCTTAATCCTGTCCTTTTTTTTCTAGTTGAAGCTGAACCACATTCTTTTTTTTTTCCTTAATGTCTATTTGCAATTCTCTTGATACGTGGGAACTGTTCCCAGATCCCTTTCCTTGGCGCCCGTGGGAGTCATTTCAAGGTATGCCAGGAAAGCTCAACAAGACATGAATGATGCTATTTGTGATTACTGGATTTTTTCATAAATCTTCTCATTGGGTTCTGAATTGGAAATAAGCTCAGATCTCGGAGTTGGTAGGATTCAAACACGTGCTCAATCTCTTTTCCCTAAGCAAAGCCTTGAAGAACCCTTCCCAGCTGTGCCAGCTATGGAGCAGAAGAGACTCAGTCCTTTTCCAGTGTTGTTTAATATCTGTTTGGACTTTCTCACTGTTTGAAGGAGGCTTTGATACTTCTTCATCCACTGAAACAAAGAAGGGGGAAAAAAAAAGCATACTCAGAATCAAAATCATGACAGCAGTGCTGTGTTTTGGGGTCTGTCACTGGCACTTCCAAGCAGAAATCTAGGAACTTCCATCCTGGCTGAGCCCCGATGTCCCTTATCCAGTCTCCTGAAGTGTAGGATGTGCTTAATCTTCCAGCCTCTGGGTGTTGGATGTTTTGGGATTGCTCAATCATAAGCTTGCACCTGATGACTGTGGAAAGCAGGGATGGATAGATTTAGTACCCATGAACCAATATTCTCTCTCTTGGAATCAGTGTGGAGCCCTGAACTTCATGTCACTATGTTGGTTAATTATTTGTGACCATTAATTACACCACACAATTATGTGTCATGTTTTGAAAGGATAAAAAAAAGTGGTCTAACAAAAAAGTTGCTTTTTTGATAATTTCAGTCAATGCTTCTGATTTTTTTATGTTACAAGAAATCGTGGGCTTGATGCAGTATCTGTGACTTGTGCTCAGCAGCTGCTGATCTTTTCTGGCCTCAAGTTCTGTTGATAGCATTTCCTACCAGGCTGCCTTCTTTGCTGAGCTGCCAACTTTCTCTTGTCAAGATTTCTTCTGTTTTCCCTTTTCTCCCTGCTACCCCCTCCCCTCCCAATTCTCCCACCTTCTGAGCAAAATAAAATGTCATCTCCTTTCTTTGTCATCACAGCTCTAAATTAAGTTAAATCTCAGGATCTCACTCTCATTTTAGCTCAATGAGACTGTGAGGTGGAGCTCAGCGTGAAGGAGCGTTGGTTCCTGTGGAAGGAAGATAAAGCACAGCTAATGTTAGCGGATCATTGAGATTTAGGGTTTAATTCAGAAAGATGTCTGGCAATAAGGCAGGTGGGCATCTCCAGTCTCAGAGGGATGCGACGCAGCGTGTGCTTCAGGAAATGCTGATAAGGTCTGATGTGAACATAAAGGCAGAGCCCAGTGGTCATCAGCTTTCAATATTTGGAAAGGATTTTTTTCTCAGGGTCTCTTTGCATGCCAAGTCTGCTATCAGTGGTGGTTGAGGTACAGCATGATTTTTCTGGATTACGTTTTATGAAGTTTTTAAAATGCGAACTAGTTTAAGTAAACAGACTGATATTGCATTGCAGGAAATCAATAACCTCGGTGCTATTTGCAGAAGACAATGTAGTGGAAAAAGAGCCATTTAAACCCAGCGTTTTATGATGTTCAGTTAAGTGGATTTAATTTGTTCAAGCAGAGGTGGGCCAAAAACGTGTCTGGGTTACTGCTGGAGTGCACGGGGCAGTGTGGGGCTGCTGCCTTTGCAGACTGGAGCTTTGGTGAGCAGGGAATCATCAAACCCCAGACTGGTTTGGATTGGAAGGGACCTCAAAGCTCATCCAGTGCCACCCCCTGCCATGGGCAGGGACACCTCCCACCCCTCCAGGGTGCTCCCAGCCCCATCCAACCTGGCCTTCAACACTGCCAGGCAGGGGCAGCCACAGCTTCTCTGGGCACCCTGGGCCAGGCTCTCACCACCCTCACACCAAACAATTTCTCCCTCCCATCCCATCTCCATCTCCCCTCTGGCACTTGGAACCCGTTCCCCCTCGGCCCATCCCTCCCTGCCCTTGGCACCAGTCTCTCTCCAGCTTTCCTGGAGCCCCTTCAGGCACTGGAAGGTGCTCTAAGGTCTCCCTGAGGGAAGGCAGTGCCTTACAAGAGCAAAGAATTAAGGATGCACAAAACTTTGCAGTGGAGCCCTTGGAGGTACAAGCGTGTTCTGGAAGCCAAGTTGTTTTTTTCATTTCTCATGTAGGATGAAAACGAGCATTTTTCTTTCCCTTGCTGGCTCACCCGTACTACGAGGATGTAGATCTCTACCTCGGAGCATTCACCACGGGCACAGAAATAGCTTTCCCTTGCAATTCTATTTTGCCTCGTGCAGCCGTGCTGGCGTCAGGGGCTGCTGCTTTTGCTTCCTCATTTACAGATGACATTGATTTGTGACACTTGTTGGTCAGCTTAAAGGCTCCACATCTGCCCCAGAATATTTCCCCTAATGGTTACTGCAACAAGTTCGTATTCCTGAAAGACCAGTAGAGAACCATTTCCTTCTGTCTTCACCAGTTTACTCGTCGTAAGCATCTGACAGCATTTTGGGTGTGCTCTGTAAAGCTATTTCTGTTGAGTACTCTCACCCGGGGATCTTGCAGGGGAGTGAAACGGGTAGAGATGGAGAGAATGAGAAGCAGAAATAATACCTGAAAGGGTTGTTATAAAAGGAAAAAAAAAAAAAGCATCAAATTTAAACTGCCTGGATTTCAAGATGGCTTTGTCACTTTGAAACACGATTCTATTATGAAGAGTGACTTTAGAGTAGAAAAATCCTGTTTAGCAGCCACTTTTCCCTCTCTCTGTTTAGACTCCAGTCTTCCGAGTTTAATGACAGACCCATTTTTATGCCTTTTTGCTGTTGAGGGAGACAAGTAGTGCTGGGAATGGGGAACTGGTGACTCTTGGTTTCCCACTGCTGGTTGAACAGAAGGGACCTCCAGCCCCACTCTCTCACATCCCCGTCCCCAAACTGGATGAAGGCATCACCCCTGGGTGCCAGGAGGTGGGGATGGTGCCTCTCTGGGGTGGATGGTACTGAATTTGGGTGAAATAGCACTCTGAAGAGTCCTGCAAGGAAGACCAGCAGCCATGTAGGGCACTGAGCTTCCAAAAGTGGGCAAGGAAGAGTTCTTTAGGGTAAAGTTGGGTTTTTGCGTCTTTGGACACTCTGGGGACGGTGTGTTGGTTGCAGAAGTGCTGGGTGGTGGGAATCCAGTACCATAGAATCATTATGGTTGGAAGGGACCTCCAGGGTCATCAAGTCCAACCTTTATCCTATCATATTCCTAGCCATTAGACCAATATCAGGTGATGGTTTGGGCTGTAGAGCCGGTTCCTGGTGGTGAGCACAAGGAGATTTCACATCCCTGTATCTGGGCTGAAGCTTCCCGTGCTCCCAGGAAAGTCCTTCAGCTCTGCTGGCTTTGATCAGTGAAATGGCTTGGGTAGAAGGTGTTTTGCATAAACTTCTTAGGCTGAGCAAATGGAAAGTGAGTTGTAATCCATTTTATTGCTGCCTTAACTTTGCCTCTTATGTTGAAAATTGATCCGCTATCGAATTTTGGTCCCTCATGTGTGGTTTAAAGAGCTTGATTGCTTTTCACTGTGTTTTCATTTGATGCTGCAAATTTGCTGAGCTTATCAATTGCAATCTTGAGCTTGTTTCTATTACTTTAACGAGTACTGGGGCTCTTCTCTATACCCTTGCCTGTTCTACATCTTCATGGCATGTAACCCTCAGAGTGGGGCTGTCACCTTAGACTTTGTTCCAAGAGGCATTGTAGAAGCTTCAGCTACAGACAATGTAAAACTCCTAATCTGCAAGTTACAAAATGTCCTGTATTTATTTGACTTTAAAACATTTAAGAACTATAGAGATTTAATTGCCATGCTTTTAAGTTACAATGATGTGTTTGACTCCAGTAGTTTAATGTAGTATACCAAAATCAGAAGACTGCCATAAAAATTAATAAGTAGGAATTGAATTGGTGCTATGCCTGCTTCATTCTGCCCTTAGATTAAGTTCTTTATTATGAAGGTGCAAATTTGTATTTCATTTTGAAGCGAATTAATGCTGCTGAGTAAAAAAAGCTGAGAGAATAATAAAAATAAACCATTCATAGATGTTTGGATAATTTCATGAAACTCCTTGAATAATTTAGTTGATGGGCAGTAAATAATTTTCCATCAGCAAGGCATAACCACTCAAGGCCCTTGTAAGTCCTGCAGCTATTGACAATTTTAAAACGATATTGAGCTCAGTAGCAACAAGGCTCTGAAATTCACTGAGCTCAGTCCTTCTCAGTTAATGCTAGAGAAGGTATTTTCCTGCCATGCAAAATGAAAAAAGCCCTCTATCCTTCAATGAGATATTTAGATTAAAATGTTTGTAAAAGTGCTAATTTTTTTAAGCAGCGACATACCTTGAAAGTCATAAGAAAAAACATAGTCAATCTAGGATAAATCACTGCAATTAATCATTTAGCAGGTTGCTCCAAGATGTTTTGAGAAAGTACGTGTAGATATTTCTTTTCTCTACCTTTTCATAAAGAAACATAGAGTGATTCAACTGAGCAAGATGCTGTAAGAAGGCTCTAAAAGAGGGTTGTCAACTGAGACACGAGCCTTTTAAATTCAACAACAGTGAAGTAACAGTTGCTGCCTCGAACTGTAGAAGTTCACAGAATCACAGAATCTAAGGGGTTGGAAGGGACCTCGAAGGATCATCCAGTCCAACCCCCCTGCCAGAGCAGGGTCACCTAGAGTCCATCACACAGGAACGCATCCAGGCGGGGTTTGAATGTCTCCAGCCAAGGAGACTCCACAACCTCTCTGGGCAGCCTGGTCCAGTGCTCTGGCACTCGCACAGTGAAAAAGTTTTTCCTGATAGTTGTGTTTAAAAATGTAGTTTTCATAGAGGAGAACCTCTGTGAAAGGCAAATGGGCAAGTATCTGAAAGACCAAAGCAACAACAAAAAGGGTAAATGCTTTATTTGGGGCGAGTCCTCACCTAAAGCACATCCTTTCCTTACCTTACTCCACCATCCTGGTCTGGACTGCCCCATCCCTGTGTCTGCTGCCTGGTGACAGATCTTGGATGGACTCTGCTCCACCAGCTCGTGGACACTGAGCCATGGTGTGGTAAAGTGCCACAGATGCCTTCACAGCATTTATAGTAAAAAAGTCATTGCCAGCTCCGAAGAGCAATTTGTGGCAGGTGTAGAACTTGGATTTGTTGCCAGCTTTGGTCTTTTTTGAGTCACTCCTTCTGTTCCTTCACATCTGGGAGGTTTCTATCAGGGCTAACAGGAATTAAAACAAATTTGGACTGTTTGAGAAGTGTGTGTACATCCCATTGCTACACAGTAGTCAGTTTTCTCTCTTCAGATTTGAAAGTGGAAGTCAAGCCTGCTGTTTTCTTCAGTGGCAGTAGGTCATTGGCCATCACCCTGTTGTATATGACAAGTACAAGTTGCTTGGCCTGAGGTGGTGGGGGGATAGGACAATGTTTGATTGCTGTAGAAGTTGTCCAACGCGATGAAGAGTTGGAGTTGCTGTGCTGTTGGGAGGAGCTGTGTCCTGCCCAGTGTACCCATGAGATGTGTCAACTTATACAAAACTCCTGGCTTTGGGATGCTAAATTATGCTGATGGGGCTTGGGTAACTCTTGAGTATTTTGGGATTAGGGATAAAATAGGAATCATCTGTCTTTCAGATGTGCAAGAAGCTGAGATGAAGGAATAGTCAGCTTGGGTACAGTTTTTCTCACACTGTCAGGTGTTGAGGTCTTCAGTTATTCTTCTTGACCCTTTCATTTATTGCAAGTGACCGTCTTGGAGCTGCAAGACTACGGTCTTCATCCATAGACAGCAGCCACAGCGTTGCTATGACTGGTGTGTTCTGGGCTGAAGTGAACTATGAACAAAGCACTGAAATTCTTCTGATAAGAACTGATTGTTTTTAACTTTGTGGGTTTAATGCTGATTCCCTCTGTAATTAATAATCACTATTTTTCCTCTGTTAGAGAATGAAAGAAAGTCTTTTTTTTTTCCCCCTATGTGTTATAGCAATCAAGCTGGAAAATAACAATTTCTCTGATCTCTGGCACTGCATCAGAACTGATCATGTCCTGCATGTTAACATTACTGTCACAGACTTCTTTTGGTTAGATGAGTAAAAAATTGTGCTTTTGCATGCCAGCCTGCTGAAGCATTAGTATGTGTGTAAAGGGGTTGTGTGCACACGAGTTGTCCCATGAAGACAACAGCATCAGGCACATGTCAGGCCTGGGGACAGGGCTCAGGTTCCTCCCTTGTGTTCCTGTGAAGTTTGAGCAGTTCAGGTACAGAGCAATGAAAACCAATGTTTGCAGGTGTTTGCATCTTGAATACTGCAGACTTGAAGAAATACCTTTGGAAACCAAAGACTCTCCAGTTCTGCATTTGTTTTGCACTGACAACAGCTTTCTGGCTCTGTCCAAGATCATTCATTGTTTTTGACAGTGAGCAGGGCTTGCTTTGGGTCGGCTGCTTTGCCTCTGTAACATTCCATGTAAGACCTTCCGAGCAATGAACAGCATCATTGAATCCCAGAAGGGTTTGGGTTGGAAGGGACCTCAAAGCTCATCCAGTCCCAA
>VZRW01005948.1:137435-226203 GCA_013398125.1 Aegotheles bennettii
CCCAGAGCAGAGCTGCTCCAGCCCTTGGAGCATCTTTGTGGCCTCCTCTGGACTCTCTCCAACAGCTCCATGTCCGTCTTGTGTTGGGGACCCCAGAACTGGACCCAGGACTGCAAGGGGAGGGTCTCATGAGAGCAGAGCAGAGCAGACGGGGATAAATCTGGGTGAGCAGTTGTTTTGTGCCAAGTTATTTGAAGATGCTGGAGTGTCTGAACTATGGGAACGTACACTCTAATGGTGGGTTTCGTTCAGAGCTGGTAATCTCGAGGCTTGATGAATCCTTTGCAATAAAGAGGTGTGGATGCTGCTTTGGTATTTGAGGCTGTTAGCTGCCACAATGTCCCATGAGCCTGTAGTTCCCCTTTGCCACCACTCCTCACCTCGGGAATGGGATCATGCCAGTGCTGTGGCCGCAGCTGCTCTGAAGGTCACCACGTGAAGCGGTGATGAGGGCTTGGACACCAGAGCCGTGAGATGTTCCATCTCTAAGAATAGATTGGATGGCCTCAGTCTCTTAAAAGTCATTCAAGGTCACCCCAAAGCACGGACTGGTGGAAACGCTGAGGTCCTCTCTGAGGTGGTTTTCAGCCTCAGCCATCCAGCTTTCCTGTGCCCAAGTTTTTGATCACTGCATTAGTGTCATGTCTGAGAGTCATCTTTCTTCCCGGTCAATTCCAATGAATATTGATCAGCATGTTTCTGGGGGTGTGCTGAGTTAAAGCTAAGGTAAATAATGAACTGAAGCTAGATCAGACAGGTGACATTCCTGGAGGATATCTTGAGAATCTAGTTGACAGTGTTCCTTTTATTCCTTAGGGATCTCCACGTACAAAATCAGTTAATTTGTTAAAATTACTCCTCTTTCCTCTAAAGTATACTTGTATATATGTTTTGGTTGCTTTAACTGAAAATCTGCTTTTGTTTACAGCCAAACAGCATCCTGTTAAAATTCCTTACAATAAAGAGAAGATAGATACATCGATGTTGGGATGCAGTGGAGGGGAAAGGCTTTTGCATTCATCAAAAAGAGAAAAATCTGACTGTATCTAAATAAACTTTGCTATGTTTTTTTTTTATTGTGTGTAAATTTAATATTATCAGTTAAATAGATGCTGATAATACTTACAACAGGTTTTTTAAGTTTATCCGTTCTTTTGACAGACAGACTGCCTTNATTCTGTGAAATAGATGCTGATAATACTAATAACAGGTTTTTTAAGTTTATCCATTCTTTTGACAGACAGACTGCCTTCCACTGGAAACCTTTAGTGGGAGAGGAAGGGGAGGAAGAGAGGTGTCATGCTATTCATTTTTTTCCAGTTAAAAATCAGTCAGAGCCATTATTACAATTCTGATTTGCATGTTTTCTCTCCCTTTATGCAGAGATTCAGTGAACATCTTAAATACTGTTTTTAAATATATATACTATATAAATATATATAATATATAAATACATATACTATATAAATATATATAAAATAGGTATACTATATAAATATATATATACACACACACGCACAAACACACATACTATATACTATTAAAATATATATTCCAGGGGAGGTTTAGGTTGGATCTGAGGAACAATTCCTTCCCAAAAGGCTGTCAGGGTCTGGCCCAGGCTGCCCAGGGCAGTGGTGGAGTCCCCATCCCTAGAGGGATCTCAAAGCCATGTAGATGTGGTGCTGGGGGCCATGGGTCAGTGGTGGCCTTGGCAGTGCTGGGTTAAGGGTTGGACTGGGTGATCTTGAAGATCTTTTCCAACCAAAATGATGATTCTATGATTCTGTTCTGTGGTGAAATGGTATTCTGCAGCATGCAGAAGCTGAGCGTGTGTTCCAAAATTATCCCGCAGCACATTTATATGGATGATTTAAAAAGCCCCGGAGCCAAGAGTTGAGAATAGAAGTACAGACAGATTGGGACTTGGTAAATATAGCTGTGCTCACAGCGTCTCTCTCACATGCAGACCAAATGTTGTAGATGCAGAATTGGACATATTTGCTTTATCCCAGAGCAGCAGAACCGTGCGAGAGTTGTGCAGGTCACCCCGCAAGAGGGCAAAGCCATTTGGGCTTGTGAATTCAACAAGCCAGAAAGAGAAGAAAATCATTTGGTTGTATGGTTTATTGTAATTTCGGCCTCAGAAGCCCATGCTTGCTCTCATTTCAAGGGGAGGAGAATTTACATGGGCCACAGCTGGTCAGGACTTTTTCAGTTCAGTGCCTTTTGTAGATCCCTCCTGTCCAGGAGAAGTTCCCGATGAGAAGGCAGCTGAGCTCTGCCCACCTCGTGCAGGTCACTGTGATCTGGACCCCAGTTCTGGGGCAGGACTGGGAATGGTGTAAGTCAAGTGTCTCTGTACCTAGGTGGAATGATCTTCCTTCAGTCAAGGCAACTCTTATGTCCGCCTTGATGTCCACCGAGGGCCACCCAACTCAGCCGTGGGACCTTCCTTCACATGAGGGAGGGCTGGAGCACAGTGTCCAGCTCTGGCTTGATTGGCCATGGAGACAGGCTCTTGCTGCTGGTGGCAAGCAGGCACTGCCTGAGCTTCCAAGGCTGCAACACCTTGTTCAAACCAAGCCAACACTGGCTCAGAGTTGCTTGTAGACAACCTGCCTAGCAGATCCCAACAGTTCAGTGTCTAAATGACGTTCTTCAAATCATAGCTTCACTGACTACTTTTGGACAACTTTGAGGACCGTAGCCTGGACTTAATAGCCAAATACTTATTAACTTATTTTATGTCAATCTTATTTTTATCAATAAGCAGAAAATTTTTGATTTTCATCCTGGCATAGAGTTAATGGATGGGGTGGAGAAGCTTCGAGAAGCTTCATAAGAGACTCCAAGTTTCCCACTTGTGGCCTCTATAGGCAAGAAAAAACACTTTAAAAAAGCAGTTTTGATCTGGAACTGCATGTTGCTTGTCTTGGTCCTTGAATTAGTGCAAGCTGAAAGAGAAGGAGATACCTGGGGAGTCTCTGGAGGCTTGGTGCATTTTATGAGATAGTTTAGTCCACTGGTCATGCAGGCAAGGACTTGGGTCATCAAGCATGGGTGTGAGCAATGTGTGTGTCCACCTCTGTGTTGGTTCTAGTGGGCTGTTGCTGGCATTTTTATGATTTCAGAATGGAAAATGCTCACCTTAAAAGGTCTTCAGGTTTGGAAAATAATTGCCAAAAGAGTCTGTAATTACCTTAAATGACATTAGAAAACCAAAACCACTGTTTGAAGAAATAGATGTTAGTAGTTTGTCACTGCTTCAGGCACCTGATCATTTGACTCCTTAAAATTGGGTTTTATTGCAGCTGAAAGGTAAGGAGATAATCAATCAGTTGCTTTGAAGGTGCTTTCCAATGTGCTCTCATCTTTCATGGATATGATTTCAATGAAAACTGTATTGAGTAGAGCCACCTTTTCTGGTGAGCTCTGCTCATTGCCATTTTGGGGACTGTTTCTGCAGCTGGTTCAGCTGTGTGTCACTGGTGGTGGCTTGAGTTGTTCTCCACATCTCTGCTAGTGGCATCTATCTTTTATGGGGTGTTTCCATCAAAAGTAATCAACTATTTCTAAGAGAGGGTAATAAGTACAAGATTTACTATTCAGGGGCTCTTGGGTGAAGTGTTTAATTGTAAGCGTGAGCTGTTCAGTTTTCTGGAGAAGTTCCCAGAGTCCTCCAAGAGAAAATCATGACCCGCTGCACACATGGTTCTCCATTCAGTGAAGAGATCTTGTGCTCTTCTCACTTTGACAGACTTAAAGTAACAATCTTTTTTGGTGCTTGCTCAGATCAGGTGGACCAAAACAGCAGGAAGTGCCTCTGACAGATTTCAAGACTCGAGTGTCTTCAATGAAACCTTGAGGATATCCAACATCCAGCGGCACCAAGGAGGACGCTACTACTGCAAGGCTGAGAACGGCTTGGGTTCACCAGCCATAAAGTCCATAAGAGTGGACGTGTACTGTAAGTAAACCATTTGGAAAGTTCTTACTAAGCTTTTTATTAATTGGTTATAAAATCTGGAGTTACTAAGGAGTGACCGGCTCTTTGTGAAGCCCAGTTTTAAACCATACTTTAGGGCAGATTCTGCCACTTTTGGGAGTATTTATGGTCAGAAGACTTGTGGCTGCTCTCAGTGAGGTCAGGTGGGGCTGCTCACATGTGGAAATATCTTTAAACAAAATCACAATACTTTGGTAAGAAAGATGAAACTCATGTACAACTCAGCCTGCTTAGATATCAGAGAAAGATTTGTCTGCAGCTTGCGTAGAGTGAGGATCTAGTACATAGCACAGCCTCTTCTCTCTTGTACTTTCGGCTGTGCATGCCCTCAAAACTGATATGGGGGCAAGTACAGATAGTTTTTGCTATTTTGCTTTAATTGCTGCTTTTTTTATTTTAAATGTCAATGTCTTCACGTTCCTGTGAGACGTGGTTTTAGGAGCTGTGCTTGAAACGTTGGGCAGTGAAAAATATGAAGTATCAGGATTGCAATGCAGTTGGTCACCAGAGCTGACAGAAAAAGAGGGAGCAGTTGAAAATGCCATACTGCAATAAACACACAAAATAGAATTAAATATAAATCCCAGTCTGACTTGCACAGACTCCAGAATCAGTTATGGAATTGGTGAAGTGGGGCAACTGCCTTTTGGGGGATTTTCTTGCCTGGTGTGTGCACTTAGCTTCATGATGGGCTTAATGAGCAATAAAATGCCAATGCCAAATTTGTAAATCCTTTATGAACAATAACTGAATTAGGAATTAATTGCTCGTTAACATGTTGGAGGCCAATAAATGAACAGGCAACCTTAATGGCTGCATAAGCATGCCACACAGAGAAGTGACAAGCATCTGTGTTTGTAATGGGGCTGGCACATTAAAGCACTTCTCTCTTACCCCAGCATCACCCATTTTTCCTTAATTCTCAATTTTTTGTGTGGCTGGGAAACTGACAGTGGCAGGAAAAGCAGTCTCAAGACTGGGATTCTCCATGGTCTGAACAGAAAGGGTTGAGAAAGATTGTTTTGAAATTGTGATTTATTTTTTTTCTTTAATTTCATTGAGGCTTCCATCTGGAATAGGTCTTTTTCTTTGTATCATATTTTGTTTACCTATTAATATGTGTTCTCAGATTTGCTGTCTAGGATTTAGTGCAGGTTTAATTTTATTTTTTGCATCATATGCTGCTTCTTAATATACCTCAAATAAAGACGATGCCTTTCTGGAATGTGAGAGACTTCAGGTTCCAGCCGTGATTAAATCCTAGGTGATTTCCCATTGTATTCAGGCTGGGTATTTTCATCTGTTAATGATCGAATAATGATCAAAACTTAAGATGCCAGTAAAGATTGGATCTCACTATGAAAAAGATAGGAGAAAAAAACCTGTATCCCACAGAAAAGCTGAATAGGAATCAAAATATTGGAAATTGAAACATCCGTGTTGAAACTTCCAAGTAGCTTAAAATTATTTTGTCTTTTTTTTTTTTAGTTGAAATTTTCTGTTTGTTGAGTATTTGCTTGATAGGTTGTATGTGGTTTGTGTTGTGTCAAGCACTCTGGGCAGGACTGAGGGGGGCTGTTGGAGGTGGGTATGTTTCCTGGAATAATTGCCTGTGAGATGCTTTTGCTCAGAGACCCCAAAACGAACCATAAAGATCCCAAGTACCCAGCCAACATTTTCTATCAAAACGCTTGTTGTTTTTCTAGTGAACATATACTTAGTAAATTTACATAGAGAAAAGCAGTTTTCTTACAGATTTAGGAGTCTGTCAAAACCAAACCTGTGGAAACCAGATGATGCTCCCTTTTGAAAGCAAAGCTTTGTTGTTAGAGCAAGAAAGAAATGTTTTTATTTTTTGGTGAATCTCTCCAATGTGTTTAAGGAAACAAAGTGCTTGTATTTCTTTAAAACTATATGGGTGAAAAAAATCACTTTGGAAGCATCTTGGCTTGTAAAGCTAAAGAGAGAAAACAATATCAAAGTTGTGTTCTACATTGGTTTTTGATCAAGAGCACTTCCGAAGGGCTAAATTAAGTCTTCAGCATCTAATTTACAATTTGAAAAGTCGCTATATAGCTTGAAAATGAATTATTGAAAACAATCCAAAATGTTTGTTTCCTCATTCATCTCCATTATTGACTTGCTGGCTGGTTGGGAAGTTTCAATATCAACATTTGGATAGGAATTCTCACTCTCCAGTAATTTCCTGTTTTTCGTTTTCCAGTTAGCTCTGGAGCTCTGCAACACTTGGAACCACACTTGCTGCTACTGCAGTAATTGATTATACAGATCTGAGTGATGACAGAGCCTGACTATTGGTCTGTGTGAGAGGAGAGGAGCAATAACGTTATTTTAACAGACTTCTGCAGTCTTGAAAATGCTTTAAGTTTGTTTTTGAAGGAGTTTGCCGGAGACTTTGCATGGATCTGCACATGTCCAAGTCTCAAAATATCAGTATCAATTTCCCCATGATCTCGAGTGACTCCAACCAGATCTTCTGACTGCTTGGTCCTGAGTGTTCAGGAGTTACTTGATGCATCTTCTGTAAAGAAGATCTAAGCTAAAGCTTTTGGGTTGACTGGGTTGAACGTCTGGCGTGCAGCATGAAGAAGGACATGGAACTGCTTGAAAGAGTCCAGAGCAGAGCCACAAAGATGATGAAGGGAGTGGAACATCTCCCTTATGAGGAAAGGCTGAGGGAGCTGGGTCTCTTTAGCTTGGAGAAAAGGAGACTGAGGGGGGACCTCATCCATGGTTACAAATATGTAAAGGGTGAGAGTCAGGATGATGGAGCCAAGCTTTGTTCAGTGCTGACCAATGATAGGACAAGGGGCAATGGATGCAAAGTGGAGCACAGGAGGTTCCATGTGAATCTCAGGAAGAACTTCTTTCCTGTGAGAGTGCCAGAGCACTGGACCAGGCTGCCCAGAGAGGCTGTGGAGTCTCCTTGGCTGGAGACATTCAAACCCCGCCTGGATGCGTTCCTGTGTGATGGACTCTAGGTGACCCTGCTCTGGCAGGGGGGTTGGACTGGATGAGCTTTTGAGGTCCCTTCCAACCCCTAGGATTCTGGGATTCTGTGATGCTGGCTGCAGAGCACTTACAGAAATGTGCCCGTGGTAGGACACCAGCAGCTGGTGTCTGGCCTGATCAGTGTTGGGCAATGAAAGAGTGAACTGTGCTCTGCTGGACATCTCTGTCCCTGTCTCACCCAGTGCCCGTTTCTGTTTGGGACCACCTGCGAAGGCCGAGAGCTGGATCTCTGCTCACACACTGCATAGCAGGGTCCCAGATGGATGCTGCATTCAGTATTTGAAAGCAGATAATATTAATGTTCATAGGTGCATCTTACTCCTTCATCTCTGCAAGCTCAGTACGGGCCTAAAGGTTACTTGGTATTATTTCTGTGTACCCTGCAGTTCTGATTAGCCACTTTCTAAAAACAACCTTGCTATCAATCTGAATTATGTGCTGCTGGAGGGCACGGTGGTTTTATTTCACTCTAAGAAGTTAAACAAAACCTCAAGCGTTTTATAACTGCGTCCATGTGTATGGAACACAGCTAAGGAGTTACACTAAGCACATGCAATCGTTTTGAAAATAGCCAGGGGGGTAAATCCTGCTGGACTGAAGAGGAAAAGGCGCCTGGTGAAGAATGAGTTGTGTGTGTTGTTTGCAGCCAGGCCTGTAACTGTGTATATCCCCATGGGCTGTCCTACTAAACCTCCAAGAGTTCACAGAAAGTCCTTCAGGTGCAGCGTTCCCATCAAGCTGTGTTTGGTTGTGACACTGGTCTTAGTGATGCCCCAAGGAGGAGAGGGAGTTTTGCTGGCTCTTCGGCAGGTGATGGTGGTGGTGCACCTGCTACAACCAATTCTGTTCCATTAACGTAGGCAGATCCAAGTCAAACCTTTGACAACTAGAGCTGCTTTTGGTCTGCTGTCAAAATACTTCAATGTAAAAATGGTGAGGGGAAAAAAAAAGGTGGTTCAGTGCTGCCAAAGTTCTTGTTTCCTCGACAGTTACTCTTGGAAAGAAGGGCAGGCACAGAGCCTCCTCCTAACACTTTGCAGCTCATCACCTTGACTTTGCTACTTTCTTTTAGAAAGATCTTTTCGCTTTCTGGAGGGATAGGACTGTGGTGAATAGACTGGGAACAGTCTCTTCCTTACAAGGAAACTTTCTGTCCTCACTTTTTGTGTCTATGAAAATAGCTTTTTGCTCTCCCAGCTCTGGCTGCAGCTCCTCATCTCTCACATCACATTAAAACACACTCGGTCCCCCTGGCAGCGTATTCTCAGGAGGGACATTTCCATTCTTGCTGAGCCACCAGGAGAAGAAACTGCCTCGTATATCCAAGCTGTATTCATCCTAGACTTGAACTCTTTTTCTTCTTTCTCTGGAAGTATCCCTTTAAAGTACATCTCATCTTTCCTCTTTGAAGAAAAAGCTTTTGTAGTTGACTCCTAGGAAAATTTCTGCTTGACTTATGGAGGACACTTTCTCCTTTTATAAGGAAGGAAACTTAAAGTATAAATTAAGTATTTTTATTTAAAGAAGCAGAGCTTCTACAAGAAAGCTTTTCTGCTTGTTCCTGAAGGACAATTTACCAGATTTTTTTTAAAAAAGTACTAATTGCTTGATTGAAAATGTATTTTCATATTCCTCCTGCTTCACGGATATTTGTGGACACGAGGGCACGACCTGGAGTAAAAGAAGGTGGAATGGAAGGTTGGGTTTATGTTAAAAGTCTTTCAAAATTAATTTGGAAGTCAGGATGAAAAATGTTTCTCAAACAGGTTTAGTGCACGGATATGTGAAGATTTTATTGTGTGGTGTATAAGAGACACACACTGTGCAGAAAACTCTGCTTGTTGAGGAAATCTGTAATGCCAGGATTAAGAGGTTGATCAGGGTTTAGGGGAAACAACCATTTCTTTTGCTCAGAGATCCACTTAAATCATTGCTTGCAGCTCTGTTTCCAGAAACTATCCCCTTACACAAGATGAGTTAGAGCTGCCACAGGGTATTCTGTTCACGGGAAGCACATTAAGTCCATCCACCAACAACTGCTTCCTAAATACCTGTTGGCATGCATGTATATTATGAATAGTATTTGTGGGGCTCAGAGTTGTCTTGAGTCTCTGCTGACCACCTTTGAGGCTTCCTTAACTCTTTCACTTCCAAGCTTAAACCTCTCATTTCATTTTCTTATGGGTTAATTATAGGGTTTCTGCTTCTCTGGTGGGTCTCTTGGCATGTGGTTGCTGTCTGTCATCTCCATTGCCATGGGGGCATTTGTCGTCTTGACAAGTGCAGCATCTGCCCTGGGCTTGCTGTGAACATCACCAGGAAGCTTCAGGACTGGTGTTAGCAAAACCTGTAAGTGCTCAGGATTTTAACTAATGTTGTGATGTCAGTGAGGAAGGGAACAAAGCAAGACTGAGCTTTTGTCTCAGTTCCATGCCCACTCTTGATGCCCTTACTAATAGGGATTGTTTTAATCCCAAGAGA
Source organism: Aegotheles bennettii (assembly GCA_013398125.1). NCBI lineage: Eukaryota > Metazoa > Chordata > Aves > Caprimulgiformes > Aegothelidae > Aegotheles > Aegotheles bennettii. The sequence goes on from VZRW01005948.1 coordinate 146,959, forward strand.
ACCCTTTCCATAAGTGTTGTGCATTAAGATGAACAAAGATGTCATGCATGAAGATGCTCAGGGGACTGGAGCAGCTCTGCTCTGGGGACAGGCTGAGAGAGTTGGGGGTGTTCAGCCTGGAGAAGAGAAGGCTCCAGGGAGACCTTAGAGCACCTTCCAGTGCCTGAAGGGGCTCCAGGAAAGCTGGAGAGGGACTGGTGCCAAGGGCAGGCAGTGATGGGCCGAGGGGGCACGGGTTCCAAGTGCCAGAGAGGAGATGGAGATGGGATGGGAGGGAGAAATTGTTTGGTGTGAGGGGGGTGAGAGCCTGGCCCAGGGTGCCCAGAGAAGCTGTGGCTGCCCCTGCCTGGCAGTGTTGAAGGCCAGGTTGGATGGGGCTTGGAGCAACGTGGTGTGGTGGGAGGTGTCCCTGCCCATGGCAGGGTTTGGGACTGGGTGAGCTTTAAGGTCCCTCCCAACCCAAAACAGTCTGGGATTCTGTGATTAAAGACATTCTCAATTTCTGTCTCAGACCAGAGTCTTTGTTTGACAAACATCTCCTGTGGCTGGACCTGTTTCCCAGGCTTTTTGATGCATCTCAGCCCTGGAGTCAGGAGGGATGGGACCTCCCATCTTCAGTGTTCATCATTCAGGTTTGACTGAACCATGCTCAGTGTTGACAGATGATTTTAGCAAACAAGGAGCATTACAGGTTTCCCAGCTTGGGCTGACACAGAATGCTACTGATAATATGTGTCAAATGACAAAAATATCAACCTGCTAATCTTCTTCAGCACCGGAGTGTGTCTCCTCAGTTGCATGTGCAATCAGAAGGCTGCAAGAGAGGTGTTATTCAGAGGGAAGGCAGGGTCTGTAATTCAGTGATCGCGATGCTAATTTGCCTTATCAGCCTGCTGAGGATGTTGCAGGGAAGTGCTGAGTGTTGTGCAGAGGGATTTAGCTGTGTTGCTCTCCATCTCCGTCCTTGGTGTCAATGCCAGCCGAGCTGCTCCATCCCCACATTTAGCAGGCCAGATTCACCCTGAATTTTCTGCGTGCTGCACAAATCCTATTGTTTGAATGCAGAATCAAATGCAGCATTGATAATTATTTGACTCCTGATAATTATTTGACTCCTGATAATTATTTGACTCCTGAAAATTGACTCTCAATAATTATTTGACTCCTGAAAATTGACTCTCAATAATTATTTGACTCTCAATAATTAATTATTTGACTCTCAATAATTGCTCCACTGGGTTGCTGCAGGGCTCTGCATCCTACTCAGACCTGAGGTGCAGTGCTATGGGGCTTGGCTGTGCCTGTTGGGAAGCCACAGCTTTGCTTTATCTCTTCATAACCACATGTCCACACAACTGGTATGATGTGCTTGCTTATGTAGAGTGAAGAGCTGTGATAATGAAGACACGGTCCTAGGAATGGGGAGGGAATCAGCTGAATCTGCCAGCTGCTGCTCTCATTGCTCCGGGTTCCTTCCCCAGCATTTCCCAGCTCACCACAGTCCTAAGGAGCCAGAGAAGCTGAATTTAAACTCGCCGAGATGAGGAGGGAGGTGATGCTTTCTCCCAGAGTGCTATTTTTGTCTGGATGAGATAATTGTGTGCTCTTCTTGAATGATAAGAAGGCTGCCCTCGGCTTCCCTCTCCCTACACAGTGAGGATGTGGCCAAGTCTGCCTGGCACTGGGAAGGAAAGAGTGGGGGGAATTTTGCATGGGAAATGATTTAAAAATGAGCTCCTTACACTAATTCTACTGAAGCAATTAATGCAAACATTCACAGGGAGGATTTATAGCAATGGACTCTTTATGCCTAAAACATCGATGGTAACAGTGAGTATGGAAGATGGTGCTTCTGGTGGGTCTCAACATGCCCCCTTAGGTAATTGCCATGTTCCAGTCTTGCAGCATCCCACCTTTTCCAGGTGTTTTTGCATGAGAGGATTAAAGAAATCCCTTTCACTGACTCTGTTTTCTCCAACCAAAATAACCTCCAGATTTTAAAATATAGGCCCTGGCAACATCCATTTCTGTAGGTTCACATGTTGTTGCTGCTGCTAGAATGGTTTGGCAGGGGGTGACTGATGCACGTGTGTGAGCTGAACCTCTGTCTGGACCACAGCAGTATTCCTTTGATTTTTTTCTCAGTAATACAGATGTAGCTGTTGGACTGTTAATATGAGTATGGTGATGAGAGGGCTGGAGCAGCTCTGCTCCGGGGACAGGCTGAGAGGGATGGGATTGTTCAGCCTGGAGAAGAGAAGGCACCGGGGAGACCTTGGAGCGCCTTCCAGTGCCTGAAGGGGCTCCAGGAAAGCTGGAGAGGGACTGGTGCCAAGGGCAGGGAGGGATGGGACGAGGGGGAACGGGTTCCAAGTGCCAGAGGGGAGATGGAGATGGGATGGGAGGGAGAAATTGTTTGGTGTGAGGGTGGTGAGAGCCTGGCCCAGGGTGCCCAGAGAAGCTGTGGCTGCCCCTCCCTGGCAGTGTTGAAGGCCAGGTTGGATGGGGCTTGGAGCACCCTGGTGTGGTGGGAGGTGTCCCTGCCCGTGGCAGGGGGTGGCACTGGATGAGCTTTGAGGTCCCTTCCCACCCAAACCAGTCTGGGATTCTATGACTACAACACCAGAGTAGCAGCTTAATCCTTTTTTTCTCCAGGGTTCCCACATCAGAATCTGATGTGCTGTTGGTGCTTTGGCACCTTCTGAGTTGGCTCAAGGTGCTGAGCCACTGGGCTCTGTGCTTTCTGTGGTGTGAGGAGCTGGTTGCAGGTGTGAGCAGCACACGTTCAGCTCACGTCAGGCTTTGTGGTGTGGATATTCCCTGCTAAGGCTCGGGTGGCACCTGAATCCCACATGTTTGTGTGTGTATTTTCTGCACGCTTCTCTGCAGATGTTTATATCAGTCTCCTGGCCACAGCAATTAAGATGTAATTCAGGGATTGAAAATACAGTTCAGCTGTTTCATTATTTTCCGTGCTGCCTCTTTGATTTGTGTTTACCTCGTGCTGACCACAGTGAATCATGTGTTCTTATTGCAATGACATTTTTAATTTCCATCTCTGGTACCTACCAATATTCATTGATGTGTTATTTGATCTTCTTTTTGGCCTTTCATTCATTAGAAGTCCAGTGACCATGCTTAAATCCCCATTCACATGGTTGCATGAAAGACCAGAAATAATGAATGCAAATTTTTTTCTTAAAAAAAAAGAGGAAAATTAATATAAATCAGTAGCCTAAGCATTGGCATGTAAGGAAAGCAAATATATTCATCTTTCATCATTTTTTTTGCACGATACAATAAAAGAAGACACTTTGAAATGAGATATTAAGCAGATGGAAAGCATTTAAAAGCTTTCCAATACTGGTAATTGTCATCTTTCAACACGAGAGAAATATAAATTTAATTTGTGAGTTTCTGATTATTCCTTCTCTGGGGTCAAACTTGTGCAACACACCATTAAAGCCTCTGAAAAAGGCTGTGCTTGGTGGTTACTGGAAGAGGACCATCCCCTCCCCAGTACGCAGCTGGCACTGGGAGAGGTTGGGCTGGCTGGGGAGTGCTGGGGCTTGAGGCTGTGCAGGACTGGTACCAGGTGGGGCATCTGGTGGTGTCTTTGTCAGCCCCCAGCTCACTCTCTAACTTGTAGGAACAGAGATTTGGGTTCAATCCCCCTTGGTTAGGGCCATGGGTTAGTGGTGGAGATGACAGTGCTGGGTCTTGATGATCTTAAAGGGCTTTTCCCACCCAAAGATTCCATGGTTCTATGAAGTGTATGGGCTTTGGAGCTACAACTGTGTCTGGAAAATGAGGAGAGGGGTCCAGGCTGCTGCTTTAGAGATGCCACACTTCCATGCACAAGGTTTTCCTATGGGATTATCAGAGACACTCATGGATCCACAGAGTGGATGTTTGTGAGGGCTGGTTGGTACTGAGCTGTTTTATGGTGGCTCCCTGGACTGCTGAGCATTGGTAAATCTGTTACAGTTTTATCCCTAGGACTCACCTGGAGTAGTATCCCTCCTGCCCTTTGGCAATGAGCAGACAGCCTTTGCTCCATCGTGGGGACACAGTCACAGCAGGGTTGGTTGTTGTGTGCTCAGCAGCGCAGGTGAGCTGGAAGCAACTGCTGAAGCTCTGGTCTGGTGTCCTCATGCCCCCAGCTGTAGAATTCCTGGTTTGGGGAACACAGATTTTTCATGGTAGACTTTCTTGCTTTAATTCAGCTCAGAAAGGTCTGCTGGGTCTGGAGAGGAGTTTTGTGGGTGGGTGGGTGGTTGGGGTGAAGTGAGAAGCTGGGTTCTGCTTCTGGAAGACAAGGTTGTTCCAGTCTGAACCCTGGGTGCCTCAATGGCACAGCCTAGCAGGCTGCATGAGAGGGGAACTGCTGCTGGTTGTTCCTATTTAAAAACATTATATTTTAATTTTATTTAACTTCCATAACCACATGTCTGGTGTTCAGCTCTGTGTGGAAACCCCTGAGCTGACCAGCTGTACAGAAGAGTCTGTAAATGTGTGTGTCCTTCTCCTACACTGCATTTTAGCCCCTTGCTGCTCCTTCTGTGCCAGGCAGCTCTGCACAGTGGTCTGTTGAAACCTACTGATCACAACAAAAAAAGATTTATCTTTAAAACCTGTTGGGAACTGAGACTGGAAGCACTGGGAAAGGACCCCAAGCCATTCCTGGAGAGCTGGGTGCTGCCCCAGGCACCAGATCCTGTCCCTTTGGGATGTGTTGACTTCAATCCCAAAGAGAAAAGGAGGAGGATGTTTTGCCCCATCTGGTTGCCATCACCTTGCCTGGGTTTGTGCTGGATTGGGCTTGTTTTCTACAAGTGTTTCAGTTGAGGTTGCTTGATAGAAAGTCATTTTAAGCCTACTGACATAAGACCTTGTTGTCCAACGTGAGGGCATGGTGTAGAAAGTACTGGGTCTGCGTGTCCACTTCTCTAAGGCAAACCACCTGCATACCTTCTGTTTCCTGGCAGAAGCACACAATTGAAAACACAAGCCCTGAATGATGTAGGTTAGTGCAGAGATTTCCCCTGGGGTGCTGATCTGAATCCTGGGTGCTCCTGAGCAATGAAACTTATTGTGAACACCTAATGCTGAGGTGGCCCAGCAGGGTTGCATAAATGCCTGTGCACTTAGCACCAGGGGGCTTTGTATTTCATAGAATCTTGGGATCGTTTTGTTTGGAAAAGCCCTTTAAGATCACCAAGTCCAACCGTTAACCCAGCACTGCCAAGGCCACCACTGACCCATGGCCCTCAGCACCACATCTACACAGCTTTGAGATCCCTCCAGGCATGGGGACTCCACCACTGCCCTGGGCAGCCTGGGCCAGGCCCTGACAGCCCTTTGGGGAAGGGATTGTTCCTCAGATCCAACCTAAACCTCCCTTGATGCAGCTTGAGGCTGTTCCCTCTTGTCCTATCGCTTGTTCCTTGGGAGGAGAGACCCAATGTCTCATTGCCCTGTTGAGCTGTGTCTGATCCCATTGGGAGTGGAGCATGGTGTCTCTGTGCTGCTCTGCAGGGAATACAAAGCCCATTAGCTCCTGGGGCCCAGCTCTTGATCCCCTTGCCTTGTTCCACTGAGGTTTGTTTCAGGTACCAGTTGCAGCCCCATCAGTTGAGGACCACCCCGAGGTTTTTCACCCCTGTGCCTGGCAGCTTGGTCCCAGCTCACCTTCTGCAGGCAAGTGCTGGTGTCATCAGAGCTGAATTCCCCGCTTCTCTTGTTTAAATAGAATTTAAAATGCAGCTGCTATTTTAAGCCTTGGCAACCTGCTGATGACCTGATGTGAAATGATGTTGGTTTGCCTAATAGCTTGGGATTTTTGTGCAGTAGGTGCTGGGACTGCAGAGTCCCTAATAGCATATTTTAGAGTTCTGATGGATTTTTAAATAGCCTGCCAGCATTAAGGCAGGCTTTCCTGTAATCTGCATTTTCCAGTAAAATAGGAGCCTGGTTACCTACTGATTCAGAGTTTTCAGGAAGTCTATTCATGCTCATTCCCTCCTTTTCACTCTCCCTTGTTTTTTGCCTTCATCACCCTGTTGAGTTCCCTGCACAAGGGGACCTCGGGTGCTTAATTGATGTGCTACAGGGAGCATCCCTGGGGCAAGGCAGGGAGGGGGAGGAGATGTGTAGGGTCGTTACATCTGGAAACCTCAGGCCTTGCAGTTCCTTATAAAAAATTGAAATTTCAAGCTGGTGCATACTCTTTCCTTGTGGACAGCCTGCACTGACAGTAACCCTTGTCAAAGCAGGCTTTGAATGTGAAAAAATCTTTATATAATCCTCTCCTTGCAATAACAGAGTCAGATCAGAGAGCAGTTGTGGGTGTGCAAATGTCCCCATGTATTAACAGCTTTGCTACCTGCTGACAGGCATCTGCAGGGACTTTTTGTACCTCCCCAGGTATTTCCCAGTTTGCACATACAAGTGTCTGATGGGTCACTGGGACAGAACACAGAGGACCTTGAAATGCATGCAGACTTTCAGAAAATAAATCCTGTGTTGTTTATATCCATAAAATTATCTGCATTGCCTATGCTTAGTAAAACTGGAGTTAAAGTACCTTGTAGCATACTTGTGATGCCTTAATACCGTGAGTTGGGAGTTTGGAGCAACCCATAGCTTCTGATGGGGTGTAAGAGCATGTGTAGCATCGAAATTTAATGTGTCCTGTTTTATCTGCTCCTGTGCTCATAAATTAAGCAGCCTGTGATTAGTGGAAAACTGAAACATGGTGGAAAACAGCTGATGTCTCCAATGGCTTCTTGTTAAATGGCACCAGGTGACAGCAAGCTGAGAAGGACCGCGAGGAGACAGCATTGACCTCAGAAATAGGCTGGAGAGATTGGAGAAGTGATCTGTGAAATGTGTTTTGGAGAGAAGGTGGCAGGATCCTACGTCCTTAACTTCTGTGAAGGAAAAGAGCCAGCAGGAGGGTCTGTGAGGTGCTGGGGGTCTGAACGTGCTGTAATGATTTTGGAAAGCAGAAATAGTGCCCTTGGAAGGAGGAGGAGGGGGTGTTGGTGTGAGGAATTGAAGCAGCCCTTCTGCTCTAATGGTTTCTGGACTGGGGAGGGCTGTGCATCATAGCCCAGGGAAGAGGTGGATCGATGGAAAAGGTCAGAGCAGTGACAGATGAGCAGGAAAGGTTTCTGGTGCAGGAATAAAATGATTCATGAGGGTTGTTCATGGCGAAGAGGAGAAGGCCAAGGAAGGGTGCAGTTAATAGGAGCTTTCGGGTGGGCTAAGGAGAATTTTTCTCTGAAGATCCCCAAAGGGTGAGGCAGACGGTTAATTGGCTTAAGTTGCAGTGAGAGGTGAAGGTTAGACAGCAAGGAAAGCTGTTTGATGGTGGAGATGGGCAGATAGTGAAACAGGAGCTCCAGGGGACAGTGAGTGTCTCCTGCAGGGAGCCCTTTGGGGACAGGCTGGAGAAACATCTCTCAGTGCTGGCAGTGGCAGAACCAGTCCTGCTTCTGGGCACAGAAAAGGATGAGCCAGAGCTTACAGGGGCTTTTCTGGCCCTTTTTTCCCCATGGTTCTGGCCCTTTTTTCCCCATGGTTCTGGCCCTTTTTTCCCCATGGTTCTGGCCCTTTTTTCCCCATGGTTCTGGCCCTTTTTTCCCCATGGTTCTGTCCCCAGCATCAGCCCTGGCCAGGGCTGTGAGGTGGTTTCCTCTCAAGACTGTCACTGTGACATTTTGAGAGAGATAAAACTGCAGAAGATCCATTGGGACATACAGAGATTAGGTGATTAAATAACTGGGGGGAAAAAAAAACCCCAAACAACAAAAAACAAAACAACCCCACCCTACATTCTCAACCCCCCCAAAACAAGAGCAGGCACCACACTGGATTATATTCCGTATTATGCTTTTTAAAGCTACAGCTCTGGAGCTGCAGATAGACTGCTGGTGTTGCTGTGTGTGTGTGTGAAATAATAATTAGTCTCTGTTCAAAGCAGAAAATGCAAACCAGCTCAGAGGCAGTGATTTACTGTATCGCTGCATGGTTTCCTCAGCTCCGAGAGGAATCTGTCCGTGTTATTTCAGCTTTGAACTTGAACTCCCCCTGCTCATTTGCTGATTGCATTCCTGCCCAGATCCAGGAGATCCACTGGAATGGATGAAAGCAGAGTTGGACCCACTGCGCTCATGAAACAGCACAGCCCAACACCAGTGCAGCCTGCGAGGCTGGGAATGGCATGGGCTGGTTTTAAATTCAACAGATGAACATGGAATGTGTTAAAATATCCCAACAGAGGGCTTATTTGCCAGCTGTTTGATTGTTTTCCTCTGGCATTATCTGCAGAGCAATTAGGCATGAATAAAAAACTTCTCGAGATGCTTTCAAGGAAATATTGACCGCTAACATTTTAATTAAGGCACATTGAAGTAGAAACGTTTGAATCAACAATATGGACAATAGTGAAGCAAGTTGGGTTTCAAAAAAGGAGGCTTATTTACCATCCTCCTAATAACACATCCAGCCTGTCCCCTGGACTGAAGCGTCAGTTTAAACCAGCTAAATGCATTCATTTTCCCCCTCAAAAATAAGCATGAAAAATTGAAGGACAGGCAGTTTTAAAATAAGCTCAGCCCATCATTTCAATCCATAAACAAAATGTGTCTGCACTGAGCTGTGAAGCTCATGGAGTGGGGTGAGGTGACCCACTTGCATACGGACACATCTCCCACCATGTACAAACAGATCAGGTGTGGTAGCACTCCCAAGAAAACTGTTTACCATCATGGCCCATCTCCATACTGGTGCCAAGGTGATTCCGCAGGGCTGGGGGGTCACTGGTGTTGCTTTACCACCACAGTGTTGAGTCCGTCATTGCTGCTAAGGGAGGAGAAGGTGAATGAATGTGTCCTGCAAGCTGCCAGAGAGGGAAGAACAGACTGAGCAATTGTCTCTGGGTGTTACTTTCTGCAGGGGTTGGGTCTGGTGACTGTGCCATGGGAAAATGAGCCCTTCCCTGTGCATGGAGAGGGATGGTTTGACTCACCAGGATTAGAGTTTTTATCTACCATCCCCCTGAAAACCCAGCACTTGCAGCACTGCCCTTGCACCTGGGGACTTTCATTGCCACTGAATTTACAGGGGTTCCTCACACAGTAGTTCACCCCTGAAAAGGAAATGCACAGTTCCCAGGAAGTCCTTGGGAAGTTTTCTGTCCAGATGCTTTTTTCCTAAGGTGTATTCAGATACTGTGATGAGGGGAAAGATAAATATCCTGCGTGCCTTCAGTCCTCTGAGCTGAGCCTCGTGCTCCACACATGCTGTCTGTGTTGTCCCTTGCTGCTTGTCTGCAGCCAGCTATGTCTGGGGGACCCATTTCCTAGCAAATCCTTGTCCTCCCCTCCTGCAGTCACCTCTTTCAGAAGGGAGATCCCTTCATTTTGCATTTTTCCCAGTGATATATTAACGTAACTCCATGAACAGGCTCAGCATAGGAACAGGGACACAGATCTTCTCCTTCCAATAGAGCTGATGAGAGGCTGAGCTCCAGACTCATGCCCTCACTCACCATCTCTCTCTGATCAGTTGCTATTGTATCATCTTCTGGCAGATGCAATCATTTTGGGAGAGTGCTGCTTCCCAGAACCACCTTTGGGCAGGCTTATGGGAAAGGGAGGCGTAGAATCATAGGATCATGGACTCATTTGGGTTGGAAGAGACCTTTATGGTCAAGTCCAACCATTAGCCCAACCCTGCCAAGTCCATCACTAAACCATGGCCCTCAGCACCACATCTAAAATCTGAAGATTTCAATCTGTAGATCTGAAACAGGGGAGTCATTGGTTGCTATCCTGCTCCTTTGGTGATTTAAGCAATGGGTGTTAAATAACTGGGCTCTTGCTTTTGGTACTGTCTTCTGCTGGGGTTTCCAGGAGATGGGCACTGGCAGTACTGGTATTAGGAGATCCAGCCTGGAAGGGCTCCCCAAACCACGTCTGCACCTACTGAGCCCTCTGTTGAGTTTCCTCAGGGGCTTTAGTACAGGGACCAGATATTTGAGTCTGGGTTTAGGGCTCCACAGCCAGGAGGATATAAGTGAAGCAAGTCTTGGATCAAGCATTTAGGCCTTCTTAATTAAATGAAGATGCTCTTCAAAGGCATGGCAGCATTTAAATTCTCAGATCACAGAAGAACATTTGGTATTTACCTGCAATAAACATAGATATTTATAAAAGAAATCTTAAAAATTGGGGACTACTGGTGATGTGCTGTTTCTCTTTGATCAATAATTGTAAACAGTCAGGTCATGATGGTAAACAGTTTTCTTGGGAGTGCTACCACACCTGATCTGTTTGTACATGGTGGGAGATGTGTCCATATCCAAATGTCATTATTATTATTGTTATTATTATTATTATTTTATTTTTTTAGCACTAGGTAGAAAGGAGTGGGCACTTTGAGAACACAAGTAATTTACCCCAATGCAGACTTGTGTTTAGATAAGACTCCTTCCCCTGCCTTGTCCTGCTCTTGTGCCCCAAGTTGTACATCCTCCCACATGCTGTCAGCATCACCTAGAAAAAACTTGGTACAACATCTCTTGGTGACAATGTAGCATGGAGTGGGTGGCATCTTCCTGCTTTTTTAAGTCAGTCTAGAGTAATTCTTAAACTAAACAGTTAGCCACCTGGGTGTAAGAGGAGGAGTTATTCATGGTGCTGTATTTCTGTGAAGTATTTTGAAGCAAAACAGCTGTTCAGAGGCAATCAGCACAACTACTGCTGCTTTGCACAGCTCATGCACTCCAACAGTTCGAGTCAAGCAAGCATCACTTGAGTTGGACACTGCTGTGACACGGGAGAGGTGACGGGGCAGGAGTGTTTCTGAGGAGGTTACTGGGCGTTAAGGAAAGGTGCAGTTTATTAGCAGCATGTGGAGACCACTTTCATTTTGTGTATATTAGTCTGTTAAGAAAGTAAAGTTGCTCCTTTTCTGAGGACGTGCGGCACTGACCCAGCACAGACCCTCAACAGTTTTCCTAGGCAGGAGCATGGATGGATGGATGGATGGATTGCCCAGAACGGTGGTGGAGTCACCATCCCTGGAGATGTTCAAGATGCATCTGGATGTGGCAGTGGGTGTTATGGGTCAGTGGTGATGTAGGTAGGGGTTGGACTGGATGAGCTTGAAGGTCTCTTCCAATCTCGATAATCCTATGATTCTATGACGAGCCCTAGAGACATATGCTTTGTATAAGGATTTGTTTTCTAATTCCAGAAGTTTGGGGTTAGCTTTTTGGCAAGCAGCTGGCCAGAACAGAAAAAACTTGAACCAGAGCAGGAGAATCTTGCAGCCCTGGTCTCTCATTGGAATTTATGCTGAGAATGTGAATTCGCTTTGGGGAACATTGAGTAGAAGGAGTCAAGTAACCACCCTAACTTGTAAAAATCCCAAGGAAATCAATTACTAGGAAAAGAATGGCATTTTTTGTTCTTTTTTTTGAAAGAAAAAAAAAGAGAAAGGACAGCTCTGGGCTGCCCCTTTAAATAAGGAAATCACAAACTGCATCCTGAAGATGCTTCAGTGGGTACCATCTGAAGTTCAGCCTGCCCCATCCCTCTCTCCTGCAGTGTTTGCTGTTAGTCACAGTATCTTCTTCCTTACTTGAGGAAATCCTTCAGCGTGTCAGTTGTGGGATGGCACATGGGGAGCTTTGATAAACTGCTGGAGGCTGTCCTCAGCATGGAGATCAGCAAGGGGCTTGGAGTGGGATCAAACCCGTTCAGCCATGCCTCATTCTCATCAGTTTGTCACACAGGTGATTTGGTGATGACCTGATTTTTCACAAGTAGGGTCATTATTTTCTGGACTCAGACCAGCACTGGATTTAGCTTTTTAAATGAGCCGCTGTGCATTAGGCACGGGCAGTGCAGGTGGTAACAGAAGCTGAAGGTGATGATGTGTTTAGAGTTCATCAGTTAACTGGGATTTTCTGGAACCAAGCTGTGACCTTTATTGCTTTTTTTTTTATGGGTTTTGTGGATGGAGAACACAAGCAAAACATAACTGCCCTCTTAAAAACCTCCTTGATTTCTTCAAAAGACTGGCCTACAATACTAAGTGTACCAGACTATCAGTATTTTAAAGGAAGCACTGGCTTTGTTTGTGTGACCGTTTGCTCTCTGACGTTTCTAAAAGAAAACCAAACCCAACAACAACAAAAAGCTTCCCCCCAAAAACAAACAAAAAGAAACGTAGTATTTTATCCACATTTCAAAATTTGTTAATTATCCCATATGAAAAATATTAACCACATGACTATGATTTTATTTATTTCCAGAACTTAATTAGGAAGAAACTCAGTGAAAGCAAAGTCACCTTGAGGAAAGTCAATACTAGTCAAAGATACTGTTTTCATGGGGTTGCTTTTTTAATCCCTATAACTCAATGAAATCAGTACCTTGAAAGTAAACTTTGCAACAATTCAGCTGGCTGTGCATTTGAATTAACCTCTTATTTAAATGCATGAAGGGACTTATGGCTCTCAGGGCTGCTTCCTCAGCCTTTCTGCAAACTGCTCTGCTGTCTCCCTCACCTCCCATTCTCAAAGTTTTCTTGGCTCCTGCTTTTTCTCTCTTCTTTTACTTAGAGAATGTTGAACAGAAAATGAAATGCCATTAAAATAATGCAATAACTTCATGAAGGTTCCAGTGCAACCCAGTAGTGTTTGCTGGCCATTTTAAGGACTATTCATGATTCAGAAAGAATTTATTAAGTGTTATTTAAGCCTATTTTAATGATTTTTAAATAAATTAGGAAAAATAAGTATTAACTTATTGCATGATTGATTTCATGATAAGGGGATTCATCACTCAAAGGTGTTTGTGGATTCAGGTGTATTTTTCTTCTTCAAGGACCTCTTGGAGCTGGTAGAAAAACTTGGACACGGTACTGAGCAGCACACTTCCAGTTTACCCAGCTTTGAGCAGCAGGTGGTGGATGTGCTGATCACCAGAGATCTCTTCCACCTCGACTCTTTGGTGATTCTGTGAAGCCTTGCAATTACTGACTGGGTATTGCACTTCTGGTTTTTAACTTGACTAAGTTGTAGATTGAAAGAAAGCAACATTGAAATGTCTTTGGAGATTTTGAGATGCCACGTATGAAGATTTTCATATTGCTGGTTTTATAGGTACTGGATCAGAAAGCTTTCCCATATTTTTATCTTCACTGATGACTCAAGAACCTCAAGAGAGGTTCTCCTCCCCCTCTATTCTGCCTTGGTGAGGCCACATCTGGAGTATTGTGTCCAGTTCTGGGCCCCACAGTTCAAGAAGGACAGGGAACTGCTTGAGAGAGTCCAGCGCAGAGCCACAAAGATGATGAAGGGAGTGGAACATCTCCCTTGTGAGGAAAGGCTGAGGGAGCTGGGTCTCTTCAGCTTGGAGAAAAGGAGACTGAGGGGTGACCTCATCCATGGTTACAAATATGTAAAGGATGAGGGGCAGGACGATGGAGCCAAGCTTTTTACAGTGCTGACCAATGATAGGACAAGGGGCAATGGATGCAAACTGGAGCACAGGAGGTTCCATGTGAATATCAGGAGAAACTTCTTTCCTGTGAGAGTGCCAGAGCACTGGACCAGGCTGCCCAGAGAGGTTGTGGAGTCTCCTTGGCTGGAGACATTCAAACCCCACCTGGATGCGTTCCTGTGTGATGGACTCTAGGTGACCCTGCTCTGGCAGGGGGGGTGGACTGGATGAGCTTTCGAGGTCCCTTCCAACCCCTCGGATTCTGTGATTCTGAGACTCAGATCTCACCAATTTCCTGGAATAGGAGAAAAGCAGAATGACTGTGATACAGGGTAGATTAGAGGAACAATGACAGCCAAACTCAGCTCACAACCAATGAGTTCTCCAAAACAATTGCTATTCACAGCAGACCAAAGAGGCTTAGGGGCAACCTCCTCTGTTACCTGTTTTGCCTATAGTAGCCATCAGCTGGCCATATATTAAGTAGCTAATGGACTTAGATTCCCTGATTTTTTTAGCACAGCATCAAAGAGAATCAGTCTTGGAACCTGAAGGGCTTGTGCATGCGTGACGTGTGCTGTTCAGCCTGAGAGCTCTTCTCTTGGAGTCAGCTGTGGAAGTAAGAGGAGTTGACACGGTGACTTTCCATCTTCCCAGATGCGTAATCGAGCAGTGTCCGTTGTCTGTGTCAGCTCTTAGCCCCTGTAAGTGGAGTGGGTGGAAAAAATAACTTCAAAATATATGTGTCCCTCCTATTTTGAGCAGACAGATATTGAACATGCTGATGGAAATTTTTGTTGACTTTGATTTGGAAGCAAATGAATGGAAGTTGACGAACTCTACGTGTAAACCTCCTCCATTTACTGTATCTTTCTGGAAGGCATGGTTACAAGCCAGCCTATAAAAGGGGCTCCTTCCTGGCATGCACACTGCCCAGGGTTCTGTGAAACAGGCCAAAATTACATGGAATAAAAACAACCAAACCCTAATAAATATGCAGTTTGCTATTTTTTCCCAAATGAGGTCAAGAAGAGCAGGAAGCTTCATTCTGGGTCCGCGTGGCCCAGCAGAGCTGGGAATTGCTGCTGTTCCTGTATAACTGAGCATTCCTGCTAGGATGGTGACACAGAGGGTGGTACGTTTGGGCAGCAGATGTTTCTCAAGGTAACCAGGCTAATTCTGCAGGTCTGGATGCTAACAGGCGCTCACACCACGTGATAATTGTTGGGTTGTGTTTTCAGAGGCAGGCATCAAATTCAGTATGTCCTGCTCATCAGTTGGACCCTTTGGTTGTGTTAATTAATCTGGGGTCACAGAGCTCCTGGCCTGTGCAGAGTTTGACCTGGCTGTTTGAGCCATCCCGAATTGCTGATGACAGGACGAGAGGAAATGGCCTCAAGTTCCATCAGGGGAAGTTTAGGTTGGAGATTAGGAAGAAGTTCTTTCCTGAGAGGGTGGTTGGGCACTGGAATGGGCTGCCCAGGGAGGTGGTGGAGTCCCCGTCCCTGGGGGTGTTCAAAAAACGGGTTGATGAGGCACTTGAGGCCGTGGTCTGATGGTCCAATAGTTAGGAATATGATGGGATAAAGGTTGGACTTGATGACCCTGGAGGTCCCTTCCAACCATAATGATTCTATGATTCTAAATGCAGAAGCCCACTGGGGAGCCTCCAGCAATGTTCCCATCTTCCCATGTGAGTGCAATACTGGGAGAGACTCCTGCAATTGATTAACCCTGGGTTTGGTGTATTTTGTTTATTATTCTTCAAGTGATTCGTAGTCTGTCTTCTAATTTCTGCAAGTTGTGCACTGCACCTTTTGCACTCTGTTAACTCTTGCTCAGTGACAGAGCTTCTGAGATCCAAAGTATCTTCTCCCTCCCCTTGTCTGTGGCTTTTTATGACGCTGCCATTGCCCAGGATGGAGCAGTGAAGTTGTGATTTTCTTCATTAGCTTTAACAATCACGGACTAACAGCAAGACTGTTACAGCATCACGTTGGGATGCTTATATGCATTTTTCCTGAAAAAGAGGAGGTTTTCCTCCTCCTGTACGACTGCTGTGGTATTTTGGTGCTTTCTAGGACTGCGCTAAGTGATGTGACTTGCATCTGTCAAGTGCAGTTTGTCTGTTGATTACTTACACCAAATAACTTGTCTATAATCCAGGGCTTGCTCCTCCATGCTTTCATTTGCAATCAATCCGCTTATAAGATGTCTCTGATTTGACTTGACCATTCATCTTGACAATAAATATGCTGCACTTTTGGAATGTGTGGGTGGCTCTCCCGAAATATCACCAAAACACAGTGCTGGCCATTATCCAGGGTTATAAAAGGTTTCTTCTGTGTGTGCTTGTTTCTTTGAAAAGTGATGGGTATCATGAAAGACCCAGAAGGCACAAGCCAGCAGTAGGGGCAGACACTCAAAACTATTAGAAAATGTTATTAAAATTACAGCAATTTCAATAAAAGCAAACCAAGAATAAAGCAAATGAAAGGTTGAGCTGCTGGCTCCACAAAAGAGCTCTCAAACTCATGTTACTGGTTTTTGTCAGTCTGATTGAATCGCAGTGTGTTCCTGGCACTCGTTATTTTCTGGAGAAAAAGGGGGGAAAAAAAGTTTATTATGGGCTATTTATTTGTAGGTGTTTGTAGGAGTAGGACTGGTGACTGCTGCTTATGGAAATTCAAACCAAAGTTCCAAGGTGGTACAGACAGCTCTGGCTTGTGTTGGTCTCATCAAACTCCTGAACATCTATGTATGCATTGGCACCAAGTGGCCCTAACTGACCTGAACCAGTTAGTCTGTGTTTGCTCTTGGTAAATTTAACTAAAATAAAGTCTATTTAGGATAAACTAGTGGAGACTGGAAATACAGCAGCATAGCTTGAGTAGGTGGGTGCTTTCTGGGGTTGTTGCTTGCGCCTTGCCATTGCTTGCACTTACCTCTTTGGTTTGGGGCTGTTTCAGGGAGTCTGGGGCTTCCAGAGGTTTTGGTTGCACAGTCATCACTTGCCAGGTAGTGCTGCTTTGGCACCGGCTTACCTGGCAGGGGAACACACATCCCCACGTGCTTGGAATGAGCATGTGAGATCACCTCTGGACAGATTGGTGAAGGCACAAATGCAGTGCCTGGTAGCCCATTCCCATTGGGATGCAGAGATGTTTGCCCTCCCCGTGTCTCCCCTAGACACCCCAACTCAGATGCACAGTTCTTGCATACCCCAATTTCCTGTTCTTTGTGGTGAGATGTTATTTGCAGTGTGACTGAGAGACCCTGACCTAGGAGGGACACTCCAAGCCTGGCTGATGGGAGCAGGGGTTTGGCCGTGGCTGCAGCTGAGTTCTGGAGTTCTGCTTTTCTGTCTGCGGCTCTGTTTAAGGTTTTGCTGGATTAGGGATGATCTGAAATGGGTGTTTTTTAAAAGATCCAGAAGTAGAATTATTTTGCTGTTAAAATATGTACATGTAATTATGTCAGTTATGGGTGAATTCAGTCATGAGTGAGTCCAGAGAAGGCCACGGAGATGCCCCATGGGCTGGAGCAGCTCTGCTCTGGGGCCAGGCTGAGAGAGTTGGGGGTGTTCAGCCTGGAGAAGAGAAGGCTCCAGGGAGACCTTGGAGCACCTTCCAGTGCCTGAAGGGGCTCCAGGAAAGCTGGAGAGGGACTGGTGCCAAGGGCAGGCAGTGATGGGACGAGGGGGAACGGGTTCCAAGTGCCAGAGGGGAGATGGAGATGGGATGGGAGGGAGAAATTGTTTGGTGTGAGGGTGGTGAGAGCCTTGCCCAGGGTGCCCAGAGAAGCTGTGGCTGCCCCTGCCTGGCAGTGTTGAAGGCCAGGTTGGATGGAGCTTGGAGCACCCTGGTGTGGTGGGAGGTGTCCCTGCCCATGGCAGAGGTTGGGACTGGATGAGCTTTGAGGTCCCTTCCCACCCAAACCAGTCTGGGATCCTATGAATAATGCACTTATACTGTGGTACTGAAACTATGATACTCGGAGATGTATTAACACAAAGCACTGGCAGGCACAGTTTGTATAAAAAAAGAGAAAACAGATAGAAGTAGACAGAGAGGAAAAAAATGAATCATGGGAACAGGGCAGGTCAGCAAGAGTGGACACAGCACACCCGCCTGCCTGGCTGCTCCTGGGTGTCCAGAGACACAGACCTTCTACAGTAAACACACTAAAATAACTGACTAATTCATACTGACAGCCTTGCTTGTGAAAATTAAGAAGGGAAGATTAAATATGCACACATGCAGAATGGAAATGCAAAATTTCTATTAGGATCAGCCAAGGAAGATTTGTATTTTCATGTTGAGCTCACTTCAATGATGTTTAATTAGCCCTGAATAGCTGCTGAGGAAGTACCTTGCACAATTTGTTCAGTATACTACTCCAGACATCATTATTTTTAACTGGAGTAAAAAAAGCTTACAATTAATTACAGAGTATTAATTCCATAGTATTACCTGGCTTGCGTATGCAGATTTTATTTTCCTCCTTGAAAATAATCTGGTACGAGCTGTATGAGGTTATTTGATTGCCTTTTATGCTATTCCTTTTCTAAATTAAAAGTGTCTCTAAAACACGATAATGGCTGTAGTTAGATCAGTCTGAGATGAGTACATGTCAGATGAGGTTCAAGATAATTGATGCTGTAAATACCCTGCGAGTGGAAAGATAGACCACATTAATGGCTTGAAAATTCCATCTGTTTGTAGGAATCTGATCTGTGCTGGAGCAGAAATAGGCCTAGATTATGCAAAGCACTGAGTTTATGGCCCAGGATGTCTGAAATTGGCTGTTGCTAAGTGTGGAAGTGCTCCCCTTCAGGAAACTGCCCTGGCACGGGGTTTGTTCTGCAGGTTTGTTCCATCTTGGATGTGGTTTGTTCCACCTCTGGAAAGTGAGGTTTTGCTGCTCTCCTGAAGGCTTTGCTGTGGGTTGTCTCACCGTAACTAGAAATGCCCTCCTTCTCTTTGACACCCCTGATCTGAGGAGCAAAAGGTGCCGGGGAAGGCTCAGCCCTGGCAGTCAGCACGAGCAGGGCTGCCAGGAGCGCTGCAGAAGGCATCCAGCCAAACAGCTCCAGGTCCTCCACCTGCGTAACTCTGCATGGTTTTGTATAATTGGAGTAGCAGGATCCACACAGCTTAAATTCTCACAGATTTGTGTCCTTCCTCCCTGCCTCTCGAGCTCCCTTCCCTCTCCCCAAGACTTGCTCTTCCCTGTGCTGTTGGGTCTGTTGTGGGGGCTTTGGTAGTGGAGAGGACCCACAGGGATGGCTCCAGTGAGGGCCTGGTATAAGCTTCCCCAGCTCCAAAGCTGGACCCGCCTCTGGCCAAGGCTGAGCCCATCAGAGAGGGCAATAATGGCTCTGCCATTGACATGTTCAAGAAGGGGAAAAGGAAACTGGAGAAAGATCTGCAGGGGAAGCAGAGGTTCCCTCACAGCCCACGGTGAGGTCGTTGGCTGTTCCCCAGCAACCCATTGAGGAGCACAGTGGAGCAGCCCATGAAGGACCTTACAAGCCTTATGAAGACTGGCCCCATCCAAGGGAACTGGGCTTATTTAGCCTGGAGAAGAGGAGACTGAGAGGAGACCTTATTGCCCTCTACAACTACCTAAAGGGAGGTCATAGTGAGGCTGGTGTTGGTCTCTTCTCCTGAATTGCTGATGACAGGACGAGAGGAAATGGCCTCAAGTTCCACCATGGGAAGTTTAGGTTGGAGATTAGGAAGAAGTTCTTTACTGGGAGGGTGGTTGGGCACTGGAATGGGCTGCCCAGGGAGGTGGTGGAGTCCCCGTGCCTGGGGGTGTTTAAAAAACAGGTTGATGAGGCACTTGAGGCCATGGTCTGATGGTCTGATGGTTAGGAATCTGATGGGATAAAGGTTGGACTTGATGACCCTGGAGGTCCCTTCCAACCATAATGATTCTGTGATTCTATACCATGATGGAGCAGATGTGGGCCTGCAGCCATGGAGGACCCCATGCCAGGGGAGGTGGCTGTGCCTGGAGAAGGATGTGGCTCTGTGGGAAGCTGTGCTGGAGCAGTCTGTGCCTGAAGGACTGCGCCTGGTGGGGGGGGACTCAGGTCAGAGGGGTTCACGAGGGACCCCAGGAAGAGTGCGAGGAGTCCTCCCCCTTGAGGAGGAACTAGTGGCAGAGGCAAGGAGTGAGGAACTGACCACAATCCCCATCCCACATCCCCTGCACCGCTGGGAAATGGGGAGTGAAGAGATTTGAGCCTGGGAAGAAGTGGGGGGGAAGGTGTTTGTGGGACCTGGCTTTGAGTCTTAGTCCTGCTCTGATTTGACAGGTGACAAATTAAATTGATTTTTTTTCCCCAAGTCAAGTCTGATTTGCCTGTGACCATAACTGGTGAGTGAACCCTCCCTGTCTCAACCCACCGGATTTTCATTGGATTTTCTCCTCCCACTCCCACCAGGGGTGGAGGAGAGAGCATGGCCTTCATGTCCCTGATAGCTCCATGATGAGAGGCTGTGCCGAGGGGGCACCCATGGGTGCCCAGGGCCGGGGTGCTCACTGCATCCCTGCTGGCCAGGAGGAGCTCACGGGGCTCTGTTTCCCTCAGCTAATCTGAGCCTTGCTCCGGTGCCTGCTTCTCTCTACGCCAATTTTATATAATGTGCTGGAGGTTAATTATCTTTGGGATCTCAATCTCCATTTGAAATTCTGCTAAAAGAAGCTGAAAAGCTCAGAAGGTTTTGGGGGAGGGAGATTTGGCAGATGGGCAGACAAATGCAATTATCTAAGGGAGCAAACCTTAGCTATTCCTTGGGATTCAGCTGCATTTACAGATTATCATAAAGTTTTGGTATTCATTTTTGCTGGTGATGTAAAATTGATGGGCACCATCGGTGTGGAGAGAAGCAAGAAGTGGACTAGATGACCTAAAGGACACTTCCAAGGTGGGTGGGATTTTAGCATATGGTCCTAAAACGGCTTGGCTGGGGAATTTCTTTCAAACCAGCAGAAAGACTTCAGTTGTCTGGGATCAGGTGTGGGCACTAAATATTCTGGGCAGGTTCATTTTCCTCTTCCTCTTTGCTATAGTTTTGATTTGTCATCTTCATTTGCCTCCAAGGAGATTCTTACATGCCCTCCTTTTTTCATCATCGACTCACCATTACTTTTTTCCTCTAGTCCTGGCTTTCTTTTTATTTCTCTTCTCCCAAAATGCCTATTTTGTATTCAGTTCAAGTAAAACTGGGCAAAAATATGGTCTTCTTTAAGAGTGGAGATTGCAAGAGAGTTTTCAGAGCACTTGAGATTTCTATACTGACATATTTAATAGTAAAGACTTTAAGGCTGGAGAATAAATGTGGCTCTTGGAAGAGCAGAACGTACAGGGTGGGGGTAAGGAAACTTTCTGTTGTATAGGTATGAACTGTCTATATTTATTTTTTTTGCTGAAGTAAAATGTTTTTGGGCACATTTTAGGACATATAAAGTCCAGAAGAAAGCAGTAGGAGAGCAGTGGAGTGTTATCAGGAGCTCCTCCTCTCCAAGGCACCACTATTTTCACTCATTATGCTCAGAATGTAGCTTTTCACAGGGTTTTAAACATTGTGGGTGGTCTCTGGAAGAATTTTACTGAAGCCATTAACTGGAGATGGATGTGGTCTAGAACAAGACCTTCTTAACCCAGTTTGATGTTCATTACTTCAACAAAATTAAGTTTCTTTTCTTTAAAAAAAATAAAGGAGCAAGCATTAATTAGGTCTGGGGTTGTGCAACCAATAATTACTTACTTACCATGTTAAAATGTCTTATTTGTAACAATTATTTGTAGCAATGTGTCACGCATGTCGGGTGGCCTTTAGTATTAGTGCCTGTTTCTCCTGGTTGCTAAATCAGTTTTTCTTTTATAATCTGTTTCTTTATGGGTGCAGAAAAAATGAAATTAAAAATTAAAAAAATGTTACCTGTTTAAAAAACATGGATGATAAGGCAATTATTGCAGAATTTCTCATCAAGAAATCGTATATATTGGGATAAGAATTTGTGTTTCTTGACGACTGTCCAACTCCTGTGTGCTATTATCTGAATCTCAGTTCATAAAAGGAAGATAAATCACTGGAAAGTGAAAATCCTGTAGCGCAGTCATACGCTAGGAGTGCTTTTGTAGCTGCTGTCCTGCTATCTATCTGTCCTTTCAATCCCTGCAGTGTAAGAGTGGTTTTAACTCCTTTCCTGCACGCTTTGTTTGGGGGTAGTCATGGCTCCTCAGCATTTCTCACAGCCGTGCCTGGCAGGGTGGGAAACCAAAGTGTGCTGACACTCCGGTATGGTCTGCTGCAAGTGGAATGAAAAGGTAGTTTAAATAACTCAATTTCTTGATTCAAGTGTACTTGATTTAATTATAATGATCTGGAATTCTTTAATCAACTCTCTCTTTACATTTTTTCATAAAAAATCTATTACTAGAATTGACCATGGCATCAGTCTACTTTGACCTCCTGTATCTCACAGCCCTGTCTGGTTCTGTTGGGGTTTTTTTCAGCAGTTATTACAGTGAATGTAATCATTTGTATTTCACTAAAAAGCAGCTGATCTCTGTTTGAACAGATGAAGAATCCTCTATCTGCCCAGGTAGTCTGTCCCTCTGTTCAACTGCTTCATCTTCAAAAAGATAACTCTTGATTCCTTCCCATGCTGAATTGGGCTTCCTTCAGTTTCCAGCTATTGTTGCTTGTTGTATACATTACTGGTAGCCAGAAAAGAGCTCTGTGCTACCTGCTGTTTTCTCACCACCAGGCGCTTACATCCTATAATAAAGTTGCTGTTCAGCCTCCTTTTCTGAGAAATTAAATGCACTTTGCTCTTTACATCTTTTACTGGAAGCCAAAGCCATAAGTACTTTCTCGAGCGCATAAGTACTTTTCTGTTGCTCTTTCCCTTGCCCTTTAATTTCTTAATGTTGCTTAACAGTGGCTGATGCCAGATTAAGATCCTGTGCTCAGGTCACCAATTCTATATATGAAAGAAAACCATCTCCTTGCTCTTGGCGCACGCAGTGATCCCAGCAGTCCCATCTATTTCAGGACTCTGCTGAGAGGTCTTTGCTGGTGCCTCGCTCAGACCATTCCAGGGTACAGTCTTGCACTGTTAACCTCTGTTATGAGTCCATGGATGTATATTGTGCCGTGTGGGGGTCCAAGTCTTCATTATTTGAAAAATCCACTGGTCTTTATTCATGTAGGCACATGCACTCACGTGGAGAAGTTGAGTGTTGTAGGACATGCTGCTGTTCGTGCTGTAAGTGCAAAATCCTCAGCACCAGTGTTTCTGTTGTCCGGGGGCTCCAGTGCTAATTTAGTCTAATAAATAATAAGAATTGGCTAAGTTTGGTTTCTTTGGATAAATAAAATCATTGCTGTCCTCTTGCAGGACTGTACACCCTGTGCCATCCTCCCCATGTCCTTAGGACGTGCTGGTATGAACGGTTCATCCACAGGGTGTGGTTTATGTGGGTTTCATTCAGGTGTATTTATAACCTCATCAAAAGAGTAAATCAAACGTTTACTCCATAAAACTACATCACCGTGTGTTCATTAGATTTCTCCTCTTGGATTCCTTGTTAATAGACCCCAACTCTTGGTAAAGCATGGCAAGCAGAAATGGTCTGGAGCTGCACAGGATATTGTTGACTACTAGGGTCATCCCTTTTGTCCTTTTGGGTTTGAGCATGTTAGCAGCCTTCTACAATGTGTTTGATCTTTCCAAAACGGTATTGGAAATCTGTAGAAGCTCATCAGAGGTCTCCCAGGGTCACAGTCTTACTCTTGTGGGAGCAAGCCAGAAAGACTTCCTTGCTTATAGGATGTGACCTTGTAAATAATGCTGGCTTTCTGCTGTTGTATCTGTACTACACATGCAACACTGCACTGCAGATGCATAATAAATCTCTTTTAAAGGGCTTTAGAGGGAAAAATATCTTATATGGAGCTCTAGGTAGCTTGACTCCCCTGTTTCCAGGTTGTTTGGAGCTCTTGTGTCTCCACACTGCACGCACTAATGGATGGCACTCCAGCCAGCTCATTATCCATTCCACAGCGATGCAAGGAATGGACGTGTTGGATTTTTATCCATTTTCTGAATGGCACATAACTGCTTTATGTGATGCAGTACCACACAGCACTTCAAACCTGCGTAATTCTGGATGGCTTGTGCTAGGTCAAGGAGGCTATGGTAAGGAAAATAGCATGAGAAATGTTGTATTTTTATAAGTAAGAATAACTTAGGAGTTAGGCAGTGCTAAATATATGCGTCAGTGCTGTCTTCTCTCTGGGCGTCTTGATGAAGCAGCTTCAATCAGTTTACCAGATGCGTGCTTTATTATTATCCTGACTTCCAAGCATTGCTTGCTTTGAACATCTGAAGACAAAGGCAGCTAATTAACAAAAGAAATCAGCAATCTGTGTAGTCCCAGCAGCTGAAAAAAAGATGATACGGCCGAGATAGTCTGTGATCCCACTCTCCTGTTTGGATGTGTGGGGCTCCCCTGGAGCTCAGGTGAGGGTTGCAGGAGATGGTCTGTGTTTCCTACACGTGGAGAGCGCGATGCCTCCAGTGCTGTGCAGTTGAGCATAGAGAGGGTATTAATAACATCCACCACACTTCTGTGCACCTTCCCCACCGACATCTCTGGCCGTCGCAATGCAATTCACAGTGCATTTAGATCAGGCCCATTTTGAACAGCTTATGCTGGGTTTTCTGTTTGTTTGGGAGCTTAGGGATGTGCGAAGGGAATTCTTCCAATACAGTGTTTAGCATCGCCTGTACCATCTGGGTTTTGGAAACTGTTTGGTGCAATTCAAGATTAAAGACTGAAAAATTGAACCTAATGGTGGCATAAACCTCAGTGGAAAACATACTTCTGTAATTATTTTCATTTTGATTAATAGGCTTTAACTACATAGCAACACCCATGACTTCAGTTTAATTTCAAGAATGATTAGTCAGTTAACTCTTCATAATTTGATCAACCCAAAATGGAAATTTTTGTGGGTTTTTTTTTTCTCTCTTGTAAAGCACTTGAAAATTCAATGCTTTCCAGTGCTAAGTCTTCCTCTGTTGCAGTAAGATCTTGCTGCCTCTGGTGAATTCCCCTCTTTCCTCTCCCCAGGTTCATTTCCCTGCAGTACCTGAAGTTCATGGCTTCCCTCCCAGACTGCTCAGTCCCTGACTGTGCCAGTGCTTTTAGGGAACAAACTCCCACAGATACTCACACATATGCACAGAGCTTTAAATAGTTGTTTTTTTTAAGAAAAAAAGCCTATTTGAAAATTTGAATATCAATTAGTAACGATTCAATTAGATGTTGAAACCAGCGTTCTAGAGAGCTTTGATAAGTGGGCATCACCAGGTGACTTTAAAATAGCGTGTCCAGGCAATGATTTGGGCAGTTGCATGCCTCCGTTGTAATAACTGCAGAATATCTTGGCAATATTGTTAAAAAAGACCATATTTTTTTCTCATGTTTGCAGGTCTCACAGTGCCTGAGCAAAACACAGCCTTACATAACCACCCAGTACAACATTTGTCTAACCCTGCCCAACAGCGGGGCCGGCGGTTGAGTGTTCAGTGAATTCTCACAACAATTGAGAGCATTATTTTGTCTCCTATTAGTGCTGCTTCTTTTGCTTCGATGCAGCTGTCGAGATCTTTCCAGCACTGCCGATGGAAAAATCAGTCGAGTTCTGCAGTGCAAATTTTTCTATTAATTGACTGTTATGAAATGCCTTGGCAGGGAGCTTGCTGTGCTTCCATTCCCAACTTAAATCTCTTTCAGGTTTCCTTATACTCTTACCAGGATCCATCCCCTGTCATAGTACAGCGCCATGCAGAAGGAGGGTGCCTGCTTCTCCAGGTTGTAGAGGAGTACTGGTGTCAGAGGGGGTGAACACACATCCAGCATGGATTCATTGCAAGAGAGCAAGTGGTGGCATCACAGCTCATGATACCATAGTCACAGAATGGTTTGGATTGGAAAGGACCTTAAAGATCATTTGGTTCCAACCCGTCTGCCGTGGGCAGGGACACCTCCCACTAGACGAGGTTGCTCCAAGCCCCATCCATCTTGGCTTTAAACATTGCCAAGGAGGAGCAGCCTCAGCTTCTCTGGGCAACGTGGGCCAGTGTCTTACCACCCTCACAGCAAACAATTTCTTCCTCATATATAGCCTAAATGTCCCCTCTTTCAACTTATAATTCCATATCTGGAGTAATTTAGTTTGGAAAGTACCTCTTGTCTAACCCCGTGCTCAAATCAGGGCCAACTTCACAGTTAGGTTAGATCGCTCAGGGCTCTCCCCAGTCAAGCTTTGAATGTCTCTGAGGATGGTATCCCACAGCTCCTCTGGGCACTTGCCTGATACATGGGGAATTTCTTTTCACTTATAACCAGGAGGAATTTCTCTTGGTGCAGCTTATACCTATTGGCTCATGAGCTTCTTGCTCTGCACCTCTAAGAAGAGTTTGTCTTCATCTTCTATGTAACTTCCTGGTAGTCAGTCAAAACCAGAAATTATATGTCCCCTTCATCTTCTCCTCTCCAGGCTAGCCAAACCCAGCTGCCACAGCCTCTACTTGTATGGCACTTGCTCCAGCACCTTCGATCATCTTGGTGGCTTCCTCTGCACTTGCTCCAGGATGTCCGTGTCTTGACCTGGATGGGCTGGGGTGCTCATGATGATGTCTTGTAGCTGTGGGGTAGAGGGGAAAGATCATTTCCCTGGACCTGCTGGCTGCACTCTTGGTGTTACAGCCTGGGCTGTGCTCAGCCACCTCCTGTTCAGCCACCAGGACCTCCAGGGCGTCCTCTGCAAAGTTATCTTCTGGCCAGTCAGCTTCAGCCTGCCTTGTGTCAGGTGCTGATTGCCACCTTACACTGGCAGGCTTCGCAATTGCCTTCAGTCCCATTTTTAGGCTTTAAGGCATTAGTGCATCTGGTCTTGAGGAACTTCATCGAAGTGAAGCTGAGTCAAGACTTGAATCTCTGCATTTCACTTAAGGGGACACACCTTCATCTAAAGGTGAGAGATTCGAGGAGCAGTCCCCTGCCTTGGTGTTGGAGGCTCTTGGCTGATAGTCATCATTGTTGGTGGCCTAAGGATGGGCTTTAATGAGCAGACACTGTTCTGTTGTTCATCAAAATACAGAGAGCAGGTGTTTTAGCCTAGAAATTGAATCAAGCTAATTTCCTTCTTTTTATTTTCTACTGCATGAGTAGAAGACAACGTTTCAGCAATGTCATCCCTTTTCAGATGCTACTGTGATTTAAAATAACCTTTAAAACAAAAATGAAATCGCATTAGAAAATGCCATCCTAATTTGGAGCAACAGCTTCTTAATTTGTTTTTGTGATACTAAATTAAATGTTTTGTACAGTAGAAGGAAGGTAACATTTACTTGAAATCATGCACTATTACAAGATATTATTGTTTGAATTATTCCAAATTTTGGAGCAGATTTTGTTTCTAGTTAATCAAGAGACTCTCTAGCTTTATTCTTGTTATGCAAATCAAAATTTAAGCATCTGAGGAATAATTTTGAAGTGCAAGCTGCTTTTCAGTCTGGACGTTTGAAACAGGCTAATCTATTCAGGTTGTTAATGATGGGCTTCCTTTAATAATTCCACGTGCCTCTGCCACACCTCTAGGTTTTAAAAACTATCAGAACTCCAAATTTTTAAAGAACTGCTATGCTGATGGTCCACCTCCCCCAATACACCATGGTGGTTACAGTGGTGTTTGACTGGCACCTGGGGAAAGGATGTGGGAGCAAAATGCATGTGGTGCTTCCCCTAAAACCACTGTCAGTGTTCTCAACACCTTTGAACCAGGGACTCAGAAGAAGAGCATCATCACATTCCCTTTGATGTCTGTGGTCATGCTGAATCATGGCCTCATAAAACTGGTGAATGGACGTTTGGATAGCTACTCACACAAGACTTTGCAAAAATAGGGTTAAATTAATTAATTAAACACTGCTTATAGCATTATTTATATTTTGGCTAAAGGGAGAAGCACTGCTGAAAATTATTCTGAAATTATTTCAGTCAAGACTGAGTTGCACGTGGGAACGTGCTGTTGCTGTGTGCATGCAGATTGGATTGGTGCTGGTGTAACTAAACAAGTTGTTCCTGACAGCAGCAGTACCTGTATTGTTACTGTTGGAGCCAAACCTCGACAAACCTTTGAAACGTAAGGGCAAGACTTTGAGAAGCGTTTCCCATGGCTGCCAACCCTCCAGGTGGTTTAGCTTCTCCCTGAAGCTCACCAGAGAAATGCTTACCACGTCATTTGGATTGTTTTTAACTAGTTCTTAGTAAAAATAACTATTGCTCTTCTTGTTTTGTTTGTTTCTTTCCTTCTTCAGTGTAATTGTACCTTCTAAGACAGCTCATAATGAACAATAGTAAAACCTTGCAAGCAGGAATCTGCTTGTTCCTGATGGTACAAAGCCCAAATTAATTAATTAGGTGTACTCACATTCCAAGGACTGTTGTTATTCCTTCCCTATTTAAGATGAGTGAATTCTGTTGTTGAGATCTAATTTTCTTTGAGCTGATGCAGTGGGAGTAATTATATGATATCCTTATTTTAATGAAGAGAAGTGTGTTCTAAAGCCTGTGATGAATTTACCTGCTGGAAGTTAAATGCAAGTAACTGAAAGAAGGGAATATGCATTAAATTACTCTATTAAATTGTTGCTTTAATGGAAAACAGATGCATGCACATGATCTATGTTCTAGTGGATCCTACCATGTAGGATGCAAATTAGTCTGTTTATTTACAAAGTGACAAATAAGTTAAAATAATTCATAAGAATCAAGTACTAAAGCAGTACCAATGATACCCTAAGTGTAGTGGAAACAACAGAAATACAATTGGCATTGTCATATATGATGTCGTGTGTATTGTCACACACAAAAGCCTGAGTTGTGAGTGAAGATCCAATTGTGCTAGATGCTGTACAGATGAAAAAGAACTCTAAAACTGGATTCTGCTGCAAAAGTCCTGAAATAAATGTTTGTGGCTTTTAGAGCTGCATTGCCTCTGTTTTCCTGTTGTATCCAAGACAACGCACGTGCTTCCCAACATGGAACCGTTGTAGGGTCAACTGAAGCCTGACTTTATCTCAGGGTTTGTTTTTTTTCTGTCTTTCCAGATTTGGATGATCCAATAGTAACAGTTCACCAGAGCATCGGGGAGGCAAAAGAGCAGTTTTACTATGAGAAAACAGTGTTTCTCAGGTGCGTTGCCAACTCCAATCCACCCGTCCGGTACAGCTGGCGACGCGGCCAAGAGGTGCTGCTGCAAGGGTCTGATAAAGGAGTGGAGATCTATGAGCCCTTCTTTACCCAGGTAGGAATAGTATTTTTTAATTTACTATTTAATTTACTATTAATTTTTAATAGTCTTAATAAGTAACTTCCATAGGCAACTTGCACCAGATTGGTTGTAACTGGATCAACCTGCACCTCCCTGCTGGGCTTGGGGTGTGGGTGAGTGGGCATGCCCTCCAGATAACGACACCCCTGTGTTAATATAAGACTTCCTAATATAAAATGTCTTCTAATTTTTCTGTACAATTTCAAAGTAGGAGGTTATGGGAAGATGCCCAGTGAGTGCTGTTTGCAGGAGCCCCTCTCAAGTCATTTCACTTGGGCGCTGCCAACCCAAACCTCTGATTTGACTCTTGTTTCCTCATCTTTTCCAGTACAATGCAAAGTGATTCTGCACAGAAGTTACAGCCTAAAAAGCTTTTCAAGAAGGCTAAGATCTATGGCAACTCCCTGTTGGTTTTTTTAATTTTATTTTTATTTTACTCTGCCTTTCATTTCTTTGAATATAAGTTTTTGTTCCAGAATTACACACTTAAAAGGTGATGTGGCAAAAATGGAAAGAAGTGCTTTTTTTAAGTCTTCCTACACACAGCCCTGAAGGCAGACTGGGCCGTCAAAAGAGTCTATCAGATTAGATCTGATTAATTTATTGCTAGCACATTTGCACAGTCTCAGAATAAAAGGTGGCATATCCTATTGTCAATGGACAAAAGTGTGTTTGCAAAAAAGAAAAAAAGAAAAAGAAAAAAGGAGAAAAAAATTGTTTTGGAAAGTCTCAAGCAATAATGAGTGAAGGCAGAGGTGAAAACTGCCTGGTAATTTGGTCATCATAGCAGAAAGCAACCTACAACTTTCATAAATAATTTTCAGCTAATGATTTGAGAGCACCTTCATTTTTTCTTTTTATTGTACTTGACAGTTTTATATTGCTACACTGGCTTGGTATTTTGCTGAGAAACATGTAGCCTGGAACCTTGCAGAGATGAGAATTAGATTACATAGTGGAGTTATTGGTTTCCTAAATGTGATGAGATTATTTTTAATTTAACATGTACGGACCCAGTTTAGCAATTTCGTGGCTTGTTTCCTTGGAGTCAAAGTGTGTAAACTGGAGTTTTTTTAATATTTTAATTAAAAAGTGAGAGACTCCCTTGGCATGGGACTTTTTCCTTTATATTTCAATATGGAAATGCTGATTATTGCCTTCCCTATCATCTAATAAGAACATATATAATAAATTGTGTCACATTAGATTAATTTTTTTAAAATATAAAATTCTTGGTTACTAGGAGTATTCTCCCTAGAACCTCTGTCTGGACTCAATTAATGAATAAATCAGATTATCATGTCGATAGTTGAAAGCTTGTCCATAACTTTTTGCATTTACTGGAGGTTGGGTTGAATTGGTGTATTTTGTCAGTGGGCCTACAAGATCTGCTAAATAGTTATAAGAGGAAAAGATGTAATTAAAGGTTCAAGAGTCATAAACTTCTATTGCATGTCTCTGCATAATTGCTTCAGCTTATGACACTGTAACAAGGAGTAAGAGCTGATGTGAAGAGGGGTAGAGGGGGTTTGACTTCAAAACATGGAGAGATATGAATTTGGAGTGGTAGTTTTTGATGATTGCTTAGAAAGGTGGATTATCAACCTGAAAATCAAATGAAAATGTTAAGGAAAACAAGTAGCAACGCAAATTTTTTTAAGGTATCGTATCCAATAAAGGCTAGTTTTTCTTTCTGGTAGTTTTCTTGTTTTATTAAATCACAGAAGGCACCTGGAAAACTGGTCACATACAAATGAATTCTTGAACTTTGAACAGATTTATTTTATTTTTTTGATGAGTCAGACAATGTCAGCTACTTTAGCTGCCATGGGGGAAAAAATTGGAACAAACAAGCAGACTCTCATCTGTGGGAGTATCTGAAATACTGAACTTTTCAAAACCAAAATCTTGATGCAGAATTTTTCCTAAGAGTTTTCATCATCCTCATGGCACATTGTAATTGCACAGCCTCAGTACAAGATTAAATTTGCTGTATTTACAATAATTACGCAATTAGACACAATTAGACTAATTATCCAAGCCAATGAAGAAAATATATAAATTTTTATAAATCTCTGCAATCTGGGAACATGATCCAGATACCATTGTGAGTTCAGCTTACAAGTTCAACTTGGAGTCCAGAGCCAAGGGTTGAATTGATGGGATGGGATGGGATGTAGCTGCGATGTGTTCCTGGAACTCAATGATTTTGGTATCTGTGTTCCTGCTAACCTGGACTGGGCCCTTCTCTAACCCAGATAAACCTCTTCTTAAAGCAGGATCTTTATCTTTAGGAGCAGCCTTTCAAAGGGTTGGTCTTGCAAGCACTAAATGAGCATGTGCTTAATTATGTGCTCAAATCACATCATTTTCATGGGACTGATTGCACACACAAAACACTTCAGTTCCAGTGCTCCAAAGCTACCAAGCTTTATTTCATGACTGTCTCTTTCCTTGTTGGACTGCACCTTCCCTTTTATGGCTTTTTTTGCTAGTTCTGTACATGCATTTTCCCAAACTGCCACGTTTTGTGAGGCCTTGCATAGGCTGGGCAGTTGGCACACATGAGATTGTGAGAAGAAATTCAATACATCGCTCAGGCTGTGGTGATGTTAAAACTTGTTGCAGCTTTAATGGGACACATGATAATGAGTATTTCTTCAAAGTTTGCTCTTTTTGATGCTTTTTGGGCCCATTCAGAGTGTCTGCCTCCCTGGGTGGTGGTTCAGCCTTAGCCTTGTCTAAGCGTGGTGTGTTTTTAGCTCATCACTATAAATGCAGCACAGCCTTGAAAGCAGGCAGCTGGAGGAGAAGATTGAAGCCCAAGGAAGTTTGTTATTTTGATGCTAGAGTGAATAACGTGCAGGTATTGATACACACAGGTATATCTGTTGTTTCTGTAGCTGTCACCTCCTCATGCCTGACAC
Source organism: Aegotheles bennettii (assembly GCA_013398125.1). NCBI lineage: Eukaryota > Metazoa > Chordata > Aves > Caprimulgiformes > Aegothelidae > Aegotheles > Aegotheles bennettii. The sequence continues at coordinate 178,834 of VZRW01005948.1, forward strand.
CCTGATGTGTTTTGCTGTGCTTCCTCCCTGCTCTGTCCCACGACATCTCTGTGTGCTCAGGGTTTTGTGTCTAACACTCCTCTTGGCTTTGTGTTACTCTCGTTGCTCACCACGCTGTGATTTCCCATACATATTTACAGCCAGTTCCTTTTTTCTCCTGAGTTTCTGGTTCTGCAGTGCCCATTTCACATAGCACTGCAGTGCAAATCTCACATTTTCCAGGGGTTTTTTTTTTTGAAGGAACTCCATTGCATACCCCGTTCAGGTCCCTGCTCCATCATTCACACTGCTGACTAAAAATAAAATCCATCAGCAGCTCATTTTCAAAGGGAAACAGCAGGATTTCTGTAGCTTGTGATTTTTTTCATCATGTAGATTGAACCTGAAGATATATTATCTAGAATAATGCTGCTCCTTGAAAGACTCTGTCAAATCAATTTCCCCCTTGCTGCTCTCTTTCCTTTTGCCCTTAATATATAAGTGGGGCTACAGTTTTAGGTCATGCCAGCTGCCATTCTTTCAGATAATTAAATAAAATATGTTTTCTGGACCACTTCAATATCTGCTTCTAATTAGCCACCTCTGCAACTTCCTCTTGCCTCCTGAAAGCTATTCTTGATGTACCCTGCATCTCTGCTTGTTCCTCTGCCTCGGTCCCTTCCTAACACTGTCTCTTGCATGTGCAGGGAGAAACAAAGATCCTGAAGCTGAAGAACCTCCGACCTCAGGATTACGCCAACTACAGCTGCATCGCCTCGGTGAGGAATGTCTGCAGCATCCCTGACAAGATGGTGTCCTTCCAACTTTCTAATAAAACAGGTAGGCCTCCAGCAGCAACCTTCTCTGGTCATTTCATAGGATCCCAGACTGGTTTGGGTTGGAGGGGACCTTAAAACCCAACCAGTGCCACCCCCTGCCATGGGCAGGGACACCTCCCACCACACCAGTTTTCTCCAAGCCCCATCCAACCTGGCCTTCAACACTGCCAGGGAGGGGCAGCCACAGCTTCTCTGGGCACCCTGAGCCAGTGTTCCCATGGGCTTTTGTGTTTCAATGTTGTTCTCTTGCTTAAAACATGGTGGCTCAAGGTAGCCACATAGTAGTAGTAGCTGTTCAGGAGCAAGTTGTAGAAGCCATTTTCAGGTGTTTTCTTTTTTCTCACCAAAGTTATGGTTTGAAGAACAGTTTTGTTTTGTTGCTCACAATATATCTTGCTCTCTGGATTTCCAATTGGGATTCGCATTTTCCCCCAGTGCCAAGGGTTTCACTGGATAAACTTCAAAGAATATATTGCTGCAAGGTATGAGGAAGGAACATCTCGGTCAGGGCTGGGCACAGAGTAAAAACAATCCGTTACGAGTCCTCCAAACACTTTCAAAGACTTCTCTCAATCCTTTGAAAGCTAATTGTTTTCGGTCAACAAAATATTTTGGGGAAAAAATAATCTTTTTTATATTCTCGCATTGATTTAAATGATTGATTTTATATGATTGATTTGATATATTCTTGCATCGATTTAAACGTTGATTTCTTACATTGATTTAAATAAAAGTGTTTTCTTTTGGGTTTAGTTGGTTCATATTAAAATACTCAATAAGTTGTGCTAGATGCTTTGCAGGAGGATAACTGGGCGTTTATCTGTCTCTGGCCAAGCTGTCTCCATGTTGTGTTATCTCTTGTGCCTTTGCTCTGTTCTTTGGACAGTTGTCTACCTCCCTCTCTTTGTGGCTGTATCACTGCTGGGTATCTCCTGAGCCTCATGCTGGTGGTTGACCTCTGGAAGTGCAATTCCGACACTGGTTTATAGGAGGATGGAAATTAGAGATTTTGATTCTTAGAAGGGCTCAGTGTCCAGGGTCCTCAGAGGAGGTGTCTGAAATGCTTTATAAACCTGATGCCAAGGAGTAAACTCCTCAGCTTAGATTTCGAAGTAACTGAAAATTTCCGAGAAGTGTTTTTTGGAGAATAGTTCTGCAGAAAGTGTTGTAACATTTGAAGACTTCAGGTTAGATTACACTGGGTTATGCCTTAATAGCGTAATGCCTCGGGGCACTGAAAACAGGTAGCAAATGAACCAAACAGTTGAGGCATTAACATGCAGAGCGCGTCTAAGATGAACGATGAATTTTATTTCTGCTTGCACATTTCGCATTATTTCTGTCCTCATGGCTTTATTCCAGGGGGTTGCCTTCAGCTTTTTCTGAATTTCTGGTTTGACAGCAGGTGCTTCAGACTATGGTATGTACCATTAGTGTACACAACCCACTGCAAAGCAAACTCACAGCTCAGCTTTAAAGCTGCCACTGGCGGTCGGGGAATTACAGTCAGCTCTGAAGGTATCTGGCAAAATGATTTGGAAGCCCTTAAGTTACTCTCTTGTTCATTTTGCCAGAGGGGGAAAAAAAAAAATCTTAATGTGCAGTTTGTCCCCTATTCGTTGCTCTAATTTTGTACCAGAAGAGGCAAGAAATCCTGTCTGCCATGGAGAAGTGTAGCTGGTAGGTGGGAGCAGCTTTCCTCAACACCGGTAATAACTCATCCACCTTTACCCATGGGCAGAAAGGATGAGAGTTGTTACCACTCCCATTTGTCAGAGCAATAGTTCTGCTGTTGGAGCCAGAACAGTCTCTGGTCATGTTGGACCTCATCTGCAACAGAGGTTTGTTTATGTTACAGTAATAGGGGAACATCAAACAGCATAGCTATTCCAAACAGGACAGGTGATCACAATCTAATTTTTGCAACAAGAATGAATTATTCCACCTCACAAATGCCGTGTTTACTGTGGGAGAAGGGTGTCTTGCTGTATTAATGGGAGTTGCTCTTCTGCAGTAATTTCCAAAGTAAACAGGCCTGAAAAATTATAAAGATTCACACTTTCTTATGAAGAAATTGGTGGCAACCATCATCAAGGGCAACGTTAAATATGGACAGTAATTGCTGCTACAACTCATTAAAGGCAATGACTGATGCATTGACTCGGAGACAAAACTCCTCTCAGTTGGTATGACTGCATCTGATATAGAAGTTTTTGGTAGAACTTGATCTGGTGTAACATCATAGAAGTTATATGAATTGTGAATCCAGAGTAATCCGGGATAAATCCAAAGTAATCATAGAATCATGGAATGAACCTTAAAGCTCACCCAGTGCCACCCCCTGCCATGGGCAGGGACACCTCCCACCACACCAGGGTGCTCCAAGCCCCATCCAACCTGGCCTTCAACGCTACCAGGCAGGGGCAGCACCAGCTTCTCTGGGCACCCTGGGCCAGGCTCTCCCCACCCTCACACCAAACAATTTCTCCCTCCCATCCCATCTCCATCTGCCCTCTGGCACTTGGAACCCGTTCCCCCTCGTCCCATCCCTCCCTGCCCTTGGCACCAGTCCCTCTCCAGCTTTCCTGGAGCCCCTTCAGGCACTGGAAGGTGCTCTAAGGTCTCCCTGGAGCCTTCTCTTCTCCAGGCTGAACACCCCCAACTCTCTCAGCCTGTCCCCAGAGCAGAGCTGCTCCAGCCCTCGCAGCATCTCCGTGGCCTCCTCTGGACTCTCTCCAACAGCTCCGTGTCCTTATAATGAAAATCAGAACCTGAACTTGATAATCTGTTTCAGTATAGAGCATTTCTGGCCTGTCCATCTTTTTTTAATTTAAAGCTGGAGGCTCGTAATGGAGATGCCTATCTAATGTGAAAGCAGGAGAGACAAACCCAAGTGTCTGTAAGGTGGTAAAGGTGCACGATATTTATTGCAGTTAATGTGGCTACAAGTGAACTTAAGTCCAGCTGCAAATGAAGTCATTTTAATGTAAAATTGCTGCCAATTTGGCTATTCTGCATTTATCACATCTGTTACGTGTAACTGGGAGAAGTTTTTGTTGAACTTGGCTGTTGCTGATGAGAGAGATGACTAAGGGAAATAATTGAGGCTTATAGCAGCTGTGGGTTTCCATCTCGTTCCAGTCGTGATTTGGCTTGCTGGGTTCAGGCTTTTACTGCATGACAGGTTGCATGATTTGTCAGGCTCCCTTTGATTGATGGGCTTGTGAGCAAAGTTGGGAAGGTTCTTCCATGTTCTTTCCTGAGAGGGTGGTTGGGCACTGGAATGGGCTGCCCAGGGAGGTGGTGGAGTCCCCGTCCCTGGGGGTGTTCAAAAAATGGGTTGATGAGGCACTTGAGGCCATGGTCCAATGGTTAGGGATATGATGGGATAAAGGTTGGACTTGATGACCCTGGAAGTCCCTTCCAACCATAATGATTCTATGATTCTATAGATGTGCACTCCAGCTTGGGTTGCTCAGGGACATCAGCTGTCCCAGCAGCCAGATGGGGTTTGTGAGGGTGTTTGGACCATCTGTGTGTGGTGGCTTGGCTATTCACCTCGATTGATGGGCAGGGTGCTCACATGGTGTTGGACTAGACTGGGGGTTGGACTAGATGATCTTTTGAGGTCCCTTCCAACCCCTAGGATTCTGGGATTCTGTGATTATGGTGGCTGGGAAGAAGCACCTTGGCTTCCCTGATTGATTGCCACGGCACACTGATGCACAGCAGGGCTTCTGCATGCTGTCAGGAGCACTTGTCACATGTGATGATCGTTGGCAGGTTGTGCTTGAGCAAGTGGTGCTCAGCAGGGGTGAAAAAGCCCAATGTGACTATTATCGTGTGCCTGGAAATCCTTACTGCTCTTACAGCATCCTGCTACTCCCCTGCCAAGGCCACCACTGACCCATGGCCCTCAGCACCACATCTACACAGCTTTGAGATCCCTCCAGGGATGGGGACCCCACCACTGTGCCAGGTCCTGGCAGCCCTTTGGGGAAGAAATTGTTCCTAATATCAAATATAAACCTCCCCGGCACAACCTGAGGTCACCAAAGCTCTCAGATGGACAGTCAAGTCACCTGTTGAACCTTCTGCTTGATAATCTTCCTGTACTGTTAGAGCACATGGTGACAGAGGCACATGGTGACAGAGGCACGCAAACACAGGGTTTTTTTCCTCTTTCTTTCTCTGAAACACTCCCAAGTCTCCCTGCCTTCCCCTACCAAGAGCTATAGGTGGCTGGGACATGAACATAGACACTTGTTTCAAGGAAAGCCCTGCAGATCCAGGTGCTCTGCTGCTATTTATGCCACAGGATCTTTCATCCATCTGTATTCCTGTGCACACATGGGAGCTGAGAAGCTAATTTGAGGAACACCAGGCACACCTCTGGGTGAGTGGTTCAGGTTTCAGTTCAGGGCTACCTGCCCTGTGACCTTTTTGTTTCCTGTGCTCACTCAGTCTGGCTGATTATTTGGTTGCACGTCGTGGCATCACCAGAGTAACAATTACTGTGACAGAACCAACCCAAAGGAAACTCTGCCTACTTCTCCTTGACTGGTTAGAGAAGTAATTAATCTGATGCCATCAGGTGAACATCAGTATACTCTGGACATGATGTGGGTGTAAAGTGTTACACATAAGTATAATTGGGTACCCTCACACCCCCTTCATTCAGCAGCAGTGTCTTACTTACATCTGTTCTGGGTGAATCTGAAGGCTTGGACACACCTTGGCTTGTCTGTAGGTGCTGCTGCAGTCAGGGAGCATTGGCATCACTTTTCAGACACAGATGTCTTTGTTCCAGCCCAGGCTAGTTTAAAACACAAAGCCAAAGTGGATGTTGTAATGAGAGAAGCTGAGATCATCTCAGAAGCATGTGATGGTGCATGTGCTGAAGCCCAAGCTGACAATTAGCAGCAATATTGTACAGCAGCAGGTAGAGGCACTTGTTGAGCACAGACCCGCTTTGTATTTTTGATTTGTAATTTATTATCTAAATAGATGAGAAATTTGAAGGGAAGCAGAAACACTGAAGTGATTCACCTGCTGGCAGATTGCTGGTGAGTGGCAGGAACAGAAATAGAAGTCAAGATGTGAGGAAGAGCAGCAAAGGGACTCATTTTGCAACTCTCGTTTGGTTTTAGTAGACAGAGTCCCTTTAAAATCAACACAGAGAAGTTAATTTTGGTAAGTTATTGCAAGCAGGAGTTGTAAAACCAAATGCAGCTGCTTTGCAACAAAACCAAGGAGTTGTTCTGAAAAGGAGGAGAAATCCTGACAGTTTTCTTAGTGTATGTGCTTGAATCCAGGCTGTTGGAAGAGCAGCAGCAGTGGGGGTGGGTGTCACCCTGAGCCATGGCCTCTATACACAGATCATAGAATCATTATGGTTGGAAGGGACCTCCAGGGTCATCAAGTCCAACCTTTATCCCATCATATTCCTGACTATTAGACCATTAGATCTCAGTTACACTTTTTTGTTGCCTCACTGTGTCCATGCTGGACCCAAGAAGAAATCAGATTGACCCGATTCTGGCTCCTACTCCACCCATTGGACTTTTCTCGGGGTTGCTGCTGTCCAGTCTCTTCCCCAAGGTCTCTGAGGTTTCTTGCATGGCACTCACTTGCATCTTTTCCCCATTTGTGTTTTTCACCCTCTCAGAACTCTTAGTATCTCTGTATTCCTCAAATCAGTGTTTTTTTCCTCACAGTTTGAAACCCCATGAAGCACAAAGGACAGAGGTGGTAGCGAAGGCTTCTGGGATGATCCTCCTGATCTAGTTGAAGATGTTCCTGCTAACTGCAGGCGGGTTGAACTAGATGGCCTTTAAAGATCCATTCCAACCCAAACCACTCTATGAGGGCATCGCAGTGCTGCCACTTGTGTCTTCTCATAGGAACAGCTCCCAGACACTTTTCTCATCTCCCATTCCCACTTACAAGTGTTTTGGAGACATCTCCTTGGTTCCTCTAAACACCATCTCTCACCTTGTCTTTAGTAAGATCTTTGTCATGACCTCCTATAGTTTCCTTATAGCCAGGTTTGAGAGATGTGAATCATTAGTGGAAAATTGTCCGGGCCCTTGAGATTGAAGTGTGGCATGATGTCTGACTGGGGATCATTTGCTCACAGCATCCCTCGGGGATCAAAAGTGGCAACAGTAGTGTACAACATCTTTACTAATGACCGAAACGATGGGACAAAGTGCACTTTTGCTGAAGTTCTTGGATGATGCCAAACTGGGAGTGGTGGTCAAAACAGGGTGGAGCAAAGGGCAAACAGGAGCCTCGTGAAATTCAGCTGAGGTAAATGCCATGTCCTGCCTCTGGGGAGGAACAACCAACCCATGTACCAGTATGTGTTGGGACTAACTGTCTAGGGGGCAGCTTTACAGGAGGGGAGCTGGGTTGCCCTGCAGGGTTGCCTGGACCATGCATCAGTCAGGAGATGATGCTTCTTGTAGATGCTTTGCAGGAACTAGTGCAGATTCCTTTATAAATACAGGGATTATTTTGTTCCAAACATAGTTCTACTCTGTGTCAAACATGAATTAGTGACAGATGATATTAAAATCTGCCACCAGTTTGCATGTGACTCACCATTTAATCTTCAGAGCTGGGAAGGGTAACTTTGGATACAGCTAACTCTGAATCGCACATCTGACTGCTCAGATCTAGTTATAAAATGAATGGATCCTTTGAAAAGTGTTCGTTGTTTCAAAGTGTCAGAGAAAAGGCATATTTACCCATAAATCCACTGAAATTCTGGGCTTCCTACAATATTTCTAATATGACAGAGGAAAAGCAAATCAAACTTCTGTCTTGATCTACAGAGCATTCCTTGGCAGCGGAGATTAATTTGAAAATTTGCATTAGTTTTTATATTAGCAGCCAGTTTAGGCTGCTCAGTGCAGGTCATCATTAACACATAATATTGAGGCCGATTTTTGGCAGGCTCTGACACAGAAATAATCCAAAGCAGGAACTTTTACCAAGAAAGATGAGTATTTCAGTATGTGATTTCTCAGCTGCGTGCGGCAGTTCATTCAAAGCACAGCTGACGCTGGCATGCTGTCGGGGGCATGTGGTGGGAAACAAACTGAAAAGGGCTTAATTCACTTTCAGTCCCTCCATTAAGCAGCAGTCTGTCATGATAAACTTGCTTTGTTTCCCTTCATTCGGATGATACAGTGTTAAGAGAATTATCTCATTTTGAACAACTCTTTCTCTTGGCATCCCTTGGCACGCTCGCAGTGCGACAGCGAGATGGGGTCCTGAACTAAAGAGGCTTGAAATCCTCAGGTATTTCGTATCTGTACACTCAGAGCTGAAGGTGGATGGTTTTAGTGCTTTAGCAAAGAGGAATAATAGAAAAAAAAGCTGGGAAGGACCCCAAGAGGTCATCTCATCCCATTCTTCATGGCAGGATGCGCTAGATCTAAACCTTGTCCTACCAATGTCTGTTGAGCCCAGCTGCCAGCAGTGGAGGTGCCACGTTCTTGCAGGTGGTCTCACCCATCACTCTGATCCTGTCCACTGTGACATGGAAAAGGGACTGTCCTCTTCCCCTTTGCAGCAATATTCTGTGTATTTGAAGATGGTTATCTTGTCCCGTCTCTTCTCTTGGCTAACAAACTGAGCTCCTTAATTTTTGCCTGTGAGTCACATCATCTCTACTCATATTGTCCCTGTTGATCTCCTCTGTCCATCCCCTTGAGGAAGCTGAGTGCTTCAGGGCATGTAGAGTACTCCACTGCACCCAGCCCAGTAAGCAAGGGGTTCAGTGCAGGGCTCATTTCATACATTTCCCAACAAAGTTCTTGTTCATGCATCCCTGTATGAGAACTCCCTTTGAGCGAACACATACTGCTAATGTTTGCTTTGTGTCCACATTGCTATCCACCATGACCCCTGAGGGTCCTTTCTCTGCAGCTCCTCATTAGCCAGCCATTCCTAATCCACTAATTTATTGTTGCTGTTGCAAGGCAGGGTTTGTCTCACCTAACCAGCTTTGGTGTCTGTAGTACAGACGTTGTCCAGGGAGCATGGTACTCGGTGGAGTAAGGTGGCTCTGAAGAGCAATTCATCCCGTCTATTTTGGGAGAGCAGGAATTGTGCTTTAGGGGTGCTTGTATCTCCTCAAGATACGTGACCTCAGATTGTGTGTCACGACTTTCAGCTGGCTGAAATTAGCCGAGATGAATTTAAACCTCCATGTACAACCATGCATCTAAATATAGTGACAAAGGGGACAGTTTTGTGGTTGGGTTAAGCTGATTTAACACTGCTCTGCTGCTAAAGGGAGGATCCTGCCTTCCCTTCATACCCTCTCGATAAAATGTCCACAGAATGAATAGTTCATACAGTGGGAGCTGTGAGCTATTGTAGTCGTCTCCAGAGCGTAACCACCGAGGAAGTGCTCTGAATAGCAAACGTATCCGCCTCCCTTCCTCCCTGTTGGAGCTATCAATGCCACATCTGTGCGTGAACGGCAGCACGAGCAGAGTGCGAGTCATCAAAGTGCTGCTGCTGCGGGATGAAAAGCAGCCAGGCAAATGGGGAATAAAGAGATGAGTCATCAAAGCTGCAGCCCCATTGGGTAAAAAACAGAGGATTTCAGAAAAAAATTTGGAGGAGGAAAAAAAAAAAGCTATTGAGAATAAAAGGGAGAGCACAGGGAGTGGGTCACGGGTACCTGGGCTGGAGCTCCAGGCCAGCTTGCTCACATATATGTGAACATATAAGGACTGAGTCCAGCTGAAATGGACCTTGGGAATTTAATCTCATTCTTTGCTTTATTTTGTTCCCTGTAAGTCCCCTCTCTGCTCCCCCTGCAACATCAGAACTTTCCATTCCTCATAGTACACCCGGACAAAATGATCTTGCACTTTACTCAACTTTGAAGCCTCTTTATTTTGGTGACAGGCTCAGGGAAACTGGAATAATAAAGTGGTCTTTCAATCTCTGTCCAGGTAGCATATTCAAATTGAGCAGTGGCTGCTGGGACATGGGGACACATGAACTCTAGTCTGAGGCTACAGCACGCAGGCTGATGGGTGACTTCAGCAGCGGTGGGGTCAGCTGCCCTGGGCAGGGGAAGCCACCCCTTCACCCCTTTGCTCTAGAACAGGTCCAGCTGCTTTTGTGAAGATGTGAACCTCAGAACAATTCCAATACTAAAACCTGGCCTGGGAAAAGATTACTGCAGTAACTCATAGAATCACAGAATGGTTTGGGTTGGAAGGGACCTTTAAAGGTCATCCAGTCCCAACCCCTTCAGTGAGCAGGGACATCTGCAGCAGGATCAGGCTGCTTAGAGCCATGTATTAGTTCTGTGAATTAATTAAAAAAATAAAGGGCCACATGCCTGCAAGATGTAGGATTTGAGCCCTTTGCCTTTATTTTCTTCACCTCTACGAGTGTTGGGATTTCAAAGGCAATGATGAAATGGGAAAAAGAACGACTGACACAAAAATAAGGTTGATACACATCTCTTATGTGTCTAAGCACAAAGGGGGTTAGAGCTGGAAGCTGTTACAGTTGAAGTATTTTGCTGCTCTTCTGCGTTGAGATTGCATGCAGCACCTGAACAAGACACTGCTGAAGTTCAAAGCTCTACATGACTGATCACTACTTGACAGTGACTATAAAAACACATTTTTACAGTGAGGGTGATTGAGCACTGGCACAGGTTGCCCAGGGAGGTTGTGGAGTCTCCAATTTCAGAGATATTCAGAAGCCATCTGGACACAGTCCTGGGCAAACTGCAGTAGGGGACCCTGCTTGAGCAGGGGGTTGGACCAGATGACCTCCAGAGATGCATCCAACCTCAACCATCCTGTGATTCTGTGATGAATTTTGGTCCTAAGCTGGCACAGAGTTCATGCTTAAGTGTCTCTGCATAATTTTTCTCCCTTGGCTTTGTTGGAGAACTGATTGCCAAGACAAAGGTGGACCTGCCCTGGGAAGCTTTGCTCCTTCCCAGCAGAGTCCATGGCTACATTTGCACGTCAAGAGAGAGCAGATGAATGTTGGCTCATGTAGGTACGTGCTTGCTTGACAGTTTGGCCCACTGGAGTGTCTTCTCCTGGCTGGTTCAATACGTGCTGGCACCTTCTGCCTAGTAGAGATGTCTTGTTTGTGAGACCAAGAAGCAGGACTGCCAGAGAGCAGTCAGAAGGTTATGGTGCTCTCAGTAGCAGCAGAAGGGTGCAGCAAAGAGCATGGGTGTATAGAAGTGATTTTCCTTGGGGTTTTGTTTTGGTTTTTTGTTTGTTTTGCGTTTTTTTGGGGGGGTTGTTTTTTTATTTTATTTTGTTTTCTAAGGACTACTGATGAAAAGAAAGGACCTACCATATTGCAGCGTGCTGTGGCAGTGTGGTCAGTAAAAGTTTAATTTTACCCCGTGATTTAAAATCTGGCCCTCAGCTGGGAATTATAATCTGTTCTTTTTTGGACTTTACTGAGTAAATAAGTACAGAAATGGTGCTCCCAGCCCAGCCATGACCTCAGATGTTCTCTTTTTTTGCTCTGACTTGAAAGGGTCTATTCATGATGTGTACAGTTAGGAGTATGTATGTTGTATTCCTCCAAGAAATCATGGCTGTAAATTAAACGGATGCATGCACACACACGTATATATGAAAGTATAATTCAATTATGTTCCATTGCTTCAGTTCTGCATATAAAATAGTCCGCAAAACTGGAGGAAATAATGTATTTTCATTTTTATTCCTCATAGATGAATGCGTTGTCAAGGACATGACTTTCTGGCTCTATTTTAATATTGCTATTAAAGTATTAGTTTTCTGTCGCGTTTCCAGTAATCCCTAAAGCCAGTGGTGACATTTTCTCAGTTCCATGTACCCACTCTAAATACATACATTTGTCTCACTGTAAAATACGTTGGTGTCAGATTTTTTTCTGATGCTGCATCAACGATGTAGCTGTTTTTCCTCTCGGTGTAAAATAGGTGTAGGATACCCATCCCAGGCAGCAGGAGTAGCTGCTCTTTCAAGTCGAGTGAGCATCAGTATCGGACCATTGATTAGAAGCTGTCTCCACTCTTCCCACTGCTGATCCTGTGGCAGCTCTATTTCAACTGGAAGTGTTTTGCTGAAGAGCTGGGTTATGTTGGAGGTGCTTGGTAAGCTGATAGTGCTAAGGGTGTGTCGTAGGGTGTTAATGATGACTTAATGACCGCTGGCTGTGTGCTGAGAGACTTTTGCCCCTGCCATTAATCAAACCCAGGGAGTGTCACGTGCTGTATTATTGCTCTGTGAGGGTTGGTGGATGTTGTAGCCACATTTTGTAATTAATCTCCATCTGTGTGATGTCAGTGCCTGACTCGCCTTGTGTGTGCATTAATACTAGGTAAAAAAATCAGTGCAGTTCTGATTTAAATTCTGTGTGGTGACTTGACTATCAGGGCCCTGTGTTGTGACCCTGTTCACTCCCAATAGCACTTTCTCATGTGCGCTGTGGAGTTCACAGCCAGGCTCTGCAGTCCTGTGAAATACACTGGATGCAGCAGCAGTGGTTGTACACGCAAGCCTCTGAATTGAAGTCCCTTTAAAAAGGATGCAGCTGCAATGTGAATGGGGACCTGAACAGTTCCCCTTGCCATAAGTAGTGCCTTGTTCTTCGTGGGGAAGAGCTCACAGTGGCACTGCAGCTTTCTTTGTCCCCTGGCAAACCAACCATGACTTGGAAATGTGGGACTGGCGCTCGGAACCCCCTACTTGTAAAGATGAGGAGCTCTTTTGAACGCTGGGCCGTTCTCATTACGATGGCCAGATACAATGTTTGGAAAGCTTGTTCCATGCACTCGCCCATGGAAATATTTACCAAAGCTTGCTATTGTTTTATAATGAATTTTATGATTTCTATCAGAGAGTTGAGAGTAAGTTTCCTCTGGGCAGGTTGCCTGGCCGAGTCTCTGCCGGTGCCGGGGTGAAGGTTCTGGCTGGGAGATGCTTTCCTTGCCAAACCTGGACAGCCCAGCGTTCATCTCATTAATCTTGGAGGCTGGGAGTCACCTAGGAGAGACCTCAGCCAGGGTGAAGCTTTGGCTTTGGGGGTGATGATACACTCCATTTAGTATTGGCTCCTCTTGTCAGGGACATTTTTGTCCCATTAGGAATTCTGTATAAATGTGTAAGGTTTCATACGTGAGCACCTCCTGTGTCTCCATCAGTGCTGGTATTGCACAGTTGTGTTGGCTTTGATGCTCAACTTCCCAAACTGGGACTGGACGTGGCTTAAAAGGATAAAATCCATCACTCTTCAGCTCTGTGTGAAATTGAGGACATCGGTCCTGTGTGTGTGTCTGTGTCTCCATGACCTGAACCGTGACCCAGGGTTTTATGAATTGAGCAGATGGAGCTCTTGGGGCTATGAGGAGGACATGAAAAACATTCAGACTATTTCATTTAGAGAGGAGATGAATAGGAAGGAAGACAGAAATAAATAAATAAATGACATAATGCGAGATTAAACTAAATCCAGAAGAATATAGTGGTGGAAAATAACAAAATATATCCCAACTTCCATTGGAATTGGTAAGATCTCTTTAATATTTAAGAAGAAACTAAGGAGCTCGTCCTCATGCCAGATGGCAGCTGTTTAGCAGAGGAATTTTCTGGGCTGGTGCAGCTGAACAACTTTTCTTTTGACTGCACATCTACCTGCTGAGTTCTGGGGGCTTTGAGGCACTTGGATCATAAAGTGCCTTTCACGTTGGTGAAACTAAATTTCCTAAAACTGAAATAATAAAATCAAGATTAGAGGCATTAATTGCTGCCTTACTATCGCTCCAACATACATCTGTTCAAATTATCTGAGTTGGGACCATGTGAAAGCTTGTTTGAGGAGAGGACATCAGGGTCTTTTTGAGCCTGAAAAATGGAACAGGCAGAATGTCAGTAGTGTCTCCAGCCTTGTTTGGGGAAAGCAGGCTGGGCTGTAGAAGGGGAAGGGAGCTCGTTTGACACTTGTATTTCTGCTCCCACAGTTGGTGTGGATGCCATTGGGTGAAATCACTTGTGTCTTAGAGGCTGAAGCCCAAGTCCCCAAAGCAATATACATAGTGAATGCAGACCCAGCACATTTCAGACTTGGACCAGGAATACACAATTGCATGTGCTAGTTTTTACAGGTGACCTTTTAATAAGAGTCAGATCTTTTGGGGAAGTCTTTATCTCCTCTTCCTTCCGGCTCAATGACACGATTTCCTTCTATCTAAAGAAGTATCGCAGCCTGAGCTGGGACTGTGTCATGGGTCTCCTGGTTGGAGTTCAGTCATGCTAGATGCTTTACAACTCCAAAGGTTGTATAAATGCATACATTGTCCTTTAGGATCAGAGATCATGTTTGTCCTTAACAAGAGCCAGTAGGAGACATTTCAGAAGGGTGCATAGAAAGGGTGCAGTAGACAGATACGTGATAGTCTGCCCTCCTATTCCAGAGGAAGATGCCATTTTATGCCCTGAAGCAGGAGTTTTAGTAATCCTTCAACAATGTTTTGATATAATCATCAACTATTATAATTGCTGTGGATCCTTTTGTCGTCTATATAAATGTCTGCTCCATTTTTTAAAAATGCTGGATGAAAAAAAAATATTGTGTGGCAGTGAATTACACAGATCAGGTTTCCACTGTGTGTCGTGTTTAGCCCCAAAAATTTAAAAATAAAGAAAAGAGACAACAAATCAATTTTAGAGAGAAGATTAGGCCAAAATTTCAGTTTTCTGAAAGTGCAAGGATCTAAGAGGATTTGTGAAACACTGGGATCGATGGGAGGTTAGCACAGGGACACTGTTAACAAAGGCACTCGCTGCCCATTCCCATCCATAGGCTCCTGATGCATTTGTAAAGGTGGGGTTGATATTGCCCATCTTCTGCCATCTAAATCTTACCTGTCTACATGAAACTAATCTTTGGGCTCTATCTGCAGTCAGCAGGGAGAGATGGATACCAAAGGGGAAGATTCTTGCCAGAAGATAGCTCAGGTAGATAAGAGGAATCACAGTGCTTCTTGTCATTGAAAATAGAACAGGGGGAGATCTCACACGATAGTGACCTCTGTGTCCCTGGCTCAGACACGAGCTAGACCTAAACTTTGTGTCTAACAGATGTTTGCGCAGAAAATCTGGAAGAGAGAGGTTCTGCAGCAACCCCGAGCAGCCCAGCTCAGGGCTTTATTGCCCTTTATACCCCTGTCCTGTGCAGGGCAGTGAGAGGTGTCCTCCTGCTTGGGAGGAGAAACCATTTACAGATGGAGTCAAACAGAGGAGCTATCCTAAAGCAGACCTGCCGAAGCCCTGCATGCTGATAATTAACACGTCAATTAATGCCTCTCCGTGTCTTCCAACAGGTCGCTAAACTTGTGATTTAGCACCATGCATTTCTACACTGAAGTCCAGGCTGACATACAGAAATGATCACAATCACTCTCCTTAGAGCTAAGGCCATCTTTCTGCCACCCCATGGTGTCTGAGCGCATCACTGGAGTTCTTGAGCATTTGGGGTTTTTGCTGTTTGCCTCCTCCATCCCCTGGCTAACTCCCTGCTTCTCTCTATTTCTCTCTCTCCTCTCTTTACCAAGACAACAGGTCAGAGCCATGATGGTAAACTACAGGTCTCCAGCCCATGTTTGGCCCATGAGCAGATATAGGTATTGGCTACCACCTTTCCCCATCCCTGGCTAGAAGGAGGGTTCGATGTTGATCCTTACCAGATTGGAAGGGGACCTCAAGGCTCATCTGCTCCAACCTTTCTAGACTCTTTTGACCAAGAAAGATTGAACCAGATGATCCTTGAGGTCCTTTCCAACCTGAGATTCTATGATTGCACTGGTAGGGGAGACAGAGATGTCAGATACATGCTCAGAGACAGGCGAGCATGAGGATGGCAGCAGGGTTGAGTACGCTTCAGCAGTGGAAGGACAAAGTCCAAGTGACCACCAGGAAACTTCCAATCTCTCCATTCCTAGGCTAGAACTTGGCAGCTTGCACGTGACAATAAACCAGACAAACAATGAGGTAGATCCCATTCTATCCTCAGTTGTACCATCAAGCTGAAAATGAGAGGTTCTGTGTTATTGATGCGTTGTGATGTGCAGATTATGTCTAGGGTTTCAAGCAGAGAAATATCAAAATAATAGTTTGTTGTTGCTGTGGATTTGTATTATATTTGTGATGGGTGTTTGACCCTTTGTATGCTACACTGAGTTTCATTTGCTGGGAACCTTAACATCCCTTGTGAATATCTTGATAGCCTTTGGGTTAGATCAGGCTTTTAACAGCAGTAGTTGACTGTGTTGGTGACTTTGTGTTTGTGTTTGTCTAGTGGGAGAGGTTGTAGTTAAGTGGAATGTGTGGTGTAAGCAAAGAGGAATTGCTGTATGCAAACCATAATTTTCATGTACGTTCTGTTTCGAGTGCTGTGATGAAAGGGATGTCACAGCATTTTTGTCACATCAGCTGCTATCTTTGTCTCTCTACCTGAAGGATGGCAAAGGGTCCCCTTTCATCTGGAGGATGATGCGGCCCTTATGGTAAACGTCACCACCAGGTTGGGTTGACATTGTTGGAGCTTTCATCTTTTGTTCTAAGTTTTGAAGCAGTATTTATGGTTCTCTTGTTCTGTGAGATGAGTGTTGTGTGAGAGCAGCTCCTTGCCAGAGTTATTCAGGAAAAGCCATTAAACTCAGGAGGGAGGAGAGGGAAGGAGCAAGAGCTGAATGCTCCCCAATGCTTGGTGATGACCCTGCAGGTCTGGAGCTCAGTTCACATTGAGTACCTGGATCCCTTTCTGCCACCTTCACCCAAGCAGAATCTACTTAAGCATGAAACATGACATGCTGCTTGGTTTCATGCCTCTAATCCCCAAACAGGGGTCCATCAGCTGATGAAAGAGTATGAAGTTGGAGGATGTGAGCAAAGAGACACAGGGGCAGTGCTGACTGTTTTCTGGCTGTACTTCTAGCCATGCACCCTGTTTCTTCCCCTTTAAGTTGGTTACAGGAACCCAGGAATTTATGCTGGGAAGTATGTGCAAAATTCCAAGCCAGGAGGAGCTGGAGGAAGGGACTTTGCTCTGCTCTCCTGCTCTCTTGAAGTGTCTTCTTGGCTGTGGGTTGCCTGTTCTCGCTGTGCTAGAACAGGTATAAATGAAGTGCTTCCCATCTGTGTGCTCCAGCTTCTGAAGGCAGAGAAAGCCAATTCCTCTCAAGGGAACTCCAAATAAAGGAAACGCTTATTTTATTGTTGACTTTTGCTGCATTTGCCTTTAGTGATCAGTGTGTATTCCTTTAATATTGAAATAAGATTCATATATAAGGCAGAACACACAGGAATATATCTCTGTAATAATGAGGGTAGTGATATGATTTTTGGATGTAACATTTTGATTTTCTTTCATTTTTTTATTGTCACGTTTCCTGGTATTATTCTGGTATTTCTGAAATTCTTTGCCCAGAATTTCAATCCTTCACCTTTATTGCCTGTATTTGATTAGTATTTCTTCTTCTGTACTAGCAATATGTATTTATATATTGGCTCACATGGTTTAGGGCATGCCTCCAAGCAAAGGCTGAATTCAGCAAGGGTGGGTCCCTCAACATGAATGACAGGGGATGTCCCAGTTCAAATCGTGACTTTTATATTCCAGCATCTAAAATGGATTGCTCTGCCCTGTCGCTTCATACTGAGCATTTCTCTTGCTCCCCTAATATCATATGCAGATATTACATGGAAAAGAAGAGACAAGAAGAGAGAATGAGATGTAATCACTTCTCCCTTCTGCAGGAGCAGCAGCATCTTTCCATGAGCCTGTGCTGCGATGTAGTTTGGCTGGTTTGGTGGTCCTGCCCAAACAAAGCCCCTGCAGCTTGGTCCCTCAGCCAGTGTCACCTTGGCTGTGGTGTGGGAGTTAGCAGGGACCCAAGCCTGCACCTCTCCCATGTGTATGTGAGGAGATGGAGCTATGGCCATGCTGTTTGCTGGGGCTGAGCTCTGCAGGTTGCACAGCCCATGCAGGGGGAAAAAGCGTCTGTGCTGGCTTCTTCCGTTTCCCGGTGTGTAAGGAGGTGTTGTCCCAGGGAGATGACTCTTCCTGCTTCAACAGACCCAACTCAGACTCTGCAAATTCATCTCAGTTGGCAGCCGAGTCCCAGGGATTTTGCTGGGGAGGCAGATGGTTTTCAATGGGTAGGATCTGACTTGACGAGAACAAGGTGCTTTCCGTGCCAAGTAAGAAGATTGTTACTAATTCCTTTCTTCCAGGGTTTAAAATCCAGGGTGCTGGCACCCATCCCACACGTTATACATGACTTCCCAAGCACAGCTGCAGGATTGTCCATGTAGAAATCCTCACCTGCAGTTTGACAGCAAGGCGAGAGATAATGCCCGAGCAGGGCGAGGAACGTGGTGTCAGGGGGAGCATCAGGATGGGGAGCAGCCTTCTCAGAGGGCACACAGTCATGCTGGGTCTCAGTTGGCTTGAGAGTGCTTGTCAGGACTGAGCAATGCTGCAGGAATAGCCCCGCTACACCTTTCTCTTCCTCTTGTGTTTTGCAGCATCCCCTTCAATTAAGCTTCTCGTGGATGACCCAATAGTGGTGAACCCTGGAGAAGCCATCACCTTGGTCTGTGTGACAACAGGAGGGGAGCCGGCGCCCAGCCTGACGTGGGTGAGGTCTTCTGGTGTCCTGCCTGAGAAGACTGTCCTGAATGGTGGCACGTTAACGATACCTGCCATCGCCTCGGAAGATGCTGGCACCTACAGTTGCATTGCCAACAACAACGTGGGAAATCCTGCAAAAAAGTCCACCAACATCATCGTAAGAGGTGAGCTGAGCTGTCAAACCAGTGGCCTTGACCTTGGAGGATAAATTGAATCCTAAGCTGACGTGATAGTGATGTTCACGTGATGGGGTCCTGTTTCCAAATGTATTTCTGGTCATTTCTAATGATGTAGAAGATGAATTAGTGTTGGCTTCGAATAGGCAGTGGCTCTTGTGCTGGGCTCAAACCCCACAGCTGGAAGAAGGGTGGCGTGGTGCCTCTTTGTACTTTGAAGATATATATTTGTATCATTTATATATATATATATATGAATATATATTAATATATAATATATNGTTTATATGTATATATAAATAATACAAATATATATAAGATGCAGCATCTCTCCCATACAAACTGAGGACAAGTGATGGCCAAAGGACACAGTGTCTTCTGGCCATTGCTTGTGCTGGTCCCCTACACGCTGTCTCAGCAGTGGATGCATCCTGAGCTCCCGGAGATGATGTTATATACTTCATCCATTTCTTCCTCCTCATCAGCTTGAACGTGTCATTGAAATGTAGGCTGTTGTGCATGCTGTGAATCTGCTGCCATCAGAGGACTGCTCCCTGGGTAGGAGCTTTAGATTAGTACCTATGCTTTAATTATCCTAAATAGCAGGATAAATGTCTGTCTCAGGTAGAAGTACGAGAAGAGTGCTTGCAGAACAATTACTGCCAGGTGGAGAGAAACTCTCCCCGGTTGTTTATCACTTCCTGGATGACCCCAGGGACATGGCCGGTTGGTTTGAAGGGTTCGATTGGCTGATAGGCATCCTCAGAGTGGATTAATCTACCTGAACCAAACAGTTCATCTGAAACTAATTTTCTATAATCTAATCGTTGATGGTACTGAAACGTAAACTCCCACACTATAGGAACTTTAAATAATAGCGGGTGATTAATCATGCTCAGGAGAAAGCACTGTATAAAGAGCCAGTGGTGTGAATATTTTATGAGAGCCATAACCCCTCTTCACTTCTTATTGCCCAACATATCATACTCTTCAGCAGGATGAGGCATGAGGAGCTATTTCTGTGCTGGGGGTCAGGGAGAGAGGATTGCATCAGCCTGTGTCTGTAGGAGTTGATCAGGAGACGTCCACGGATTTATTTGTAATATTTGTGTTTCCATTTGAATTTCTGACACTTGGCTTAGGGGTTTCGTTGTCAAGAGGCAAAAGCAGTCTTGTTTCGGGAGCGTAACATGGACATTAATTTGCTGTGATTTACAGTGGTGAGGAGGTGGTGAAGGGGAGATGCGAGTGAAACGCGTGCTCGGAATAAGCAAAGGGAGGGGAAAGGCTTTGTGTGAAATGAAGTCTTGAGATTTTAATTGACCCAGCAGACAGCACCAGAGAGCCCAGAGGAAAAGCCAGAGTCCCCAGCTCCCTGCAGATAGAAATTTCATGAGTCACATAATAATAATAATAATATGTCCTCACATTTTTATTTATAGAAGACTCTGCCTATGAGGTGCCTGGGAGCTGCAAGTTGTTGAACAAAATATTAAAGCATTTGAGGTGTCTTTTTTTTTTTTTCCTCTCTGCTGTGTGGCCCTGTTAATTCTGAGCAGGGATCACCAGGAGGAACACCCCATTAAACACATAGCTCCAGTGCATTGCTGCCTGCTAAGGTTTTCCCCTTATTATTTCTGTTAAAGAACGGTCTTATAGGAAAAAAAAATATCTTTATTCCAGTCTTGGTTAATTTATTGTTACTAAAAGTAATGCTGAGGTTAGCAGTGAAATATAGCAGAAATTCGTGTCAGAGATTTGATTTTACTTTGTGTATATATTACTTAGCATTTTGCCTGTAGCTCATTGCTTCTATCTCCTTTTTTGTTGTGTACCAGGATTTTCACACAGCAGCTGAGGAGAAGGAGTATTTACTCCTTATATTATGTACTTTTATTATATAGAAATAGCATCTGAGCCTTGCAGGAGAAACATTTGGTAAATGGAGTTCCCATCTTCTGTCAGGTGGACTCCCAATCCCAGGACTAGACAATAATCCCCTAATCTTACCCAGAAAAGGAATGTGAAATGGTCTAAAAGCATCATCTGGACTCAGATGGTTTTATTTTTTTCCCTTTAAAATTCCCTAAATTTCGCTGTGCATTTATCTGAACGTGCCCTTAGTGTATGTGATTCATTCCATTGGTGCTACCTTACCTTCAGCAGCTCTTTTTATTATTTGTATTTTATTATTTTATTTTATTTATTTTTATTATTTCTTCTGGGTGTTTTCCTGTTGTTGTGGATGATGCCATATTACTGTCATGCACTTAATCATAACCTAAAACCAGAGAGAATCCTTCAAAAGGAAACAAATAAGAGTAAATAAATAGTAACAACAGTAATTTATCCTTTTTGAAGGTCAGAAGTTATCTAATTATCTGGATCAAGGTATTTAAGCAATAGAGTCAACAGATGAGGCTGTGTTTAAGGAGTAGATTCAGGCGTTGAGGTACACCCAGGTGTATTCAGGGCAGCTCCATGCTCCTCCATCAGTCTTTTCCAAGACTCTGAAAGTGTGGGGGTGAATACAGTAAAATAGCAAGATGATGAGATATGATGGCGTGGGGGAATATGTATCACCTGAGGGACAGTGCAAAATGAGCCCATGTGGAAGTGCTGTGTAATGTGTGTTCTCCACTTCTCCAGGGTGTAAATAGCTAGTAATACATGTTCTCTGCTTCTGCAAGTTGCAACTAACTAGTTTCTGCAATTGCCACATGAAGGAGTGGTGGGGTAGCAGGTGTCACTAATGGGCTCAGTACGTTGCTTTCCATTTGTTAGCTCCCAAGATTTATCTGGAAGCCTCCGAATAAGCATAAACATTTAATATGTTCTGTTTTTCCACTGCTACTTGATTTCCTCCCCTTCCAGGGAGCATTGGCACGGAAGGAGATGTTTGTTCTTAAAAGAAAAAACAGTCTAAAGCTCCCATTGCTTGCAAGGAACCCGTTTAGTCACAACCATCTTTGTATTTTTTTTTTATTCTTTAATTTCTTTTTCCCTCTTTGGTCTGTATAACTGAAAAGTAGTTGTAAATCCTTCCAAGAAAAACAAACTGGGTGCTTGCTTGTCAATTTGGATGAACACGGGTCTTCTGCAAAACAACAGCACACGGCTGCTGAAGGAGGAGACTCCCTTCTGTGTTGCCTCCTTAAGCAGTTCAATGAAAACTTTGAGATAAAGCAATGCCCTTTAAAGTTACTCCTTTCTTAAACAAGTTGTAAGCCGTGAACTCTACTCCCGTTGTTCTGAGCTGTTGTGTTGGTGCCTTTTCCCCTTCAGTCGCCAGATAATGTTAATGAGAGTTTCACAGAATCCCAGAATCCTAGGGGTTGGAAGGGACCTCGAAGGATCATCCAGTGCAACCCCCCTGCCAGAGCAGGGTCACCTAGAGTCCATCACACAGGAACGCATCCAGGCGGGGTTTGAATGTCTCCAGCCAAGGAGACTCCACAACCTCTCTGGGCAGCCTGGTCCAGTGCTCTGGCACTCTCACAGGAAAGAAGTTCTTCCTGAGATTCACATGGAACCTCCTGTGCTCCAGTTTGCATCCATTGCCCCTTGTCCTATCATTGCCCATCACTGTAAAAAGCTTGGCTCCATCGTCCTGCCCCTCACCCTTTACATATTTGTAACCATGGATGAGGTCCCCCCTCAGTCTCCTTTTCTCCAAGCTAAAGAGCCCCAGCTCCCTCAGCCTTTCCTCAGAAGGGAGATGTTCCACTCCCTTCATCATCTTTGTGGCTCTGCGCTGGACTCTCTCAAGCAGTTCCCTGTCCTTCTTGAACTGTGGGGCCCAGAACTGGACACAATACTCCAGATGTGGCCTCACCAAGGCAGAATAGAGGGGGAGGAGAACCTCTCTTGACCTACTGACCACCCCCTTTCTAATGCACCCCAGGATGCCATTTGCCTTCTTGGCCACAAGGGCACATTGCTGGCTCATGGTCATCCTCCTGTCCACCAGGACCCCCAGGTCCCTTTCTCCTACACTGCTCTCCAGCAGGTCAGCCCCCAGCCTGTACTGGTGCATGGTGTTGTTCACCATCCTTTGCTTCTTCAGTGACACATGGCAGCTACAGAGAGGTTTTATTTTCATTTTTTCCCTTTGCAGAGTCTTCAGAGTATTTGTTCTTCCCTGCTCTCTTAATTCTGAGCACCTCCTTTGAGTCATGTTGAAAATGTGTAATTTTCCAGAAGCCGCAGACATATGATTATCTTGATTCCTGCTTCTTTTGACATTTCCAATTGTCACCCCAAATCTGCATGGTATTGTGATGATCACGCTTTTATGTTGTATCGTAAGGATTACAAGGCCACTATTACCATTTCTCTAATGCCTTTTGCTTCCCTCTCCAAATACGTACTGAAGAGAGAATTTGAGAGTAAAATAACCTCCAGCAGTGAGGTCTAAAAGATCCCGAGTAAGGGAAAGAGAAGGAGCTACTGGAGAGAGACCAGCAAAGGGCTACGAGGATGCTGAGGAGACTGGAGCATCTCCTGAGGAAAGGCTGAGACCTGGGGTTGTTCAGCCTGGAGAAGACTGAGAGGGGATCTCACCAACGCTGATCAATATCTACAGGGGGTGTCAGGAGGATGGGGCCAGACTCTTCTCAGTGGTGCCCAGTGACAGGACAAGGGGCAATGGGCACAAACTGGAACACAGGGAGTTCCATCTGAACATGAGGAGGAACTTCTTTACCCTGAAGGTGCCAGAGCCCTGGGCCAGGCTGCCCAGAGAGGTGTGGGGTCTCCTTCTCTGGGGACATTCAAAACCCACCTGGAAGCACCTCTGTGCAACCTGCTTGAGGTGAACCTGCTTAGGGGAGGATTGGACTGATGATCTCAGGAGGTCCCTTCCAACTCCCACCATGCTGGGATTCCATGATTTTATAATCCTCGGGCTAGAAGCGTTTTCTGGGACATAAGATAAGCTGGATGTTCAACTTGCCATGTCAGATCAGGGCAAGGAACTGAGCCTGGAGCCACATCACAGATGAGGTCCTACCAAGCTCCTGGCAATAATGCAAAGTTCTCTCTGCACAGCCATGTGTGCATGGGACATGAAGAAGTTTCCATATCACGATGTGGGTTGGCCCAGGGGCTATGAGTAAACATCATTTTGCATTTGATTTTAACACAAATGTATGTGTGTGTGTTAGCTTCTTATTTTAATTAAAATATCCATAGGAAGACTGATTATCATTTACCTCTAATTGGGACCAACAGAGGTTTAGAGTGACAAATTCACAATGAAAGCAAATTAACAGAAATAGATTGGCTGGGAAAGAACTCTGAGAGAAGTGCACCAGCCTTCCCCCCTCCTGGCCTTTATGATTAATTGCTTTCATTGCCTCAGACAACATTTTTTTGCTCTACCAGGGAAGAGTCAGAAAAACAGAACATCCCCCATGCAAGCACAGCAAAAAATACACACATCAGGCATGTAAGCTGTTGGGAACTTCATTCATCCAGGGGGAGTGTGTTGGATTTGCTAATCGAGAGAGGGGTTTTTTTTTAAAGAGGAGAAGAACATCAAGTTTTACTAGATAAAGAGGAGTTAAAATTCCCTTAGAGCTTTCTCTGCTTTCTAACGATTTTGGCTAGCGATGTGTTATGGGAAGCTTTTCTAATCATCAGTCTGAGAGCAGGATGTGAAGATGCCACTGATGAGAACACCCACCAACACTCAGAGATGCGAGCAGACTTGCAATCATTTAAAGAACTCATTAATCTAAAGAAAATACTTAGAAAGAAACTTTCACAATTAGAATTGGTGAGCAGCCAGCTTTGACTAGATGAGAGAACATTTCTCCTTCCTCTGGTTTGACCCAAGACACCTTGATGGATGACGATTGTTGTGATGGAATGAAATATTCTGCGGTAGCTTTGGGTGCAGTTCAGCTGGTAATGGCATTATTTAAATTGGCTGTATTTCACAGGTTTGGCCAGGCAAACAGCACGCGGTCACTGATTTGCCTCTGGCGAGCTCCTGTTCAGAGCAAACAGAGGAAAAGAAAGATATTGCATTATTTCTGTGCCTCGTAAGGAACAGCATCGTGGTGCTCTAAATAATTTCTCTTCATCTCAGCAAAACTGGAGAGCAGTGTAGGAGAAAGGCACCTGGGGGTCCTGGTGGACAGGAGGATGACCATGAGCCAGCAATGTGCCCTGGTGGCCAAGAAGACCATGATAGGACAAGGGGCAATGGATGCAAACTGCAGCACAGGAGGTTCCATGTGAATCTCAGGAAGAACTTCTTTCCTGTGAGAGTGCCAGAGCACTGGCCCAGGCTGCCCAGAGAGGTTGTGGAGTCTCCTTGGCTGGAGCCATTCAAACCCCGCCTGGATGCGTTCCTGTGTGATGGACTCTAGGTGACCCTGCTCTGGCAGGGGGGTTGGACTGGATGAGCTTTCGCGGTCCCTTCCAACCCCTAGGATTCTGGGATTCTGTGAAGGATGCAAGGGGCTGCTCCATTCCATAAGAGGGCAAAAATGCTGGGTAGCATCTTTGAGGGAACACCCATGTGTCAGGCTGGGAAAGAGCCAGAGAAATGTTTTATGGATCTGAAAATATGGAACACTGAAACGGGAAGGACCTCAGCGTGCACCGACTTGGATTTGTTGCCTCGTCAGCAGCTCCCTCCCGTTGCCTTCCTTAAGCAGATCTTTTCATCTCTTCCATTGTTACTGCAACGATTTTTAGTGCCAATTGACTCCAGCCATGTGATTTTTCCCTTATGTGAAGCAGAAATGCAGTGTCTGGAGTTAATTTTTCAAAGGGGTGGGATTCCCTGTCAGCTTAAATATAAAATAATAATTTTAAGTGACCTGTGCTCAACGTTAGCACAAAAGCTTTTGCTGAACAAAAAGCACTCGGGGGAAATACGTTTTAAGGCCAAGATTGCTGGAAGTACCTATTCAGTTCTGCCTTTAAAAGAGGTGTGTGAGCTGTGTGGTAGGGACTGCTGGAGAGAAGGGGGGGAAATAAAAAAGGAAAAGATGCAGGTTGTGAAATACATGGAATTTTTGTTGTGTTTTTAATGGATTTTTAAAAAAATAAGCCCCTGGAATTTGGTATTTCTGATGTCCATTCTCACACCCCTGCTCGCCCTTTGGCTTTCCTGAAATGGCTCTGTTTTACCCCAGACCTTCTCCTTGGGAATTTCCCTTGTTGGTTTAGAGCAGGTGCACAAAGGATAAAAATAAGTCTGTCTGGTGACACATCAGCACCTCTGCTGGCACCTCTCAAAGGTCCTCAAATGCTGTTAATTGAAGTGTGCACGGGGCTCCCACGGGCTGGTGGTGAGTGCCAGAATGGAGACAAGGATCACAGCTTTTATCCAAAAGGTGGAAATTGGGTTTTGATGGCACCAGTGACTACCATCACCCAGCAGGTCCCCGGGCAGTTTCACAGCCACTGGACACTGGTGAGCAGCCAAGCGATGTGTCCATCTGATGTGCCATCACCTGTGATGGGGGGAGCACTGGTTGGGGATGCTGCCTCCAGCATGCCAAGCCTAAGATGTTGGGTTTTCTCTGCAACCAGCAGAAGAATCTTGTTTTTTCCTGCTTCTTTTCCTTCTCTCTGTATTCTGGGAAGGTCTTGCAACAGAATGATTATACTAGTGCTTGTTTCATGGCTGAAGAAACCTGAAGACCTTGGCAAATATCTATACACATAAAACAGCCATTACTGCACCACACAGAAGTGATGACCATCGTTGACTTCCTAATGAGGGACTGTGCTGGGGCTCCGTGGTGCTGCATGGCCCCGGGGGCTGCAGGAGGCCAGCAGAGATGAGCTCCCTGGGATGCTTCAGGAGGGTGGGAATGCAGCAGCCCCCACGCTGCTTTCAGCATCCACTGATGGTTGTGCTTTCCTTGGGGCAGACTAGAAAGCAAGTGTGATTTGATGCTGGGGTTTTGAAATTCATATTCTGGCAGAGGACTGGAAGGGCCCTCCTGGGTCATTGAATGCTGCTGTCTTTATCCCAGGCATCTGTTTCATCTCATATCTTCTATCATCTTTTTTTTTGTAAAATGACCCACTCCACCTGCAATTTCAATAGCTTTCTTCCAGCACCCTCCCAGCTCTCCCCAGGTGTCTCTGCCCATACCTCTCTGCTCTGACAGTGGGATTCTCTCTCATTGCCACCACAACATCTCTGCAGTGGCTTTGCCAGCCCTTGAAAGCAGCTCTGCTGTGGAGTGGCACCAGGCAAGCAATGCCAATGTTGTGCCAGCGTGGAGAGTTGGGCTTTGCCTTTGCTGATCCACCATGGCAGCTGGACACCTTCATTGTGCTGGGGGCTCTCCCTGTCCTCCCTCTTGCCTTACACCAACGTATAGATTTTATCACAATCTTAAGCAATTGACTTCACTCTTGGTTTTAAAGCACTCCCCACCTTTCTGCAGTGTCTGGTTGGACAAGGCAAACTACTTCCCTCCAGTGTCGAGTTTAAATGGACCTTTGGAAAATGTTTGCAGATGGGCTTTGGGAGAGCCCTCTGTGCTGGATAAGGATGAGGATGAAGAATAGCTCTGTAAATTGGAGTCTGGGCACCCCATGCCAGCCCTCCCAGCTGCCCGCAGGAGCCAGCGCCTTTGCAGGCATCTCCCCAGGTCTTCTCCAGCTCTTTAAGCATGAGGACAGTTTAGTCTAAAAAAATAAATCCAGCCCATTCCCACGTGCTGCCACAGTCAGAAGTTGCTGGTGTGCTGTCCTAAAGGTTTACAGCTCTGAGCATGAATGTGTTAAAAAGTTGGGCTTCAGAGGTTAATAAGTCCATTTATTTTTATTGTCTGCAATAGCGGGCATGTGCACTCCCTCCCAGGCTGGGGGGTGTCATGGATGAGTTCATAAAATGGTTCCACATGAAAATGGAGATGTTTTATTGATTTTCCTGCCCTTTCACCAGGAGTTGCCGGAATTTTTGCATGCAGAAATTTTATTTTTAAATATTTTGTTGCTCTGGAAAGCACCCTGTGGTGCCTGTTGGGCACCACGTATCTGTAAAGGTGTATCAGGAGGGATTTTGGGAGATGATATTCATTTGATCTCTCTCCTTCTTACCCTTGCGGTGTGGCTGCTTTGAGTAGCCACATTCTTACTTCACCAGGGGCAAGGAAAGAAGTTCTCCTCACTGATGGTTGGTGACCAGTTATTAACTGCTAATGCAATTATTAACTACTAATGCATGATCATTGTTTTCTTGGCAGCAGTGTGGTTGTTGTAGTTTAGTATTCTATTAGATCTTGGCCAATTAATACATGATAAGGTCTGTATAGTCTTGTCAACATTATTGTTTGGGCAGAAAAAAATTGAGGTCTTCAAAGTTTTGTCTTGTCCTGGAGGGAGGGGAAGAGAAGAGAGAAGAAGAGTGCACAGTATTGTGTTCTGGTGTTACCAAGATACTTTGTTGACCTTGAAATTTGTTTTAAGGTACTTACCTATATTGCATCAGGCAACTGGATGAGATTGGTAGGTCTCTGCTCAGTCTGACAAAGCATTTTGGAAAGCTTTATAGGATCCTGATTAATTTTTGAGGCATTGAACTGTGGAATAAAAACAAAGTGTTGCAGGGAAATGCATCCCATGTTGGAACAAATCTGGGCTTTAATGAAATCCTGCGTTCGAATAAAGCTCTGGAGCCACACAAGAAGCAGGAGATGGGGGAGTCTGGTGTGGAAGCCTTGGAAACCAGGGGCTTGCTCTGGGTTTTGGGAGGAAGGCAAGTACTGTGTGCTGAGTTACATTTGCAGTGTGTGGGCAAAGAGAAGAGGGACGATTTGCAATATATTACTTCTGAGCATCCAGGAAAACTCAGCAAGGCTATTTTGCTATCTTTTTTTTTGACAGTTTTGGCACAAGAATTAAACTTTACAAAGGCATTGGCCCTGGAAAACACCCAGCTGTAATGTTCAGAGGATTTATAATTTGTTTGGCAAGTGCACAGCCCACTGGGGATTGTGTCAGCTTCGCTGAAGTGTTTAATTTATATCCCAATTCTTGTCTGGCTTGCGAGGAGGCTTGTGAAGTTCCCACTTGCCTGCGAGATGTGCACCCTGAACCCACAGCTCTGCTTGGATTGCACACCACCCATGGGCTTGGCAAGCTGGAACAGCCTGGGCTTTCATAGCAGAGGAAATGTCTGGGTGTTTTTTTCCCCTTTCTTCTGCTTGGGGCTTCAGAAATGAATGCCAGCTGCCAGTTTGTCACCACTGCTCATTGATCAGCCGCCTTTCAGTTTTTGCTGGTTTATCCTCATGTACCCACCTTGATGTGTTTGGATCATTATCTGCATCTTCTTAAAACCAGAGATTGAAAACCAGAGATTGAAGCAGCCTTTCACCGGGCAGATGGGGCTGCGTTGTGTGCTGGTCCCTGGCAGGACACTCCAATTTCTGTCCCAAAATCAGCTTTATACTGATGTGACCCCCACTGGGGCGACTTCTGGTTTTCACAAGCAGGGAACCACAGCCCAAAGGTTGGGCAGGCTCCATCCCTGGAGGTTTTGAAGCCTTGAACCATGCGGTCTGAGCTTGCACCTGGCCCTGCTTTGAGCAGGAGATTGGTCTAGAAACCTCCTGAGCTCCCTTCCACCTGGGTATTTCTATGAACCTATATGTCCTTACTGTTCTGGTGACGCTCATTTCTTTTGAATATTTGCTTCTAAAAGCAGTTAAAAGAGCAACCATGCTGTGTTTCACATACTTTGATCTGTGCTTCATCTCTTTAGTGGATCGTATACTGAGTAACTTGTAAACTGAATCCTTCTTCATTACAGAGAAGTATACACCTCCCCTTCCCTCAAAAGAAAAAACAGGGAAAGAAATAGGAGCTAATTAACTGGAGCACACGTAAAAACAGACACCTGCCACATGGCATCTCCAGAATCCTTTTCTTTTAAAAATTACAAGCATTTATAAAAATAGAGACAAAACCTGAATTCTCTCCACAGGATTTGCATTTAAATTGAAAATGTGAGTGCATCTGGTCTTGTAAGTGCCAAATAATTACTTGATATTTAAAAGTTTGGAGATGCCTTACTAGAAGATGCTTGACAACTTAATTGTTCTGATAGCTACTGAAAGTTAAGGTTTTTTAAAACAACTTTAATCTAAAACCATGTTGACAGAAGCGACACGAACTGTTGGTAAGATGCTGAGAATATGTGTCTTTTTTTAGCAAGACTGTACTGCGAGTCTGTCTTTGGATAGGAAGGTGACTCAAGGGAAAATGCAGGCAGCATCATTTTGTCAAAATTATCTTGCAGAGTCCTAAATACCCTGTTTATGAAATTTGATTTTGAGAAAAGTGCTCAGCGTTGGAGCATTGTTCTTAGAAGCTCTGTGTTTGTGTAGTTAGGTTATTTTTTAATGTTCTCCTTATGACCCAAACAAGGTGCACCCTGCCTGCTCAACACACTCAACACGTGTATTTTCTCCTGGAGTGCGTTCTCTTAGGTGAAGACATCAAACAGCTTTATTTGCTGCTGATGTGGGTGAACCTAGCTCTGCACAGAGCTTGTGGGTGATCTTATTTGATGTTTGACTTGTTAATTCTGAGCAAAATGTGCAGACTTGCTCTCAGAATAAGAAAGTTTCCATATCTCAGCAGTGGACCGAGCTGTTACAGGGTTATAGAGATGAGCCATAAGGTAAGAGAGGTTTCCCTGCTAGAGGAAAAATAAACTGACAGTAGGATTGACCTTGGCAGCCCTGGTGGTCTCCAGTCAGCCAGGAATGAATCTGAATGAGAGAGTACAAAATAGATGTAACTGCTGTGCAGGCAAGCTGGCGAGACTGGAAGTATTTAGTTCAAAAAATGCTGTGGGCTGGTGTTGTGCAGAAGACGCTGAGGGATGTATCCCATCTGCTGTCTTTTCATCCAGTTTGGTGTTTCTGTAAGAGAAAAAGGTGAAGCTCATGGCTGGATGGGAGGTGATCACTCTAGGAGCTTCTGGTTCCTTTGAAGTGGCTGGAAGGCGAAGCACATGTTGGCAGATCTGCACAGTTTTGTGGTTTGAGGGGGTTTGTTGCTTTGTTTGGTCTCAAGAATGACCAGGGATTGACTGTTCTTACTGAAGATACTGAAATATGCACTGACTTGGTCGGTGTTGTGGAACTTGCAGATCCTGCCAGGCCACATCTTATTATTTGAGACCTCGTTTCAACACCCCAGGGAGAGGATGGCTTCTGTGATCTGTGGTGCAGGGTGGTTTTCAGGATTGCTCAGAGACAAAAGGCAAAATCTGGCTGGAGAGAGGTGTCTGTTGCCTCGCAATCATGCTTTGATTAAAAAAGCCCAAACCCACTGTGATTGTAGTAGCTGAGTCTGAGAATAGCACAAGAAATTAAAGGTGAACAGTGGAAGGAGGAAACAGAAGGGCTTGCAGAAGCCTTGTCATAGCCAGAGGGAAGAGCTCAGGCACCCAAGGCTTCTACTTGAGCAGCTCAGTTTGCTGCCCGGGTGCTGTCTAATTAGAAATGCTCAGTGCACAGGGACAATGGGGAACTGCAGATGGAACTGTGATCTGCAGCTTTGCTTTTCTTCATCCATTATTTTAATTAGTGACCAGCAGACGTGTGAGCCTTTAGCCCATACATTTTAGTCTTTCTGAGATGCATCATCTTTATGTAACACTGAATTTGGACATACTTTTCTTTCTTCCCTATTTATATTATTCCCCCAAATCTGTTCATCTTATTTCCTTTGCTGATGATGTCTCAAATCACCAGCTGGACACAGAGGTTTCATCCGACCATTTCAACAACTGCATCCCATTAGTGAAGCTTCCTATTTTTTGTTGTCCAAGAGTCACACCATGCTCCAAACTCAACACCAACAACATACCATGGTTTCACTAGAGGAACATTTTCTACCCTTGACCTGGCTACAGGTTGCTTCGTGGAAGCATGGCATGAAGCACGTGTCCAGGTTGGATCCTAGGTATGTTTGGATGTGAAGCTAAGCTGAGACACCTCTTCATCAGGTGTTGATGTGGCTGTGATGTTCCCAGCAGAATAGTGTGGCCTTAGAAAGGATTCTGTCTGTAAATGCACTCTTCTGTTTGAAATGTTCCATACATGGTGCCATGTCCGTGACAGTGCTGAGTATGATGGACCACAGTCATTCATCATAAAAGAACTGAAGTGATTATGTACAAGATGCTTCCGAGCAGGCTCATGTGTCCAGAATTGATGTGCAGATCATACAGATGTCACAATCCAGATGAACTTTCATTATGGAGAGCCCATACCTGCCAACTTGGTTACATGGAGTGTGGTTTTGCTCTTGGGTTTTAAAATTAGGCTAGAAAACTGAAATACTGAATGGTTTTCTTTTTGTTATCTTGCTTCCAGATGTTTTGCTGGTTGCCAAAAGCAGATTTGAGTTTTCAGCTTTCCATACACACAAAATCATGTCAAATGCATTTTAATGTAACAGAATGAAGTTTAATGGGCTGTGCCATGGTATTCACCAGTGAGAAGGATCTTTTGGACAGTTGTTAGATTGTCTCTACTCGGTTTAGCTGTTTGATAATACAGTTTATGGCAATATCCTGTAGAATACTGAAGACAATGCAGCTTTGTTGCCCACGGCCAAAATAAACAAAGACACTGTGTTTCTTTGGAGCTTATGATAGGAACTTTTATTGATTTGATAGAGGTAGATGTGTTAACGAAGAAAGAAACATTACAAAAGATTTCCATGAGTCTTTCTTCAGTGGGAATGGCTTTTTCTTTAGTATAGAGCTCTGTTTATGCTGGGCTTTCACATAAAAATAAATAAAACCAGACAGTATGGAGTGCCCTGCAGTCTCGAGGTGCAGCACTGGAGCAGATTCCTTTGTTTCATTCATTCATTTAATCATTCAGACAAACAAATCTGAAGCCCAGCCCGGTTGTGTAGATGTCATGATAGCATTGACAAACAGGTATCTAGGAAAGCACCAAGAGGTATTAATATTTGTTTTGTTGTTTGCCTGCATTGCGTGGGAGCATGGTAGAATGGTCCCTATCTCATTGCAAACCAGTCACAGGCTCTTGCTCAGCTAGTGGGCTGTGATCTGCGACAGATCTGGTGTTACTGAACAGAGGAGATCTGTGTCCGAGTTTCTGATTGCTTTGCAATTAATTAGATGTCTCTTTGTAATACAGCAAAGCTCAGGTGACAGAAATAATGCATCAGAATAATGGCACGGGTTGCAATTTCTCTTTTTCTCTGCTGTTTGAGGATTGAAAGAGGTTATTTCAAGGGAGCATAAATAATTCAGAATTCCTGCAGTAAAACATCACTTAATGCACTACTGTACATTTTTGTGTGCCTTTAACATCAATGAGCCAAGCAAGATCCAGGTGCTTACACCACATATATTAAACACATCCATTCTTGGCCTCTATTCTGCTTTTGTGAGACAGCCCTCCCCTGCAGTGCTGGGTCCAGCTCTGGGGTCCCCAGCACAAGAAGTACACGGAGCTGTTGGAGAGAGTCCAGAGGAGGCCATGGAGATGCTCAGGGGGCTGGAGCAGCTCTGCTCTGGGGACAGGCTGAGAGAGTTGGGGGTGTTCAGCCTGGAGAAGAGAAGGCTCCAGGGAGACCTTAGAGCACCTTCCAGTGCCTGAAGGGGCTCCAGGAAAGCTGGAGAGGGACTGGTGCCAAGGGCAGGGAGGGATGGGACGAGGGGGAACGGGTTCCAAGTGCCAGAGGGGAGATGGAGATGGGATGGGAGGGAGAAATTGTTTGGTGTGAGGGTGGTGAGAGCCTGGCCCAGGGTGCCCAGAGAAGCTGTGGCTGCCCCTGCCTGGCAGTGTCCAAGGCCAGGTTGGATGGGGCTTGGAGCAACCTGGTGTGGTGGGAGGTGTCCCTGCCCATGGCAAGGGTTGGGACTGGATGAGCTTTGAGGTCCCTTCCAACCCAAACCAGTCTGGGATTCTCTAGGTTGAACTTGTTTTATTCAAGCAATAGCTGTATTTATTTGTTCCTGAAGTTCTGTATTACAAAGCTGATGCCTTAATCCTGGCCAGGCCCAGGTGAGCTGTGTCTGACACCTCCACAGCAGCAAGCAGAATCAGTGAATTGCTCCTTGAGGGGAAGAAGTTGAGTTTTTATTTTCCTCTACATATCTGGGAACCAGCAGAGACTACAAGTGTGAGCAACAGCATGCAAGGAGGCCAGTTTGCTTCTCAAGATGTCTTGACAGATTAGGAAAAAGGTTTACGTTTACAAAGACACTTTACAAGTCTTTTAGGGAGTATCTAAAATCTTTGTTGTAAGGCTGTGAATCTTTTGAATTGCAGTTGTGTGAAGGCAGGATTGCTTTTCCCATCTCTGAGGCTCGGAGAAGATGAGGGTGCTGGTGTGATTGAAGCAAGAGCTGGTGATAAGAGTTGACTTGCTTTACCCGCCGCCTGCTTTATATCTTTCTCTGAAGGACCAGTGAATCATCCCAGCAATCATCTTTTGGTACAAACTTCACAGCAGTAACATGGAGAGTTGCTTCTCAGTCTTACAAAGCAAGCAGCCTGTGTGGGGAGTAACAGACTGGAATTTCTAGAGAAGGAAGCTGGGCTTTGCAGCTCACTGTCTAGGCAAGCTGTTCCTACAGTGCTTTTTCTGGCTTCTCATCCTTCAATGTGAAGCAGAAGTCAAGGCAAATGGCTTAATCCAAAGCACAGAGTAGTCATGGAAGGTCCATCGTTCACTGTGGTGAACTTGGGATCAGATCTTTGGGCTTTTCCTTGCTCTTTCTCTGCAGGCCATAGACCTTAAAAAATAAAGCCAAGAGTCTTTCCAATTAGCCCAAACTGTTTTTCATGTGTGTGAAAAGGAAACATCAAGGGGTCAGTAACATCTGAGCACTAGGAAAGGATTGGTGCGTTGCCTGACCGAGGGGATGCAGTTGTAACACAGAACCTCCAGCGGCTTTGGAGGATCCTGGAAGTGAGCTGGATCTGGAGGTGAAGGTATTGGCACTCACTTCATAAAACGCCAATGCTGGGTGCTCAGAAACAAGTGGCATGATGGATGCTGAGTTCACCAAACCTCCAAAATGTCCTTGTGGTTCTCCAAGACACTTGCAGGTCTTTACATCTGCTTGGCAGATCATCAGGTGACGTTCTCGTCTGGTTCGCTGGGAACAGATGAAAACAAATTCACTCATGAGCCTTAACAAAACGTGAAGGGGAGCAAAGTAGTCCAAGGCACTTCTGGTGAGTGCATAGCCACCTCGTGTGGCATCCAGCTGCTCAGTCAAGGTTAAAATCAGTAATTTGCACAGTTCTGCTGTTTAATGTTTCTGCTGCTGTGGACTGCTCGCAGACACAGCCATCAGCAAACACAAAGCTGAGCATTCCCCAGTGTCCTGTGTCAGCTTGGGAAGCAGTCAGTGGCCAATGGTTGTGATGTTAAAGCCTGCAAATAGCACAGCAGGGAATGTGTTTGGTTGTGGTGTTTGATGCCACTCGGGTGCGTGTGCGAGATAGGAACATTTTGATGCATTAAAGGAGCATTTTGAGTTGGTCAGGGTGGGGCTGGGGGGATGAGACTTAACCTGATGAATGCAAATAGGCCTTGGTTGAGATAATGAAATGCATTTTATTTCTTTGAAATGTAATTA
Source organism: Aegotheles bennettii (assembly GCA_013398125.1). Lineage (NCBI taxonomy): Eukaryota > Metazoa > Chordata > Aves > Caprimulgiformes > Aegothelidae > Aegotheles > Aegotheles bennettii. The sequence goes on from VZRW01005948.1 coordinate 214,146, forward strand.
ATAAGGGAGGGTGAAGACAGTTTTGTGAGGAGTTTGAGGATGGGAATTGTTTCATCTTTGTTTATTTGATCACATCGTAGTTCTTTGAGACTCAGGAAAGTGCCAGCCTCTCTCCAAAGAGGCCCCAAAGTGCAGTTACAGACTTCTGGACAGATTTGCTGCTGTTTTGTAGCTCTGCATGTTGACAATGCTCTGGAATCTGCAGTGGCTCAGCTTTGGTTAGCACGTTTGCAGCACCATCTCCCACATTGGGCTGGTTAGCCCTGTGTCTCCTTTATTTGCTGTACCTAACCCCATGGGACCTTCTAACGGTGCCTCAAATGTAACTGATGATGCAGTGAAAAACCACGAGCAGGATGGATTGCGTGTTTCAATATTTAAAGTTTTAAAGGTTGGACTTGATGACCCTGGAGGTCCCTTCAAACCATAATGATTCTATGATTCTAATATACTTGGCATTATAGGGAGATGCCTGGAAATTATGGTCCAAGAACCATGAGGATAATCCAAGCCACTGTTTTATGGGGTTTGACCATGCATGCAAAGCCTGGTGTGGAATACACACAGAAATCACCTTTCCATTGCCTGGTGGTTTGTACCTGGGCCAAAGAGGTCAGTGTATGACACACAACATAAAACACTCAGGTCTGCAGTGCTTTTGGGGACCACATCCAGCATATGTGACTCTGAGACTCTACACCTTCTTGCCTGCAAGAAGCAGCTTTGTATTCCCAAGGCTGCTGGGGGCACAGTCACTCTTGAGATGGATGCTGACCCCATGTCGTTTTGCCTTCAAGGGCAACCCTGTTAGTTCTGGATCTGAGACTGGCTTAATGGGGCCCTTCATTGCCATAATAACTTCTCTTTCAAAGACCTGGGCAGGGTTATCCCAGACACTCTTGTTTCTGCCAGCCAAGAGTGCCCTAAGCTGTGACTCACACGCTCATCTTCTCCATCACAGCGTAACTGAGAGTGGTTCCTCTGCTCAGAAGGGTCTCTGACCTGGTAAGTCAGGAAGTCACCAGTACGTGAAGTGATTCAGAGCCTCATCAGTCTGGAGCAGGAGATCCAGTTTCAATTTCCCTTTCCTACAGAGAGCTCCAGCTCCTCAGATGCTGTAGCACCATAGCTGCTACTGCTGTTTTCAGGACTTGGGGAAGGGAGGTTTATTACTACTTGGGGGTGGTGACAATACTCTATCTTATGGTGCTTTCCATCCATGAAAATGAACGGTGGAGCAATCCCACCAGGAATTCCAGTGAGAAGCAGTCTAGTGTTTGGGTTGCTTCTGGGCCAAATGTTGAGCAGCTTGGCTCACAATCTATTTGAGCAACTATCATGTCTGGGACGGTCCTGGCCATGGTCCCAGGTCAGAGAGAAGCATATCTGCCCATCATAGCCCTGTGCTGCTCTCTGCTCCCACTGTCCTGCAGCTGTCAGATATCTTTGGGCACCTGTGATTGGTTTCTTGGGGCCATGTCCCAGCTGTGGATGGGGATTTTTCATGTGCTTTGGTGGCGCATTAGAAATTCCGAGATACCACAGGTTAATTGTAGAGATCACTGTTTGTCCTGGTGCCAAGGGAGATTAGGGATTTACAGACACGGGTTGTTCAGTGATCTTACATAACTCTGGGAAAATGCTGCATTTTAAAGTCGCATTTTGTGGTGATTTTGTTGGTGACAGAAGAAAATGCTGATGGCTGTGCAGTTTGAGGAATCTTGAAGATCAGGGTTATGAAAACAGTAGTTTGACTTTCAACCACAGGTTGTAGTTACACAGGTGTTGGATTGTTTGATGTGAGGATTTCATGGCTTTTGCTGGTGAATATAATGTCTACATTCACATGGCTTAAGAGACATTAAGAGGTTTGGTTTGAGGGAAGGGAGGAGGGAATAGAGCAAAGGGGCTTTTTCTTTTGCTTCAGAGTTTCTAGAAATTCCCTTAAAGTTTTCCATGTAGTGCTCTGAGTTATAGCCTTCTTCTGAATCCCTGTATTTGGATGCATGGAGAAATGCTTAGCTCAGGTGTGTGCTCTGCACAGGACAGTGGATGATCCAGCCCAGTTATTTCTTATACCTAACGCTCAGCCTGCATAAAACCAAACCGAGCAACAGCCACGAAACTTTGTTGGTTTTGTAGTTTAGTCTGTGAGCCAGAGAATGGAGCCCTTCCTGGGCCATGCTTCAGGCCAAAGTTTGAGGTTCTGCACCCCTTATGTTAGCTTGCAGACAGTGCTGTAGCATTAACCCCACTACAAAGGACAGATGCAAGTTGACGTGACTGTTCTGTTAGACTTTCTTGTTCTTTTACAGGAATGAGAAACTGCTGAAATGGTCTGTAGGAGTACTTGGAGCAAAGGAGAAAAAAATCAGATATAAAAATAGTTTATTGAGGTTATTAGCAACTAATTGTGGTTGAAATGTGCTGTTCATCATGCCTATGGAGTTGTTTGTGCTTTTTCCCTGCCTGAAAATGATTTGCATAATAGATTTACTAATTTTTGTGTACATAAGCATTGTTTGTTCTTCCATTTTCAAACCAAAAAGTTCAGCTCGTGTTTCAAAGTTACTTGTGGCACTTTCCAGCTGTCACACAAGGTATAGTTCATCCTCTGGAATCAAAGCTCGTGCTCATTCTGTTTCCCGGGGAAGTGGTTGTGGCTGCTAAAAGGGAATGGGAGATGCTCAGTCAAGACTTGTGCATTTCAGTGCAAATTTAATCTTGATAAAAGTCACAAAACTTTCTTAACTAAAGGAATAATAATAAATTATTAAAAACACATCAACCAGTGGATTCTTGAATACACAGTTACAACTAAATGGCAGCACCCAGACAAATGTTTTTGGTGCCACACCTGAGCAGCACAGCAAACGTGAAGATTTTTTCCTTCTCTGATTAAAAGGGCTTCCTCAGAGGGAGAAGTTTCTCACGCCGTTTGTGAGGGGTTGTCCACAAGCAGCCAGATCTTGTGCTTCTTTTCCCACATTGAAAAAAACCCAAACCAAACCCTAATTATTACTTCAATGTTAATTCTTTTCAAAGTTGTGAAAGTGCTCATTCAGCACGGCATTTGCAAGCTCCACGGAGTTGTTTTGTTCAAGGAGCTACTGAGCTAACAAAATTGAGGCTGAATTAGCATTTTCACCACTCATAGAGATGTGAGGAGCCGATGTGCTGTGCTCTCTCAGCCTGCTCAGGGCCTCTTACATCTGTTGCCATTTGATGTTGTTGCACGTTCTGTGCACAGCAAGTGAAAAGTGTGAATTGTCCCAAGGATGGGATCCAGGGAAATTTTCTGCAAGCATGTGAATAGATGAGGGCAGACAGGAGAGTGCTGCAAATGGGTTCTTTACTCAGATTCTCCACGTGTGGGGCACTGCATGTGGAAGAGGGGTCAGAAAATGGGAAGGGACAACAGGGCCACTTGGAAAACTTTTCAGTAGAAGTTGGCCTGGTGAGCAGAAATGGTGGTTTTAAATATTTGTCCTCCTGTTCTTACATTCAACCTTGGCGTTTCCTTGCAACATTTCTAGCTGTGGGACTTTCCAGTTAGAGATTACATATAGGAGCATACATACGTACTGATGCACGCATATATAGGGGGAAAGGGATCTTGGGATTGTATAAATAGCATTTTGTACTCAGTACATCAAAATATATGTGTATTTGAGAGACTCAGTGGCTGATTCTGAAGCACTCTTCCAAAAATAAGTATCATACCAACACTGCTTTAGAGCAATCACTTTATTGATGTAAATGATGATCATTTCTGGATAGTTTTATGCTCATTTAAAGAGTGACAAGAAAAAAACTCAGGGAAGTGAGTTGCAGTGTTATTTTGCTCCTGTGCAGTAGATTGATAAGGGAATGCTAGTAGAAGATGCTGGTCTTGCCAGGAGGATGGTGGGGAACAATGCTTTCCCGTGCAGGGCACTCCTGAGCTCTGAGCTCACCTTGGAGATAGCCTCAAAAAATGTGTGTGCCTCAGGGCACACACTGAAACACTGAGACTACCTTAGCTCTGCTTTGCTGTGGGTTAGAGAATTATTTGGATTTGTATGGCAGGCTTGAATAGTCCAGGATGCAGATAGAGATCCCTGGGATACACTGTGCCTCTTTAGGTGATAATGTTCTTCTCTCTGTTGTGTGTGCAACCTTCAGCCTCAGGTTGCTCTTGCAAGTACAAGGTGGGTTTTCTTTCTCTGACATGAGGGAATAATAGAATCATATAATCCCAGGTTGGAAGAGACCTCAAGGATCATCTGGTCCAAACTTTCTTGGCAAAAGCACCGTCTAGACAAGATGGCTCAGCACCGCGTCCAGATGAGTCTTGAAAATGTCCAATATTGGGGAATCCACCACATCCCTGGGAAGATTATCAATTTGTGGCTCTTCTCTGGAGCCTCTCCAGCCTGTCCCCATCTTTTTTTGTATAGTGGGGACCAAACTGAACGAGTTTTTTTTCCAAGTGTGGCCTGACAAGCACTGAGTAGGGTGGGGCAATGACTTCTTTATCTCTACTGATGGTGCAACCCAGCATCCTGTTGTCTTTCTTTGGGCTCCTCTGTGTGGTTACATCTCAGAAGCACATCCTTTTGCCATTGGCCACTGCTACAGCCTAAGGATGTACTTTCAGCCCCCTTCCCTTTAGAGCTGGCAGGAATTTCCCCCCCTGGATGATCCAGTGCAGTCAACAGCCACTGCTCTGCCATTCGGGGGAGGGAAGGCAGCCTGCCCCCAGGCAGCCGTGGGGATGGAGGAAGCCATCCGAGCTGTATGGGGATGGAGCAGGGTGTGAAAGGCAGGGCAGGCTGTAGCCTCGAGTGTGTGCTTACCTCTTCTCATTTAACCAGCTGGCACAAAGGTATTTTGCATGGCCATGTTTGTTTCCAGGTAGACTGGAGATGACACTACTGGTTGTATTGGTGATGTTAGGTTGATGTCTTCATTTTCTCTCAGCGCTCTGGTAGCATGGGGGTGAGGAAGTGCTTGTAAATACCTACAGAGATGGATAACAAACCCTGAAGATGCATGAATTATTTTGGTTACTCTTCAGTTGTCAGGAGCTCATCTTAATTTAGGTGCTGTGACTTCCTATTTTTCATTTTGAAAGTGACAAGTCCTTCAGCAATGTATACTCTGGTATGAGATTTGATTAAGATTTGATCCTACAAAAGGATTAACTGTGCGCTAAATGTGTGTATTGAAAGCTTCAGTGACTTCCCGAGCATCACAGAATGGTTTGGGCTGGAAGGGGACCTTTAAAGGTCACATCCAGTCCAAACTCCTGCAGTGAGCAGGGACATCTTCAACCAGATCAGGGTGCTCAGAGCCCCGTCCAACCTGACCTGGAATGTTCCCAGGGATGGGGCATCCAGCACCTCTCTGGGCAACCTGGGCCAGTGTCTCACCACTGTCATAGTAAAAATTTTCTTCCTTATATGTAGTCTGAATCTCCCCTCTTTTAGTTTAAAACCACCCCTTGTCCTGTAGCTGCTGACCCTATTAAAATCCTAAGCAGGCATAAAGTGAGGCAGGAACATTGTAAGTCTTTGCAAAGTCTGAATATGCAGAATTGGTACTTTATTATAGTAAACTTTCTGTTTTGGCATATTTCAGCCTTAAAAAAAGGACGTTTTTGGATCACCCCTGACCCATATCATAAAGACGACAACATCCAGATTGGACGAGAGGTGAAAATCTCCTGCCAGGTGGAAGCCATCCCTTCTGAAGAGCTCACATTCAGCTGGTTTAAAAACGGACGTCCCTTGCGAAGCTCGGAACGGATGGTCATCACACAGACTGACCCCGACGTTTCACCTGGCACCACAAACCTGGACATCATTGACTTGAAATTCACTGACTTTGGGACATACACGTGTGTTGCGTCTCTGAAGGGAGGTGGGATATCAGATATCAGCATTGATGTCAACATCTCCAGCAGTACAGGTAAGGAGGCTTTCTCTGATATCACTTTGACTTCAATATAGTCAAACTATGGCTTTCCTTGACTCTTAGGGAAAGGGGATGGATACACAGAGCTCTTCTCACCACAAGGATGTCAAGCATAGAATCATTCTGGTTGGAAGGGACCTCCAGGGTCATCAAGTCCAACCTTTATCCCATCATGTTCCTAACCATTAGACCATTAAAGCAGACTCTAGACCAGGTGCTGAGTTGCTTTGATTAAGGGGCAAAAACCTGAATAAGTGGCTTGTGGTGCACTCTCCCAAGAACACACTGATGGCAGCTTTACCCAGACAGGTCCTCCTATACTGTCAGAAAAGTTACTCCTACTATAAAAGAACTTTGGCCTTCATTTAGGACTTAAAGGCATCCAGAGTCATGAAAAAATAGCTAGGGGGAAATTTCAGGGAGAAACAGGAGGGTGTGCTGCCCATGGCAGGGGTTGGGACTGGATGAGCTTCAAGGTCCCCTCCAACCCAAACCGGTCTGGGATTCTATGATTAGAGCTGAGCTGGGCATGATGGATGGCAGTTGCATGCAAACTTTGTTACCTGCTTGCCAGGGTGAAGTGGACAGTGACATCTGTGCAGCCATGCCTTGCCCATCTGGCAGGCAGGAACCACTGTATTATCTGCGGTTGCTGGGGAATCATTTGGGAAATTGAGGGGATTTATTGGAAACATCCATTAGCTGGCTGTACCTACAAGCTCGTCACAATTTCTGCAGGCAGTGATGAATTATGTCAGCTCTTAAATTTACTGTCCTGTAACACTCGAGAAAATAAGGCAAAGGGGAAGAAAAACTGGTGTTTGGGATCAGCCTTATTTAGCATCTTGGAAGAAGTTCTGCCTGTTGGTGTGACTTCATCCCGATTAGGGGGAAGCTGAAATACTTTCAGTGTGCTTTTGAAGGTCGTTACTGATTCATCAAGATTGATTACTGTGTGGTAATTATGAACATAAGGCCTAGGCACACACACGTTTTCCAAATGCCAGCACTTGCACGGATATGTGAATATCGTGCTGGCTGGCTGCTGGTTTTGGGGTGAGTTCTCTCTTCCTGACATGCACGAGGCTCCTTCTGGAGTCACCAAGTGATACGGGAGGGGCTGTGTCACCTCGTAAGGATGGAGGGAGATGGTCAGGCCTCATCTTTCCCTCCAGCAGATTGGGAAGGGATCACAGAATCACAGAATTCTAGGGATGGAAGGGACCTCGAAGGATCATCCAGTCCAACCCCCCTGCCAGAGCAGGGTCACCTAGAGTCCATCACACAGGAACGCATCCAGGCGGGGTTTGAATGTCTCCAGTGAAGGAGACTCCACAACCTCTCTGGGCAGCCTGGTCCAGTGCTCTGGCCACCTCACAGTGAAAAAGTTTCTCCTCATATTCACATGGAACCTCCTGTGCTCCAGTTTGCATCCACTGCCCCTTGTCCTATCATTGGTCATCACTGAACAAAGCTTGGCTCCATCGTCCTGCCCCTCACCCTTTACATATTTGTAACCATGGATGAGGTCCCCCCTCAGTCTCCTTTTCTCCAAGCTAAAGAGACCCAGCTCCCTCAGCCTTTCCTCATAAGGGAGATGTTCCAAGGGATGAGTGGCAATGCAAGGGACATGCCAGCCTCTTGGCATTGCACTTGTTTAGCAGGAATATTTTTCCCTTGACATTTTGTACGTTTAGCAGTAAAGACATAGATTTATGTCCTGAGTATCTTACATAAATCGACTTGAAGTTATCCCCTAGCAGCTCCCCACCCCCTTCGCCACATCTCCATAAAGTGGGTCACTGAATAGTGGAAATGGAGACTCAAATGTTGAACATTTGCCCTATAAAAGCCCTGTCATCCATAAAACCAACCCTGGGCAAATGTTACTGAAAAATGTGATGGCTCTTCTCTGCGTGTGTGTGCGTGTCATGGGGAATCTGAAGGCAGGAGATATTAAAACAGCAACAAAAGACCCCAGTGAAGTAGGCTCATGGTAAGCAAAAAAAGAGAAGTGGATCAGGAGAATGTGTTGGTCTTTGTAAGTGATCTTTTTCTCTGCCTTAAATATTGTATTCAAAGGAGGCAGAGTGAGGCTTTAGGTGATGCATGGTCTGCTCTGTTCAGGATGGCTTCTGACGCTGTCTTTATCCCCCTAAAATCGGTGTCAGTACAGTCAGAGATGTAACATCTGTCACTCCTGGCTTCTTCCCTTCTCATCTCCCCGCTGGAGGCAGTATCATGAGTTGTTATTTCAGGGGTGGTTTTATAAAAGTCTCAGGCTGCACGGCTCTGAATTGCTGCTAGAAGGGCTGGATGGAGGAGGTGGCTGATGCTATTGGGCTGGAGGTGGTGGTGGGCCCTCTTTTCCTAAGACAGCCCTTTCTGCTGTTTGACTCCCACCCAGTGTGGGCACGATTGGATGTCCCACGTGGCGAATATGTCAACCAAATTCTTCATCTCTGGATGAACCTGAAGATGAGCTGAGCTTGTGCCACCCTGGGGCAGGCACATCTTGAAGGGAAACATGGACTTTGGGCACGAGCCCAGGGCAGGCTGGTGGCCTCCAGGTCTCCTGTTCCACCTCTGAGGCTGGTTGTGTCAACAGATCTGGTTTTACATAAGCACTGCCAGAGACAGGCAGAGATATTCCAGAAGAACCAGTATGTATGAGGCTATGTATCCTCCCTGCAGTATGAGAACAGGCTTCCCTGTTAAACTAATCAGCTGTCTATTAAATAATGAATTAATTAAACATCCAGGCTGATGTATTAGGACATGTGGCCTTGATCTATTTGTGAAGTATGTGTCCTCTGGTCATCTTGTTCCTCCTTTGATGAGAAATAAGAGAGGCCTTCATTTTAGTTCTGAATGTTTATTAAAATCACAGTACTGCCTCTTTGCATGATGAAAAAATGCTTTTTGTGAGACAATTAGTGGTCCAATTAAGATATTTGTAAACCTTAAGCACTGTCCAGAGTCATCATTCACGGGCAATGCTGAGATGTACCAGAAACCAGACAGATGTTTCATTATTGCAGGGAACTGACTATTTTTTGTGAGCCATTATCTTTGGAGTTTATCTTTGAAAGGAATAGGTGAACAGAAGGGACAGATAAATGCCAGATTTTGCTAAAAAGCTTTACTTTATAGTTCCATTTTAGTACTTAATGTGCAGAGATTTTTGGTTTTAATTCTCTCTCTGGGAGCCACTGTCCCTGTCCCACAACCTGGGGCACAGCGAGGATGTGTGCAGCCCCTTCCCTCCCCAGCACCTGGTTCTCCCCAGGAAATCTGTGTTTTCTGGGATGTGTTCATCCACCATGGATTGACTTCAGCTGGGTTTCTGGGAGCAGACACCCTCTTTAGTGCCCACGTATTGCAAAGTCTCTTTATTCTTCTCTGGAGGGCTGTGGAGTGAACTCATCATCTCACGTTGCATGTGGCTCATGGAGCTCCTCAGCATGACTCCTGAGAGATCACTGAAAGCTAATTTGGCTAATTTGCCACTGGCTGCGTATGTTCTGGGTTTAAAATGTGCTTTTTCAGAGCCTGACTGCACAGTAAGGTGATGTTTTAAGGTATTAAAAATACATTGAGGTATAAGAACTGATTCTGGAATAATTTTACTGCCTAAGCAGATCTCTTATACAAACCTCAACCATGAAATCTATGGTTGGTGTTCATGTCTTTGCTTGCAATTGGAGATGGCTTGTGCCCAGGAGAACATGAGCTGCCATGCTTTCTCTTCTCTCATGTGGGTAGAACAGCACACAGGCCACTGGAGCAACGAGAACAGAAAGCAACCCTGAGATCAAGATGTGATTTCCTACAGGTTGCTCGATTTACCTTCCACATGAGTAGCTAGGTAGATCCTCTTCCATGGTGATGAAAGGACATGGAAAGGTGAAAGTAAATTCTCTTGACTTCAGCTGCTTTTCCAATCCTTTGGCTGGATCAGCCATCTGCCCTGGGGCTGTCCTCTCACCACTGGAGACCCCTTCAGTGTATGTTCCCTGGTATTCCCCATCACTTAGAATAAAGCCCATGCATTAAGGGTACGCTGAGCAGTTTTAGCCTCTTGTTTACAGAAATGTCTAGAGAACCTGAATAATTATCTCTTTCTGCCCTTCAAAGGCTAAATGATCTTGCTCAGATACATGTTGTGTAGCAGCTCAGCGTCCTACACCCAAGCTCAGTCTGCCCTGTGTTAAAAAAGCCCTCCGTCACATAAGGGGTGTGAATCACGAACAGGGACCAGAATGCATGTCTGGCAGAGGATGATTAATGCTGGAGTTTCAGACCTTCAGATTCATAAATATTAGAGAAGGAGGATACGCAAATAATTTCACCTCTCTCTCCCAGTCAGTGCAGTGCAGGTTCTTCAATATTCCTTACCCAGGCTGGTTTTAAATTACTGAACAATGTGCCTTCCAACGCTTCTTTTGGGAGATTATCTCTGAGTAATCTCCAGTATGGATTATTTCTTGATACACAGCTCAAACACTCCTTTGCTTTGCTTTATCCTATAATTACTTGTTATTACCGTTAGTCTGTTTTAAGCAGCTTGATCACAGTAGCCCACATCTCCTCCCAGCCCACAGCCTCGCCAGCACTGCTGGGGTGGCAGTGGTTGCTCCAGGGCTGTGTCTTTCTGCAGGCACCTGAGGAATTGCAGAAGTGACAGCAGCCCCTGCTTCATCTCTGCCATCTGTGGGCCCCAGTGAAGAGCTCAGAAGTTGTGCTGTCCCCTCCCAAGCCTACCATGGGGTCACCACTTGTGGGGCCTCCTTGTCCTTCTCACACCAGTCATCATCTGTCCCTTTGAATGTGTGGGCAGATCCTGGCCTCTGCCATTGCTGCTGCTTCTTCTAGGGGTTCCAAACAGGGAGAGTAACTTGACCCATCAGGAGTTCAAGGATCCTAGAGTAGATTAGAACTAGATTGTGTCTACCCAGAATACACAAGTATCAGTCTCATAGTGGCTTTTTCTTTGAAGTAGCTCCTTTGGTCCTGCCCCCATTCTCCTGTAGCCACAGTGACTGTACTGGATCAAGGATCCTATGGGATTACAGGAGATCAGACAGAAGGCTCTAGTCTGGTTTCCTATCTCCAGTAAAACACAGACATCTGCCTAGGGAGCATTTTTTTTTTAAAAAAAAGGACAAGAATACAGTGGTACCTTCTGCCATCTGACCTTCTGGTGAGTCAGCCACTTTCGAAGACAAAGGTTGTCTCAGTCCATTTTTATTTAAGAGCCAGGAGTGGACATATATCAAAAGTAGCCCTCTTATGTGGGTGCCTCTGCCTGGTTCAGAGGATAATAGTATGTGTTTCTAGAGTAGGTGCTACTTCAGTGTGACCAATGCTTTTGTTTTTCAAGTGATAGCCCTCTGCTTTAGGAAACAGATTTAACTGCTAAGAGTATCAACTTATTTTTTAAGCCACTCACTGCATGAATAAGGTAATGTTTGTTGTCTCAAATATAGGGTTTAGCTGATTTATTATTCTGCACAAGCAGGAACAGAATTGACCTTTATTTGCAGCAGGCTCTGTAGCTGGTGCTGCAGGAGATGTGCTGATGCCTCAGCGAGGAGGGCTGAGCCCCTCCAAGACAGCTTGTGCCACAGCAGCATCTGCTGGGAGAGGGAGGCTGGCACAGCTGGCAGCACCTTGGCACAGCTGGAGACACCCCAGCACATCTGGAAATACCCCAGCACGGCCAGCAGCACCCCAGCACAGCTGGAAACACCCCAGCACAGCTGGAAACACACCAGCATGGCCAGCAGCACCCCAGCACAGCTGGAAATACCCCAACACAGCCAGCAGCACCCCGGCACAGCTGGAGACACCCCAGCATGGCCAGCAGCACCTTGGCACAGCTGGAAACACCTCAACACAGCCAGCAGCACCTTGGCACAGCTGGAGACACCCCAACACAGTGAGCAGCACCTTGGCACAGCTGGAGGCACCCTGCTCACCTGCTTGACACTTCTGCTGGCTTGGCTGCACAGAGGGCTGGAGCAGCTCTGCTCTGGGCACAGGCTGAGAGAGTTGGGGGTGTTCAGCCTGGAGAAGAGAAGGCTCCAGGGAGACTTTG